>VIBL01000273.1:0-509488 GCA_008271625.1 Lutraria rhynchaena | reverse complement strand
GACTTAAAAACTACTCAAACATAATGGAAAATTCGTCTTAACTATGTCATAACGTGAGTTGACTGTATTTATCTTTAGCAAGTGCCTTTTATTAGCTCACCTGAGCATGTGGACACTCTATAGGTCACATCTTCATCAAACTTTGTCGGAATATTTGTCTTAATAATATCTTGGACGAGTTTGAACATGGGTCATCTGGGGTTAAAAACTAAGCTACTAGGTTAAATCATAGAAAAACCTTGTTAATCCTCTAGAGGTCACAGTTTTGACTGAATCATCACTAAACCTTATCAGAATGTTTGTCTTTAATTATATCTTCGACAAGTTCGAATATGGGTAATCTGGGGTCAAAAACTAGGCCACCAGATCAAATCCCTGGAAAAGCTTGTTAACACTCTAGAGGTCACAGTTTTGATTGTATGTTTGTGAAACTGTGTCAAAATGATTGTTTTAATGATGTTCGGACAGGTTTGGCATTGATCATCTTAAGTCACAAACTAGGTCAATAGGTCAAATCTCCTGAAAACTCTATTTACACTCAAGACGTCACAGTTTTGATGGGATTTCCCCAAACTTTGTCAGAATGTTTGAATTAATGATATTGTGAACAGATTCGAACATGGGTCAACTAGGTCTCCAGGTCAAATGACGGGAAAACCATAGATGTTGCAGTCTTTACTCAGGTGAGCAAAAAAGGACCATCATGGCCCTCTTGTATAAAAGATGTATGTGCCTTAAAGGCATTCAGACTTCACAAGTTCAAGTTGCTTTGTCATTTTATTTTACTAGAGCTTGTATGGTACAGTTAAGTTCCTAGCGATGTGACAAAAACTTTGTCTTATTATCTAGTCGGTCTTAATATCGTTGACTTATACAAGTACATTTGATTACTTGCTGACTTATACAAGTACATTTGATATAACTTGCTGACTTATATAAGTACATTTGATATAACTTGTTGACTTATACAAGTACATTTGATTACTTGTTGACTTATATAAGTACATTTGATTACTTGTTGACTTATACAAGTACATTTGATTACTTGTTGACTTATACAAGTACATTTGATAACTTGTTGACTTATACAAGTACATTTGATATAACTTGTTGACTTATACAAGTACATTTGATATAACTTGTTGACTTATACAATACATTTGATATAACTTGTTGACTTATATAAGTACATTTGATTACTTGTTGACTTATATAAGTACATTTGATTACTTGTTGACTTATACAAGTACATTTGATTACTTGTTGACTTATACAAGTACATTTGATAACTTGTTGACTTATACAAGTACATTTGATATAACTTGTTGACTTATACAAGTACATTTGATATAACTTGTTGACTTATACAAGTACATTTGATATAACTTGTTGACTTATACAAGTACATTTGATAACTTGCTGACTTTTACAAGTACATTTGATATAACTTGTTGACTTTTACAAGTACATTTGATATAACTTGTTGACTTATACAATACATTTGATATAACTTGTTGACTTATATAAGTACATTTGATAACTGGCCGACTTATACAAGTACATTTGATAACTTGCTTTGTCCAGATCATTTCACAAAAGCTATTAGAATTATCCCTATGAAACTTCATAGGTTGATAGATCATGATTTGGAGAAGTCCAGTGCACAAGAAATATAACTCCACACTTCCTGATTTTGGAGTTTTTGCCCTTTGTTATTTCCCATGCATTATTTTTGTCCAGAGCATAATTCAGAATAGAGTTATATTCTTGAAACTTAGTTGATGGATAGATAGCAATGTGGAGAGGTGCATGGTGCAAGAACCACAACTCTACTTTCAGTGTTAATAGAGTTATTGCCCTTAGTTTGAATTCATTATCAGGGGGATAAAAGTGATTTGAGCTATATACTCTAAACTTGATGAGTGGATAGATCGCAATGAGGAGTGGTGGAGTGCACAAGATCTTTAACTCTTCTCACAGAGTTATTGCTCTTTGTTTAAAATTCTTTGTCTGGCGCATAACTCCAAAGTGATTTGAGGTACTGAGCCAAAACTTGGTTGGTGGATAAACAGCAATATGGAGAAGGCCAGAGAACATGAAACATGCCTCCACTTTGAGGATTTTGAGAGTTATTCCCCTAGTATTTTTGCTTTTTAGCTCACCTGAGCGCATAGTGCTCGGTGATTTATTGTGATCAGTCTGTCTACTCCGGCGTATGGCGCCTGTCAACCACACCTGGGGGTTGTTAATGCTCTAGTGGTCACACTTTTGAGTGAATCTTCATCTGTCCTGGTCAAAATGTTTGTCTGAATGATATCTTGCTCAAGTTCGAACATGGGTCATCTGGGGTCAAAAACTAGGTCACCAGGTCAAATAGAATGGAAATTTTGTGAACACTCTAGAAATCACAGATTTGATTGGATCTTCATGAATGTTTGTATTAATGATCTTGTAAAATTAGGCAAATATGGGTCGTCTCCGGTCAAAAACTAGGTCACTAGGTCAGTGCACCAGAAAACGTTGTTAATGCTCTAGAGGTTGCAATTTTGATTGAATCTTCACCAAACCTTGTCAAAATGGTTGTTACAGTGATATGTTGGTTAAGTTCGAACATGGGTCGTCTGGGGTCAAAAACTAGGTCACCAGGACAAATCATAGAAAAACCTTGTTAACCGTCTAGAAGTCACAGTTTTGATTGGATCTTCACCAAATCATGTCAAAAAGATTGTTTTAATGATATTTTGGCTATGTTCGAACATGGGTCATTTTGGGTTAAAAACTAGGTCCCCAGGTCAAATCATAGAAAAACCTTGTTAATGCTCTAGGGGTCTCAGTTTGATTGGAGGTTCACCAAACCTTGTCAAAATGCTTGTCTTAATGATATCTTGGTTTAGATCGAACATGGGTTGTCTGGGGTCAAAATCTAGGTCACCAGATCAAATCATAGAAAAACCTTAATACTCCAGGAGTCGCAGTTTTGATTGGAGGTTCACCAATCTTTGTCAAAATCTTTGTCTTAATGATGTCTTGGACAGGTCCGAATATGTGTCATCTGGGGTCAAAAACTAGGTCACCGGGTCAAATCTTCGGAAAACCATTGTTGACACTATGGAAGTCGCAGTTTTGAGTGGATCTTCCTCAAACGTTGTCAGAATGTTTGTATTAATGATATCATAAACAGTTATGAAAATGGGTCAACTAAGGTAAAAAACTAGGTCACCAGGTCAAATCACAGGAAAACCATAGAAGTTGCAATCTTTACTCAGGTTAGCGAAAAAGGGCCATCTTGGCCCTCTTGTTTTAGTTTGAAACATAACTAAATTTCACTGATAGTTCATCTAATTTTGGAAAAAGGCTAATTAAAACTTTGACGTATTGCATACCTCTGTCTCAGTGTGACTCTATGAGAGAGCTTGTGTTTTTTTGAATCAGTTCGTTTGTTTTATTGAATAGGTAGCTAGATTTCAGAAAATAAAGCCAGCACTTAAACATAAGAGCAAATTGGTATGGCCTAATGGTATAAAAGGTACTCATTCTGTTTTAAATGATGCACAGCTAGTGATCAGAAATATTCTTTATGTATGTACTATCCCTTTCGACATGGGATTTAGCAGTCTGTGACTACTTCTTGTTATCATTATTATTACACTGAACATTGAGTAGATTTCATAAAAATCTGCTGGTCCCCACCTTTTGCTTCACCAGAGAGGAACTTTGTATGCATTACTTGTTTTATTATCATAAATACAATACTTGAATCCTTGTCTTTATTCTATGATAACAATGTTGTGCATGAACTCTGAGATTTTTGGACAAATATGTATACATATTATCCAGTTTGTTTAAAGATAAAAAGTTTACGTATATTCACATGTTTACATGTGTCTTTCCAGGTGACGGCAAGAGTACCAATGGATGATGTGAAGACTCACCTAGCAATCAGCGGAAAATCATTTTCTGTCATTGAGAAATATTTTCCAAATTTATTATCCAAGATTTGTGTACAAGGAACAATTTTTGCTCGTATGTTACCTGATCAGAAATGTCAACTTATACAGAAACAACAAGAATTAGGGTAAAATCTGTTAATTTCATATTACTGCATTATAAATATGTTGAACATTTAAACTGTTGAATATTGGAAGACTATCACGGATAGTTCCACTTTTTCATCACAATGATTTTGTTCAAAAGTCGTAACTAACTGAATTTCAGATAACATTGTTAGATTTGTTGTGGGAAAGAAATTGTCTGATTCTTTTGGGTCTTTGATTTAGATTATTTCATCGGTCAAATATTTAATATTCTAGTTGATGTTCCTGAAGCCTTAACCAGTGTTATACATCAAAATTAGATTTTGGTTATGCAAGAGTTCCTTGATTTTTATGCCCCCAAAGGATGGCATATAGTAGTTGCACTGTCCATCCGTCTTTCTGTCTGTCTGTCCCATTTCCATGTCTCAGCTATAACTTTATAATTTCTGCATGGATTTTGAAATAACAAGGTGCAAATGCTAACCAACACAAGACAATGTGTTGCATGCAAGACACAGACCCTAAACTCCAGGGTCAAGGTTGTATTCAAGATCATTCATTATGCATGGAATTTTCTTGCCTCAGCCATAACTTTATAATTTATGAATGTATTTTAAAATTACTTGGTACTCTTCACCATCATTAGATGATGTGTCGTGTGCAAGACCATGGATGGTAGCTCCAAAGTCAAGGTCATATTCAAAGTCATTCTATATTTATGGAATTTTTGTGTCTCAGCCATAACTTTCCATTGTCTTAATGGATTTTGAGATTACTTGGTACTTGGTGGTAGGGGTCGAGTACATTGTGGACAAGTTTGAACATGGGTCATCTGGGGTCAAAAACTAGGTCACTAGGCCAAATTACTAGAAAACCATGTTAACACTCTAGAGGTCACAGTTGTGATTTGATCTTTGTTAAAATGTGTCAAAAAGTTTGTTTTAGTCATTTCGCAGACAGGTTTGAACATGGGTCACTGGGTCAAATCTCCTGAAAACTTTTTTAACACATTAGAAGTCACAGTTTTGGTAGGATCTTCCCCAAACTTTGTCAGAAAGTTTATAAAAATGCTATCTTGAGCAGATTTGAACATTGGTCATCTGTGGTTTGAAACTCACCTGGTCAGATTACTGGAGAACCTTACAAGTTGCAATCTTTACTCAGGTGAGCAAAAAAGGGCTATCATGACCCTCTTGCAGGGATCACTCTTGGACGCAATATTCTTACTTAAAAATCACTTGTTGTAAATATTTCACCACAGTATATAACTCAGAAGGAGTTAATGATGTATACCAAGTAGTGTTGGTATAATATGGTGTGGAAAGAGGACAATTTTATCTATTTGTAGATATTGTGATGATATGTGTGATGATAGTGCTAATCATTGTATATATGTGTAGGTATAGTGTTGGTATGTGTGATGATAGTGCTAATCATTGTATATATGTGTAGGTAGTGTTGGTATATGTGATGATAGTACTAATCAATGTATATATGTGTAGGTATAGTGTTGGTATATGTGATGATAGTATTAATCACATTGTATATATGTGTAGGTATAGTGTTGGTATATGTGATGATAGTACTAATCAATGTATATATGTGTAGGTAGTGTTGGTATATGTGATGATAGTATTAATCACTATGTATATTTGCAGGTATAGTGTTGGTATGTGTGGAGACGGAGCTAATGATTGTGAAGCATTGAAGGCTGCACATGCTGGAATATCTTTATCTGAAGCAGAAGCATCTGTTGCTGCACCATTTACATCATGTGTTAACAATATAGAATGTGTCGTTACACTTATGAGGTTTGTTGTAAAATGTTGAAATTATTTTGTTTAAACATTATTTGTTTTGTTATTATGCTGTTGTTCATTCAGAAGTACGCATCTGTGTATTAACTTAACGTATTAAACTCACACAGTGTGTTTATGTAACTTCTATTCCATTACTATTACAGCACATCTAATGCAAGGAGCAGAATGCTAGAGAGTGAAGTGACAAGAGATAAAATTCTAGGATTTATCTAAAAAATATTAAGTTATGCTGTAGTTTGACTGAATTAGAAAACATTCATGGGCTTAAAAGGCCTAACATAAAAACACAGTTGTTTAAAGTCAAAATTCATTCTCCATTTTTAAATCATTATGATTGCTGCAGTGTCGTTATCATGCAAAAACTTTAATGTAGCCCATTACTCAAACACTTTTAAAGATATTGACATCAAACTTGGAATACTTGATCATCATGAAAATGCGCGGTTGCAAGTCAAGAGGCATTATTCTGAACGCAAATTTTAGGAGTTATGCCCCTTTTTAAACTTTTTAACTTAATTTTGGTCAAAATTGCTTTTTAAATAGAATGATTTGAAAACTATCGAAGGTATCCACATGAAACTTGGAATAATTGATAATCATAAAAAGGCACAGTTGTAAGACAAGGGGCATTATTCTGAACTCTATGTTTTTTAGTTATGCCCCATTTTAACGTAGAATTTTTGTCAAAATTTTACCTTATCATGTTCAAACTCATAATCTCAAATGTGGCCCCAGTTGTCAACATGTAAAACAGACAAGTATTGGCGCTGCTCTGTGGAGCTCTAGTAAGGTTTTGTTTTACAAATCAATAGGATTCATCTCAACTAGAAATGCCTATTTCTCTAAAAATTTTCTTGAACGAAGCTGAGAATAAATCATTTCCTCCTCTGACATTGTAAGTGAAACTCGTCATCATCAGATGATGGGGTCAAACGGCAGCCATCTGATCCCTGAACTGGTTACCATCAGGTTCATGGTTGGCATCCACAAGTGCCACTTCTATGATGATAAAGATGTGCCTTGACTGAATTTCTTCAGTCAATGACCGTCAAATATTATTTTGCTTGACCTAACATTTGACTAGACAAAACTGCGTGGATCGAATTCATTTTATTCATGTGCAGGTAATTTTCAATATAGTTAGATGCCTGAGTGTTACAGCTTAAGTCCAGGCTCAGCATGCTCTTTTAGGGTAGACAAACAAAATGCATGTTTAAAGTACCGTGCCAATGGTAGCTTTATTTCAAATATTCGCAAAATTACTAAAACTAGGTAGAAAATAGATATTTTTCTGAATTCGATCGACCCCTGTTTGATAACAGGAGTAAATCTGTCAAGAATCTCTCCAAAGAGGTCAGCATTAACTCAGAGAAAGTTCTTGTTGCTGGCAGGGTCTTCTCGGTTCAGCACATGCAGGGAATGACCATACTGTCCACAGAGGGTCCTGCATGCCAGCCAGATCCTGCACCAAAACCTTGTACTCCACCTCGGTCCAGGAATATATGGTAGCTGTTGGGCCTCTTCTCTACCATCTGGGCTAGTGGAAGGAGCAATTGTAGAAATTGTTGTTATAACTGCAGTATCTTTCTTTCATATTCCCTGTTGTCAAATGATGATACTTTGAAAATTGCATACTTTTTGCCTTATCGATACTTGTAGCTAACTTTTCGTAAGAACACTTAAACATGCCGTAATTGTAATTGTGACATTCTGTAATATTCTTGTAATAATCTACAAAAAGCTCGTAAAATGCCCTTATCTTGCTCATATTTATCCATGATAACTCATAACAAATCATGGAGTTTTCCATAAATACGCCATAATAACTGGTAATTAACCATCAATAAAAGTAGGAGAAATCCATGTATGTGAAGGGGGTATTACTTACATATTTGTCCTATGCACAAATTTATTACTACCATGCTTCTAAACTTTCATATAAAACAGGGCTTAAAATTTTCTGCAGATCTGCAGAATTCCGCGGATTTAATCCTCCTGGGGCCGTTTTTGTGATCAATGTAAATCCATTGAGAAATTTTTTAGGGGGGGGGTCCTACCAATGCGAGACGACAATGATAAAATATTATTTGATATTACTTTACTGGAACCTCCACCTAACAAATCAGCAATCTCGTTTCATTCAGCACCAACCAATCGTATAGTTTGGCTGATATATGTGAAAATGAAATGGCAAATCAAATCCCATTCAAGCAAAAAACATGCTTAATCACATAAAAATACGAATATGCATGCAATATTTTACTGACCTCTGCATGCATGTATCCAAATTTAACTTCCTTTAATCACAGATGTATAAATTATTAAAAACGATCAGTGGCTCTTTCTGAAACGATTTCAACAATGTTAACAGCGCGCAGACCCTTGCATTGCATAATTCCCAGTGCAGAGTGCTATGAACGTAGAAAATGTCATCTGTGAAAACTGTCAACGCAGAGGTCATTTTTGTCAAGGAAAAGAAACTGTATGTTATAAGGAAATGCACACGAATTCTTTGTCATATTGGTGTAGAATATTGTCTATTATTGCTGATCACACTCTTGTAGTTGCACAAATCCCAAACTTGCTTTGAATTCCAACGTTTGTTATCTTTTTTGAACTAATCCGTTTACTGGTCCTGTCTCCCAATCTCAACAAATATTGATACAGTGAACACTGCGAAGTTTGTTAATTTAGTCCCAAAATATGAAGAAATCGCTGTAAATTATGCATTAATAGCTGCAATAGTGCATGAAATGACGAAAAAAAGTTGCATTACCTCATGTCAGAAATCATTAAAAATTAGCTTTAATACAGCAAATTTTGGATCACTTAATATAAATAAGCACCATTAGAATGTAATTGTATTTTATTGGAAATTTCAGATTCACCCTGATCCCCCACCAGGGCTTGGCCCTGGACCTGCAAGGGGACCTGTACAGCCCCCTTGACCCCCACAAATTTTCCTCTTTTTTATTTTCTCTGTTGGCAGCCCTGATGAAAGTGCAGTACTTGCCATTTGCATTTTTAGCTCACCAGAAACTAAGGTTCAGGGTGAGCAGTTAGGATGAGAAAGGTTATGATCCAGCATCCGTCGTCAAGTGTCAACAATGGTCTTCTCCTCTAAAAGTACTGGTCAGATTTACTTAAAATTTGCTGTGTAGAATCCTTTTGACGTTCTAACTGCATTTGGCTCATATTTTACCAGTTGACTCCTTTTAGGGGTCACCAGAGCTATAAATAGAAAAACCTATAAACATCTTCATCTCATGAAACAATGGATGGATTATCACCAAACTTAGTCTGTAGCATTTTTAGGTAGTCTTCTATCAGGTTTGCTCAAATGAAAATGGTCTGCCCCATTTATGGGCCGCTAGAGCTAAAAATAGAATTACCTTTAAATGTCTTCTCATGAACTAATGTATGGATCATCCTTAAACTTGGTTTATAGCATCCTTAGATGGTCCTCTTCCCAGTTAGCTCAAATAAATTTGGTCGACCCCCTTTTATAGACTGCTAGAGTTAAAAATAGAAATACCTTAAATTGACTTTTTCTCATGATTATATGGATGGATTAATACCAAACTTTGTTTGTAGCATCCTTAGATAGTGTTCTATCAGATTTGCTGAAATAAAAATGGTTGGCCCCTATTAGGGGCCACTAGAGCTAAAATAAAAATACCATTAAATGTCTTCTTCTCATAAACCAATTGATGTATCATCAATCTACTTGGTTTGTAGCATCCCTAGATGGACCTCTTTCAAATCTATTTGAATAAATTTTGTCGGCCGCAAGAGTTAAGAATAGAAATACCTTAAAATGACTTCTTTTCATGAACCATTGGAAGGATCATCATCAAATTTGATTTGTAGCATCCTCCAGTCATCACCAATATTCCTTTATAGTATCCTTTGATGGTCCTTTATCAAATTTATCATTGTTCCCCTTTATCTGCCCAGAAGTGTACCGTTATCACCTTTGTGGTAACAAGTTAACATACATTTATTCTGGTGAGTGATGCAGGGCCATCGTGGTCCTCTTGTTTAAAATTTAATTGTACTTTTGTACTATATAACCATAATGAAAAACATACTGCATGATATGCATCCTGAACCATAAAATAATTATTGATGTTGCATAAAATGCAGTCAAACATTATAATTCACTCATAAAGACCTATTCAAATACAGTATATGTACAAATGTACATCCAAACTAATGTATATACATTATGTATTCTGAATAATAAAACAATACTGATTTTGCATGTTTATAAATTGTGAACCAATGGCTACTGTGTGTAAACATAGTAGCGAGTTCACTTACATTTATTCTGGTGTGTGATGCAGGGCCATCATGATCCTCTTGTTCATTCTAGTCCTTTAATTAGGCCCTTAGCGGTGTTCACACCGGAGGGGACTATTGGTTTGCCCTCTGTCCATCCGTCAGTCTGCGATAACTCAATAACTTAACAAGCTGGTTTGATGAAAGTTGGTATGTGAATAGATGGCAATGTGTAGATTATGCACATTATTTTGTTTTCTCCATGACGAGAAAATTGTCATTGCTACGGTAATAGAATTAGTAAAAATGTGGCCAGAACTTCTGGATCCTGCAGTAACTCAATAACTAAACAACCTAGGATGATGAAAGTTGGTATGTGAATAGGTTGCAATGTGAAGAATATGCACATCATTTTTGTTTTCTCCCATGGGTAAAATTGTGGTTACCATCGTAATGCATATAGTAAAAATATCCACAAAAGTATTGATTCTGTCATAACCTTTTCACTGTTCAAGATAGATGAATGAAGTTTGGTATTTTAATATGTGAATAAGTGACAATGTTGAGATTATGGTCGCAATGGTAATGTTGATAGTAAAGAACATGTTGCAAAATCTTGATACTGCAATGACAAACCTTATTCAGGCCATGTGAATGAAATTCTGTATTGATTATTTGACGGCATTGTATTGATTACATGTGTGACAGTTATACGGATTTATTACCATATTGAGTCATGGCGCAACTGGTAGAGGACATTATGTGGTGCGGACAACACCAGTTACTTGTTTTCACTGAAGTCCCATGTACAAACATCTAGTTACAAGTGGCCTATATTGAAATGTAATGCTGTATTGATGCATGATAATCTGGATTATTCTACATTGAACTAAGGTCACTTAAAATTGCACTCACCAGCATCAGTTGTTTACTTATTTACATGTATGGCTACTGTGAAATCAAATGTTCAATGTGAATCTTAGATGATGAGTTAGAAAATTATCTGCCATGGTGTAAATAATGGCTCAAAATGCAGAATGGTTGGACCAGAATGCCTTCCATTATGGATACTACAGATTGCATCAGTCATGAGATCTACAGACCAATGCACAACCAACAACAATTTTACTCTGGTCATAGGCACTACCACTGCTTGCATTATCAAGTTGTGATTGACAATCACGGTAGAATTAGACCCATCAAAACCGATCTTTTAGGTCATCTCCATGACACTCAACAGAAGGGGTAGCTCCTCTAAATTTGTTGCATCTCAACAGATGTTTAACCTGTTATCAGACAAAAGTGGAGCATGCTGCAGCAGAACTGAAGTTGTACAAGTGCAAGAGCTCAGTTTGGCAACAGTGACATGACTTTTTGTCAAAGTCTGTGCATGTTTGTGCAAAACTTTTTATGCCCCTAAAGGATGGCATATAGAAATTGAACTGTCCACCCGTCCCATTTTTGTGTCTCAGCCATAACTTAATTTCTGCATGGATTTCGAAATAACCTGGCACTAATGTTCTCAAGACAATTTGTCTCATGCAAGACTCTGACTCAAAGCTCCAAGGTCAAGGTCGTATTCAATGTTATTCATTTCGTATGGAATTTTTGTATCTCAGCAATAACATTCTAATATTTTGATGTGTCGTGTGCAAGACCCTGACTCGTAGTGCCAAGGTCAAAGTCATATTCAAAGTCCTTATATATGTATGGAATTTTCGTGTCTCGGCCATAACTTTCCAATTTCTGAATGTATTTTGAAGTAACTTAGTATGATGTTCAACATCAGAAGATGATGTGTTGTGTGCAAGACCCAGGCCAGTAATGTCAAGGTCACATTCAAGGACTTCCAATATGTACTGACTCAACCATAACATTCCAATTTCTGAATGGATTTTGAAATTACTTGGTACTGATGTTCACCATCAGAAGATAATATGTCATGCTCAAGACCCTGACCCATAGAGCCATGGTCAATGTTGTATTCTAGGTCATTCTATATATATATATATATATATATATATATATATATATATATATATATATATATATATATATATATATATGGAATTTTTGTGTCTCAGCCATAACTTTCCAGTTTTTGAATGGATTTTCAAATAAATTGGTATTGATGTTTACCATCAGAAGACAATGTGTTGTCATTCAATCTCTTAATCCAACTCTGACCTTAAGCGCTAAGGTCAAGGTCATATTTAAGGTCATCCGTTATGTATGGAATTTTCTTTGTATTTGGTGTATACATTCTGTTCCAATAATGTAGTTCGCAGTCAATCTTGCTCATATGAATACCTACTTAGTGGGTTATGAGAAAGGTGTCAAGGAAACTGATACTAAAAATGTGTTGCAATTTCAGCGGGCATATGTCACATTAGTGACAGTTCTTGTTTGCAGATGTGAAAATCAAAAATATTTGAATTGTTTGAACTTTCATTATGAGGTATTGTTCTGAGGTATTATTTGGTGTTAAACACTGGTTGGTGTTACAACAATGGACAATAATTATTGTTCTCTTTGATTTGAATCATGTGGCATTGTTGTGATGTTTTCCAATTCCTAAGGTCTTTTAGTTGTGACATGGATGAACTTGGTGTAAGATAATTAATTGTGATGTACTGTATGAAATTTTCTTTATTTACAAACTTAAAACAAGTGTAATGCATCAATTTACAATTTGCTGTCTCTATGTTTTATATAACCCTGGGCATCAGCATAGTCTGCATTAATTCTTACAGTCCTAGTCATGTGCACAATAAATGAATGTTCAAACTGGTTGTGTTTTCAGAGAAGGTAGAGCTGCATTAGTAACCTCATTTGGATGTTTCAAATACATGGCATTGTACAGTTTTATACAGTTTATATCTGTGATGATCCTGTATACTGTGAGTATTTTTTTACTTCATCATGTAGTAGAACTTGTTTAATATTTTAGCTCATATAAATGGCTGATTACATTGTCCTAATGATTTTTATACGCCTGAAGGGTCGTATTATGTTATGGCGCTGCTCGTCTCTCTGTCCGTCTGTCCGTCCATTTTCCTTATGGGGAGAACTCCTACATTACTTGACCTATTTTCTTCAAACTCTCGCAGTTGATAACTATTGATGTCTAGTTGTGTGTTAAGGGGAGATCATTCACATTGCTGTTTTTTTACTCAGTTATTGGCCCTTTTTATATTTTTTACAGTAAATTCTTGTGCGGACAACGCCTTCATTATTTGACCTATTTTCTTCAAACTCTCACAGATGATAACTATTGATGTCTAGTTATGCGTAAAGGGGGGATAATTCACATAGCTATTTTTTTACTCAGTTATTGGCCCTTTTTATAGCTCACCTGAACACATAGTAAAATTGTGCGAATATGGGTCATCTCAGTTTGTTTTAATAATATCTTAGACAAGTGCGAACATGGTTCATCTGGGGTCAAAATCCAGGTCACCAGGTCAAATCATAGAACAACCTTGTTAACACTCTATGGGTCACAGTTTTGATTGGATCTTCACCAAACCTTGTCAAAATGATTTTTCTTTATGATATCTTGGACAGATTCGAACATGGCTCATCTTGGGTCAAAAACTAGATCACCAGGCCAAATTACTAGAAAACCTTGTTCATAAACTAAGTCAATAGGTCAAATCATAGAAAAGCCTTGTTAACATTCTAGGGGTCAGAATGTTTGTATTTATGATATCATGAACAGGTTTGAACATGGGTTAACTCAGGTTAAAAACTAAACCAAAGATGCTGCTATCTTTACTCATGTGAGTGAAAAAGGGCCATCTTGGCTCTCTTGTATATTTTTACAGAAAATTATTGTGTAGACAATTACACTTTCATATTTCAGTGATAAGGTGTTTATCTTAAACTTCCACAAAGATCAAGAAGCGTCTCAGTTGTGCAAGAGGGAGCATAACTTATCATCATAGCATGTTATAGTGGTACTCATGTTAACACAGCCTTTGAGCATTTTTTGCCCCGCTCTGCAGAGCTCTTGTTATATGCTGTCTCCATCTTGTTGCTATACCCCCCACACAACAAAGTTGTACATCTCAATGGACAAGTTCGAACATGGGTCATCTGGGGTCATAAACTAGGTCTCCAGGTCAAATAGAATGGAAATTATGTTAACACTGTCACAGATTTGATTGGATCTTCATGAAACTTTGTCAGAATGTTTGTATTACTGATCTTGTAAAATTGGGCGAATATGGGTCATCTCTGGTCAAAAACTAGGTCACTAGGTCAACACACCAGAAAAACTTGTTAATGCTGTAGAGGTTGCAATTTTGATTGAATCTTCATCAAACTTTGTCAGAACGTTTGTTTTAATAATATTTTGGACAGGTCTAAACACGTCCTTCTGGGCTCAAAAGCTAGGTCACTAGGTCAAATCATTGGAAAACCTTATTTACACTCAAGGGGTCACAGTTTTGATTGGATCTTCACTAAACCTTGTCAAAATGATTGTTTCAAAAATATCTTGGTTAAGTTCAAACATGGATCATCTAGGATAAAAAACTAGGTCCCCAGGTCAAATCATAGAAAAACTTTGTCAATGCTCTAGGGGTCACAGTTTTGATTGGATCTTCATTTAACCTCATCAAAATGATTGTTTTTATAATATCTTGGTTAAGATCGAACATGAGTCATTTTGGGTCAAAAACTAGGTCACCAGGTCAAATAATCAAAAAACCTTGTTAACACTCTAGAGGTCACAGTTTTGATTTGAGGTTCACCAAACTTTGTCAAAAGGCTTGATTTAATGATGTCGCGGAAAGTTTGAACATGGGTCATCTAGTGGCCACAGTTTTGATTGGATCTTCCTCAAACTTTGTCAAAATGCTTATTTAATGATATCTTGCTTAGGTCAACATATCTAACATGGGTCAACTCAGGTTAAATACTAGGCTACCTGGTCAAATCACAGGAAAACCATAGAAGTTGCAATCTTTAATCAGGTGAGCGAAAAAGGGCCATCTTGGCCCCCTTGTTTGTATATCAACGAAATCTTGTGTGTCCTTGTCCTAAATGGCTTGTTCTAAGTTATTAAGCCTTTAAAAAATGGGGCTCTGCGGGAGTATTCAGTCACATTCAGTGATAATTCTAGTTTGTTTATGCTTTCAAGGGCTTCTTTAAGTAAACTTTGTCTCTATGTACATTACTAAATCAGACCATAACATTTAGAGTTGTTGTAACAGTGAACATTTGTGATTAGCAATTATAGTTAGTACTGTAAATATGAATGTTTATATATTTAGTATAAATCGAGGAACATAACTGTTTGCTTAATAATCAAATTATGTACGTAATCTTATGGAGCACATTCTGCATTTATGTATGAAAAATATGTACAAGTATGGTAATGATTGGGAACAGGAATGAATATCAAAAATGATATTCATATATTCAGTTGAGATGTGTGAATAGATTTGAAAATTCATTCTTAAATTTGTCTGAATCAGGAATTGATACAGTTTGTGGTTTTCACTGTGTGTTTCATTGTTTGTTTATATTCTTTTTACAACTCTTACATTTTCATATGTGTAATCATAGGTGGCTAGCTAACTGGTGTCTACAGATAGCTAATACATAATAATATTCACATAAATCCTCATATTTACTGACACTTTAAATAGTATGATGACCTTTGCCACGTAATTGTTTGAAAGGAGATGTTTCATTGGCTTAAGCTCACAGAATTATTATGGCAAAGCGAGGTGGAAATCTACGACGGAGTCAATGATTTTGATAATTTTACCTGAGGAGAACATTCATGGGTTATTCTTTATTTTAGTGCATTTTAGTGATATTTATGGTTAGCATGTGTTGTTATTCCTCTATCTGTTGTTTTAATGCGTATTCGATATGGTAATTCTGGTTGATTTGGAGTTGCGAGGTTGTGTTTAACTAATTGACAATTGACAATTTTTCACAGGAAAAGGATCAAATATCTGCATAAATGTTTAGAATTGGACTAAGTGCTTATTGGTTATCTATGGTATAATGTATTAGCTACATAATTATATATTTTTGGTCCGTATGACCATTTTAGGCCCAATAAACCATTATACACCATCCCTTCAATGTGCTAGCTCCCTATGTGTGTAATTGACGAACTGTATAATTTTAAAGGTGCTAAATTATTACTATGTCATTATCAATCAAAGAATATATGTTAGTGTGAATACACTGAGCTTAATAATCAATGAAGAATATCAACTGCTTTAATCACAGGGGGCTAGCATGTTGAAGAGATGGAGTATAATGGCGTATTAGGCCTAAAATGGCCACACGGACCAAAAACACGTATATCACATATATACATATACAAGGGTAACAACTTCTGAAATGACAGTTTCTGCACCAAGTTTGTTTAAAACTATGAAACTTTTTTAGGAATAGCTCAATTTTCTAAAAACTGGTGTCTACAGATAGCTGATACATTATACTACACATAACCAGTAAGCACTTTGTCCAATTCAAAACAATGAAGCAGATATTTAATCTTTTTCCTCTGAAAAATCGTCAATTTAGTTTAGTCGAACGCGACCTCGCAACACCAAATTGATCAAAATTACCATACTAAATACACCTTAAAACAACTGGTAGAGGAATGACAATGTGTGCTAACCATAAATATCTCTGAATTACACTGATCCGCCACAAAAGAATAATCCAGGAATGGTTTACTCACGTAAAATTAACAAAATCGTCGACTCCGTCATAGATTTCCACCTCGCTACGCCATTATGATTCAGCCAATGAAACGTCCGCTTACAAACAAATTACGGGGCAAAGGTCACTGCATCATGATATTTAAAGTTTCAATCATGCGACGATTTTTGTGAATTTAACGCGAATAGAATATTCCTGGATTACATTTTTGCGGTGAATCAGTGTATTTTAGTAATATTTATAGTAAGCATGTGTTGTCATTAATGTACCTGTTGTTTTAATGTGTATTTAGTATGGTAATTCTGATCAATTTGGTGTTGCGAGGTCGCGTTCGACTAAACGAAATTGACGATTTTTCAGAGGAAAAAGATTAAATATCTGCTTCATTATTTTGAATTGGACAAAGTGCTTACTAGTTATGTGTAGTATAATGTATTAGCTATCTGTAGACACCAGTTATTTGAAATTTGAGCGATTTCTTGAAAAGTTACGTATCGTTAAACAAACTTGATGCAGGACCTGTCATTTCGGAAGTTGTAACCCTTGTATATGTATATATGTAATATAGGTGGTTTTGGCTAGTGTGGCCATTTTAAGCCTAATACACCATTATACACCATCCCTTCAATGTGCTAGCCCCCTTTGGCTTTAATAGAAAGAAATCAGATAGAAACAGAAGAATGATTATTGGTCAAACAGTTAGTGAGCTTACACACGATTGGATGATTGGATAGTCTATAATGTTTTAAACAATTGTCATTGATCAACATGATGATAACTCCCACACAAAAAATACCTATAGCATGACTAGAAACACTGATTACCTGCATCAGCTATACATCATAAATGATAAACATTGTTCAAAAAGGCTAATTTGTGATGTTCAAATTCAGTATCAAGTTACGTTTGGTCTACCTACAGCTGTTCTCATTAAACATGTGAAAATTGTGAAAGTTTAAAAGACCTGATGCTGAGTACACATTAATTAGAGCAATTGTTGCCTTAGTAAGTCTTTTATTTAGTGCCATTAAATATGATCAAATTATTAGTTGTGTGATGAACAAATAGAGTTACTAATTTTACAATCATACCAATATGATGACTCGCCATGTGATTGTAAGCACCACTTTTTTATAACCAATATATTGTTTGTTGTATATAAATGTTAACACATTGGCAGCTTGAAGCCATGTATTGTAAAAAACAAACCTAATTCAAAAATTAGTGTTCAGATTAGAAAAAAAATCTCAAAATTTTGTTTGGCTTTCCCAGTGCAGAGGTCAACATTATAAAGGTTTATTTAGCATTAAAAACATGATAAAAAAACAGGACCAGCTGACATGTTCAGTTAGGAGAGGATTCCAGTTTAGATAAGGAAGGTTATAAATAGTAAGTTATGAGTTTGTCACAATTAAGATTGATAATACACTCTATAGATATTTATGTGCTTTTTTGGTAAAAATGATAAATTTTCATTTCAGTTTGGTGTAAATCTAGGTGACATGCAATTCTTATACATTGATTTAGTAATAACAACAACTATAGCCATTCTCAGTAAGTAGCAATTTTGTATTGTCTTTATATAGTTCTTCAACATTTCATAGAACTTAGTATGCTTGATATTTATGTTAACACTGAAATCTTTTTCAAGTATTTGGTATAAAGCACATAGAATTACTACATGTATATTGAAGGATGAAGGAGTTAATGATCAAATGATTGTCACCATGTCATTTATAATATAACTTTTTAGCTCTCATGAGCATGTAGTTGTGCTGGGTGAGCAATTAGAATCAGCCAATGTTTGTCATCCACACTGTGTTGTTAACACTCAGAAGGTCACAGTTTTGATTGGATCTTCACCGAACTATATCAGAATGTTTGTCTTAAGGTACCATAACTAGCTTATGTTTGCGTAAGGGGCTATTTGGTGATATCAAGTTCACCTATTCATAGTTTAAAAAAATTAACCATAATTGTATACATAATAAACCCCTTATACAGAGTTCATTGCTTGTGATATGAAACAAAAAATATCCTTCTTTGATCTACTATAAACCAATATCACACGTAATTTACATATTTTTGAATGACGATAACTAATCTGTATATATAAGGATATATTATGAAAATTAGCCTTAAAATAACAATCATGGTATTATGCAGGGAACCATGCTGATTTTTCATACCTCAAATACAAATTAGTATCAATTGACACATTACTTAGTATCACTAGCATAATATTGACCTAAGAGGTAAAATTGATAATGTTTACTGAAATTTATCCATTCCAGTATCAGTTATGTTTTAAGTACATTTTAATGCAATTTATAGAACTACAGCATATTAAAATTGCCAGTATATTAATACTGTTAGGTTTAGTAAACAAATATCATTGACTTAGTATTTCATAAGGCCGTGGTTAGTGCACCCAGTGACAATAAGTCACATAAAAACAAAACAAATCAGTATTTCATTGCATAATTAATAAACCAATTTTATTTTACCGTTATTTAAGGTAATTTAAAAAAAGCAGTACATTTTTTGTGATAT
This sequence comes from Lutraria rhynchaena, assembly GCA_008271625.1. NCBI lineage: Eukaryota > Metazoa > Mollusca > Bivalvia > Venerida > Mactridae > Lutraria > Lutraria rhynchaena. The sequence continues at coordinate 490,104 of VIBL01000273.1, read as the reverse complement.
AGTGAAAAGTACACCAAACAAACCATGGCATAGAAAATGCAGTTATCTCTAATGGACATCGGATTAGCATAATTTTCGAAATTGCGTTATTTTTTATTACGTTATTACGTTCATAGGTAAATCCTTTTAACTTTTTAGCTCACTTGAGCATATAGTGCTCAGTGAGCTATAGTGATCAGTCAGTCTACTCAGGCGTCTGTCATCTACACCTGGGGGTTGTTAACACTCCAGTGGTCACACTTTTGAGAGAATCTTCATCAGACCCGGTCAGAATGTTTGTCTCAATCATGGACAAGTTCAAACATGGGTCATCAGGGGTCAAAAACTAGGTCTCTAGGTCAAATAGAATGGAAATTATGTTAACACTCTAGAAATCACAGATTTTATTTCATGAAACTTTGTCAGAATGTTTGTATTAATGATCTTGTAAAATTGGGCGAATATGGGGCATCTCTGGTCAAAAACTAGGTCACTAGATCAACACACCAGGAAACCTTGTTAATGCTGTAGAGGTTGCAATTTTGATTGAATCATCATCAAAATTTATCAAAATGTATGTTTTAATAATATCTTGGACAAGAACGAACATGGGTCATCTGGGCTCAAAAACTAGGTCACCTGGTCAAATCATTGGAAAACCTTCATGAAACCTTATCAGAATGTTTGTCCTCATGATATCTTGGATATGTTCGAACATAGGTCATCTGGGGTCAAAAACTAGGTCACCCAGTCCAATCATAGAAAAACCTTGTTAACACTCTAGGGGTCACAGTTTTGATTGGATTTTCTCCAAACCTTTCCAAAATGATTATTTAATGATATCTTGGTTAAGTTCGAACATGGGTCATCTGGGGTCAAAAACTAGATCACCAGGTCAAATCATTGGAAAACCTTGTTAACCCTCTTGAGATCACAGTTTTGATTGGAGGTTCACCAAACCTAGACCAATTGTTTATATTGTCATTGTAAACAATCACAATACAATCCAATACATACTTGGCAGTGGTATTTCATCTGACCTCAGGGTTTAATCTAAAAATGATATCTTGTCAAAAGTAGCTAGAAGCTTTTTAGATCTAGGTAGTCCTGTAAGACAGTTGAAGCACTTGATTAGTATTTCTATCTTAAGCAGCGTTAATGTCATACTTAAGCTGTGTAAACCCTGTATTCATGTCATACTGTACCTGTCTGTGTAAACCTTGTATTTATGTCATACTGTACTTGTCTGTGTAAACCTTGTATTTATGTCATACTGTACTTGTCTGTGTAAACCTTGTATTTATGTCATTCTGTACTTCTCTGTGTAAACCTTGTATTTATGTCATTCTGTACTTGTCAGTGTAAACCTGCATTTATGTCATACTGTACTTGTCAGTGTAAACCTGCATTTATGTCATACTGAACCTGTCAGTGTAAACCTGCATTTATGTCATACTGAACTTGTCAGGGTAAACCTGCATTTATGTCATACTGAACCTGTCAGTGTAAACCTGCATTTATGTCATACTGAACTTGTCAGGGTAAACCTGCATTTATGTCATACTGAACCTGTCAGTGTAAACCTGCATTTATGTCATACTGTACTTGTCAGTGTAAACCTGCATTTATGTCATACTGTACCTGTCTGTATAAACCTTGTATTTATGTCATACTGTACCTGTCAGTGTAAACCTGCATTTATGTCATACTGTACTTGTCAGTGTAAACCTGCATTTATGTCATACTGAACTTGTCAGGGTAAACCTGCATTTATGTCATACTGTACTTGTCAGTGTAAACCTGCATTTATGTCATACTGTACTTGTCAGTGTAAACCTGCATTTATGTCATACTGTACTTGTCAGTGTAAACCTGCATTTATGTCATACTGAACCTGTCAGTGTAAACCTGCATTTATGTCATACTGTACCTGTCTGTGTAAACCTGCATTTATGTCATACTGAACCTGTCTGTGTAAACCTTGTATTTATGTAATACTGTACCTGTCTGTGTAAACCTTGTATTTATGTCATACTGTTCCTGTCTGTGTAAACCTTGTATTTATGTCATTCTGTACCTGTCTGTGTAAACCTTGTATTTATGTCATACTGTACCTGTCAGTGTAAACCTGCATTTATGTCATACTGTACTTGTCAGTGTAAACCTGCATTTATGTCATACTGAACCTGTCAGTGTAAACCTGCATTTATGTCATACTGAACTTGTCAGGGTAAACCTGCATTTATGTCATACTGTACTTGTCAGTGTAAACCTGCATTTATGTCATACTGAACCTGTCAGTGTAAACTTGCATTTATGTCATACTGTACCTGTCTGTGTAAACCTGCATTTATGTCATACTGTACCTGTCTGTGTAAACCTTGTATTTATGTAATACTGTACCTGTCTGTGTAAACCTTGTATTTATGTCATACTGTTCCTGTCTGTGTAAACCTTGTATTTATGTCATACTGTACCTGTCTGTGTAAACCTGCATTTATGTCATACTGTACCTGTCTGTGTAAACCTGCATTTATGTCATACTGTACCTGTCTGTATAAACCTTGTATTTATGTCATACTGTACCTGTCTGTGTAAACCTTGTATTTATGTCATACTGTGTAGCTAACTGTGTCTAAGTCTGTGATCATTTGGAAGGTCCTTTATGAGTATTTCTTATCATTAACACTCATACAGTAATGTTTAGTTAGTAGGGGAATGCTGCTAACCTTTATACACATTTTAAGCAATACCATGAAAATGTGCTTTTTAAAGATTGTTAGCTCTAACAGTATTTGACACCATGCGTAATAATTCAACAACTTTTATCATTATTATGTCATGTACAGAATGATTTGTATTTTTGTATCAAGTTATAAGGCATTTAACATAATTGGGAACATTTTTAGAATCAACTTTTGTCTGCGGAGAGATGTAATAATACACTGAACATAAGTACATTAGAAAAGGTTAGTCCTCCATAAAGTCATTCATTGTAATGGGAGGGTTGCAACACACATTTGCTGGTAACGTTTTAGCTTGCCTGAACACTTTGTGCTCATTGTGAGCTATTTACCAAGGATGTTTTATGTAAAATAAACACATAAGAAATTACAAAATACATTTTGAACACTAATGTCTTCACAATAATGATTCACAATAACTGTGTTTATACATAAAGATGGAGCATTGTCTTGTTTTGGATGATTTCATTGTATGATGTACATTGTACATGATGGTAATGAAAAGATCAGTTGCATTTTGCCAACAGAATAGCGGTCGTTGGTTGAGCAACGGTGGCTTGATACATTAAAAACATAGAGGGGATTTTGAAGTGGTTGCTTAAGAAAAGTCTCTTAATGCACATGGTCACATGAGAAAGATTAACTGTAGGACAAAGCAAGAAATACTCAATTTCTTGTATTTTATTAAGTATGATATTCATGTGGATTAACAAAGTATGATTAATTGACTGGAAATGTTTTCAACTCATTGAAGCAGATTGGTTAAAAACCTACAAATACTACCACAGAGAGTACTGCACTCATTTAATCCCTCTTGTATTTTAACAGAGTCAGACATGTAGTCTTTCTTCAATGAAAGGTGGCACCTTCTTGATTTATTTATCCTTTAGAAAACAAACAAATAAGCACACACCCTATTTTATTACTGATACATGTACTCTTAGCTAGCAGTACCTGTACTGTCAGTCGAATCAATTAGTTGAAAAATAGTATGCATCTGTATTTCAGTGGGTTATACAAAAGCTTATGGGAGACTAACTGTGCGACGACCTGAAGGTTCTCTTGTGAAAGCTACCAATTTACTTTCAATTCTACTTCAAGTTGTCTGTGCTGCTGTATTCCAAACTGCAGCTTTGATGTATCTGAAGAACCAATCATGGTAATTTACTCTCTGTTGTATCCATTTTATCTTTAGTTTTTTTCTAAATAATGCTGTCAGACACTTTGATTGAATAAAATTGTTGGTCAGTAGTCCTACTTTCTTTATGTAATGACATTAATTCTTTGCCTGGCAGTCATTTCATATGCCTGGCTGTATGTTTGCTCTGTGTATGTCTTTCTGTCTGCTACTAAAGACTACTTAACCCAAAAATCTCTTGTAAAATTTGTATGAAATTTGAAATTGTCAATGAATTATGTTTCTGTTCTACAGGTACATTCAGGTGGAGCCTGAGGCTGGAGAAATGAAAGTTTGCTGGGAGGGAACTATTATATTTATATCATCATCATTCCAATATATTGTTGTAGCTTTTGTGTTTTCCAAAGGTCCTCCCTTTCGTCAGCCAATCTATACAAATGGTAATATATCTTAATCAAAGATTGTAATACAAGAATTTATTACCTAACTCCAACATTATTTTATTATCATATTCAATCTCAAAGCAGCTGCTTTATGTCAGATTCAGCTTTTATCTCACCTTAGCTCTAAGTGAGTTATATTGATTTCCCTGTCTGTGGTTGTGTCATGTGTGTCATGTGTCACAAACAAAATCTCCTCTGAAACCACTGAGTCAATTTTAAGTAAACTTCACTAGAATAATACTTGAATAGTCCTCTGCTAAGGTATTGCAAATGTTGCCCCTGGGGTCAAAATTGGCCTTGTCCCAGGGGTTAATACTTTATATAGGCTGTTTTAGGGAAAACCCTTAGATATTTAGTGTGATGTTAGTATGTTGTTAAGATAAGCATAGCATACATCATGACTATGACTCTCTGTCTTTGGTCGAACTGTGTACCCGTTATAATTGAATTACAACAAAATCGAAAGTTATGTCGTATCTCTTTATTTATTCATTACTAACGCGACATTTTGAACATACTACAAACTATAGCAGAAATAAAAAGAAACTTAGATCTGTAGAATTATCACTTCATTTTATAACTGGGTAACAATAGTGGTAACTTAAAATTGATAGACTGTATATTTAACGCAGATTTTAGTTACAAGGCATGGTGCATTCAGATACTATGATTATGTTTTTAAAATTTGCAGAAAAAACATTAGTATAAAAATAAGTTGTTCTGAAATTTTTCATGAATGGTGCATTCAGATACTATGATTATGTTTTTAAAATTTGCAGAAAAAACATTAGTATAAAAATAAGTTGTTCTGAAATTTTTCATGAAAATTTAAAGGTACTTCTTAACAAACATCCTACTTTAACAAACATCCTACCTTAACAAACATCCTACATTAACAAACAACGTACCTTAACAAACATCCTACATTAACAAACATCCTACGTTAACAAACATCCTTACTTAACAAAATCCTACATTAACAAACATCCTACCTTAACAAACATCCTACATTAACAAACATCCTACATTAACAAACATCCTACCACATTCATTTTCCTGGTCTTATCATGATATTATAAGCAAGCAAACTTCAGAAATGGAGGCATAACTTTTATCACACTTATTACAAACATACTGTTTATGTGACACTTTTTAGTCCTTAGATTCCTTTGAGCATGCTGGTTTAGAATTAAGCCTAGACTCATCATCAAAATTACTGTCTGAAAAGGTCATTTTTACTCTCTGTGAAATCACCTGCTTTTAAATCCAAATCCAAAATGTTGAAAAAATTCATCCTTGGAATAATGTTGAGTGTCATTTTACAGATCGGATTTCTGGATCCATTTAACGTGTTATGGAAGTTAATATTGTTGAAAGAAATGCAATGATAGGTTTTAAATATTTGATTATATGTTGAGTAATAATATATTACTGTGTTTGAAATAAGTTTAGATGTATTTTTTTTATTCATGCACTTATATGTTTGTATAATTTCCTTATGTGCTGTACATTTTTAGCTCACCTGATATTGATGGGTCTCTATCCGGCATTGTGCATCATGATTTGTACAGTGTTGGCATTCACCTTGTGAACACTCTAGTTTAGAGGTCACATTTTTTATCAAAGGGTTATGAAAATTGGTCAGTGTTTTAGTCTTGATGATATCTCGGACGAGTTTAAAAAAGGGCTATGTTTAGTCAACAACTAGGTCACTGAGCCAAATGGAAGAAAAACCCTGTGAACACTCGGGAGGCCACATTTTTCATCAAAGTGTCTTGAAAATCGATCAGTGGCTTATCAAAAACTAGGTCGCCATGTCTAATCATCGGAAAACCTTTTGAACACTCTTTTGATTGGATGTTCACCAAATCTTGTCGGAATGTTTGTCTTAATGATGTTTATGACAAGACTGAACATGGGTCATCTGGAGTCAAAAACTAGGTCAATTCATTGGAAAACCTTGTTAACACTTTTCAGGTCACAGTTTTGATTGGATCTTCATTCAACATTGTCAGAATGTTTATCTTAATGATATCTTGGACAAGATCAAACATAGGTCATCTGTGGTCACAAATTAGGTCACCAGGTCAAATCACTGGAAAACCTTGTGAACACTATAGGTCAGTTTTGTTTGAATGATCACCAAACTTTGTCAGGATGTTCGTCTTAATGATACCTTGGACAAGATCAAACATAGGCCATCTGTGGTCACAAACTAGGTTATCATGAGTTATCTGGATTCTAAAAGTAGGTCAACAGGTCAAATCACTGGAAAAGCTTATTAATACTCTATAGGTAATATTTTTATTAGATCATCACCAAATTTTGTCAGAATGTTTGTCTTAATGATATCTTGCACAAGTTCAAACATGGGGGATCAAGGGTCACAAACTAATTCACCAGTTCTAATCACTGGAAAACACTCAAGAGGACACACTTTTGATTGGATCTTCACCAAACTTTGTCAGAATGTTTGTCTGAATGATATCTTGAAAGAAAATTCTTTGAGTAATCTCAGGTCAAAAACTAGGTCACTTGGCCATATAACTGGAAAACCTTGTTAACATTCTAGTGGTCATAGTTTTGATTGGATATTCATCAAACTTTGTCAGAATGTTTGTCTTAATGGTATCTTGAAAAAGTTTGAACATTGGTCATCTGGGGTGAAAAAAGTAGGTAATCAGGTCAAATTAGTTGCAATCTTTACTCAGATGAGCAAGAAGGGCCATCTTGGCCCTCTTATTTATAATGATTTTATGCATTCAAAAGTGCTCCTAAATGTAAATAAATATGAACATGCATTAATAAAACAGGTATGTGACTGGACCAATTGGTGTTTAGGTGAAACATCGACTGTTCAGAATTAGAGATGTCTTCATCCGTGTGGTTGGTAGAAAATAGTCCCTTAGTAAAAGCTTTCAAAGTCACTTTGTGGATGACTTTTTAATACTGTTTTTTTTATCATTTATACATATTTTGATGTTGCTCAACCTGAAAATAACTTTAGTTTTGATGTATATATACTGTATTTGTGTAGGTCTTCAATTCCGTGTAGGTCTTCAATTATGCATATCCTGATATTTTAGGGTGTTGCATTGTCATTATGGTCTCCTATTGAGATATCTCTTGGGTTCTAAATTGGCCCCATCTTGGGATCACTTGAGGTTATAGAGGAAAAACATTTTTGGCCTAAAGCATGTGACCTAGAGTTCAGATATTTGGTTTGTTGCATCATCTCCAAACAAGATTGTTCAAAATATAGCCCTGGAGTAAAAGTGATTAAGCAATCCAATAGCAATTGGGATTCAAGGAATAACTTACCTAAATACCTGACTGGATATTCAGAGAATGATATAACTTATCACTGCAGGTATCAGAGAATTTGTTTAAATAACATCAAATGTTTTGAGACTTGTTTTTGCAATATGGGGTATTCAGAGAATAACTTATCTAATAGCATCAGGTATTCAGGAAATATATTCTCAAATATCTGTGATAATCAGAGAGACTTTAAAAAATACAAATTTGAAAAGATATAAAAACACATTTGCATGTCTAGTTAAATATATTACTAAGCTGATGAACAAAATACCGTAGAAACTCATTATATCCAACTCACTTTTATCGAATTTCTTCTTATATTGAAATAATTGTGAAGTCCAGAATCTTATCCTTCTTTTTACATATCCAAAAAACATACTTATTTGGAATTTGTTGTTTTGTATATTGAAGTAGATTTTCATGTCTCAAACATCAATTTTCAACTATACAGTGGCCATCTATGTCAATCCAATGAAGATGCTGATTAGCAAAAGAATTTTTTGCAGCTTTTCCTTCAACAAACACCTGCTAATTTCTCACCAGATCGGATATTTTTTCTACTGCACTTGGAAATCAATATTTAATTTGATTAATGACAATTATGTAAACATGTCCACACTGGCAGTATGAAATCATCTCGTGTGAATATGTGTGTAATTTTGGGTTTAGTTGAGGTTTTTGTGTAAATGTTGCTTGTTTTGCAGAAGTAAATACACAAAATGTGTAAATTCTGTGTTCCGTTCCTATCTTATACACAAAATAGTACAATTGAATGATTATTACAACAACTCACTCACAATCACTCTAAAATGTAAACACAGTCATCAAATTTATATATTAAATGATATCTATGTATGTAACAATTCCAAAATGGATGATGTATGATAGCATTACCATGGTTTATATTGAACAGCATTATTTTACAATATTTACCTACTGACAGTTTTTATGTTCCATGTTTTAGTACCATATTTGGTGAGTTTGTTGATGTTGACGGGATTCTCAGTGTTCCTTGTTATGTCTCCATGGAAACAGTTGCAGAAATTCTTCACTGTAAGTGCTTTTAGCATTTTTATCAGTTATGTAAATTACTGAACTTGACATATTTTCTATTAAAACTTTTGTTTTTTCTATTGTAATTTATTGAATAGTTTCTGTGTCTACCATTTTCAAATGATTTATACTGATAGATATTAAATGACCCTCCACACTTCGATATAATTTGAAAAATAATCTTATTCTTAAGATGGTGTGTGCTTTCAGAATAAGTTTATACAGTATTTAAGTAATTCATTAGCTAAATTAGCTAAATATTTAGTAATTAATGTACATATTTGTACATAAACATATTTTGTTGATCTGAGTGTACTTGAAACTCAGTGATTACATTTTGGTTTGGTTTCAGTTAATGGACTTAAATGATACAACATTTGTATTCCGAGGAGCCTTATTTGCTATTGTTGGTGGACATTTGATCATAGCATTACTGGTTGAGGTAGGTATACGTAGCAAAATCACTGGTGAAATGGTTGCATCTGTGTAGGCAGGTAAAAAATTGGAGTAGTCCTGGGAAAAATATCTTTATGTATAAAATGAAAAAGGTAAGGTAGAGTTTACAGTGTTGTCTATCACTTTGATATTTTTACAGTTGTTGCCTTGGGTCATTCCTTATGCACCCATTATGCCCAACCTTGATTTGGCTGGTTAACTAGATTTCACTGTTTTCATTGACTGGGGGCATTTGTGTTTATTATATTAACTATTACTTATAACAAAACTCAATTTGCCCAACCTGTCAACAAATACTCAAACTTTCACAGTTAGGTTCTCATAAATTTGATTTTCAAATTCACATAGATGTCTAGGTTCTACAAAATTTGGAAAATATGGGAAAATTATGGAAACAGTACGAAAGATTTATTTCTCTTAGTTTTTATCATGTCATTTGATAGATTTTGTTCCTGGTAGGCAAATAAAGTCAGTTTCATCCAATTTTGTATGTTTTGAGCACTTGGGGTCAAAAACTAGGTCACTAGGTCAAATTACAGGAAAATCTTGTAAATACTTTTGAGGTCACAGTTTTGATTTGATCTTCATCAAACCTTGTCAGAATGCTTGTCTTGATATTTTGGACAATATTGAACGTGAGTTATCTGGGGTCTCAATGTCAAATCACTGAAAGCACTCTAGAGGTAATTGTTTTAATTGGATATTCACCAAACCTGGTCAGAATGTTTGTCTTAAAATTTTTTTAACATAGGTCATCTCAGGGCAAAAACTAGGTCACAAGGCCAAATCACTGGAAAGCCTTGTTAACATTCTAGCGGTTGTAGTTTTGATTGGATATTTACCAAACCTCATAAGAATGTTTGTCTTTATGACATCTTGGACCTGTAAGTTTTAACATTGGTCATCTGGGGTGAAAGAAGTAGGTCATCAGGTCAAATCAGTTGCAAGTAGGTCATCAGGTCAAATCAGTTGCAATCTTTACTCAGATAAGCAAAAAAGGGCCATCTTGGCCCACTTGTTTAAAGTAGTCAACTCTTAAAAGGTTTGTTTCATTTACATACTGTTAGGTATTTCTACACCCATACTATTCATACCCACACAAGCGAAGTTTTTGGGACTGTACAGGAATTGTATATGATAAATAATTCACATTGCTGTTTTTTTTTTACTGAGTTGTTGGCGCTTATTATATTTTACAACAAATTCTTGTGCAGGCAACTGCTGCTTCATTATTTGACCTATTGTCTTCCAACTCTCATAGATGATAAGTAGAAGTCTAGTTGTGTATAAATGGGAGATAATTCACATTGTTGTTTTTTTTACTGAGTTATTTGCCCTTGTTATATTTTTACAGCAAATTTGCGGACAATCACACTCTCATATTTCAATTATAAGGTGTTTATCTTAAACTTTCACAAAGATCACAAAGTGTCTCAGTTGTGCAAGAGGGAGCATAACTCATGGTAACACAGCCTTTGGGCGTATTTTGCCCCACTCTGCAGAGCTCTTGTCTTATATGTATTAAGTTTGCATGGAAAATGTGCACAATGTATTGATAATGTTGATAAAGTTGCCATACTTTGCAGAATTATGTCTCCTTCATGTCAAATCATTTATTGTGTTAGAAAATAGGAACATTTGAATCTATTTTTGAGGAATTTGTTTCAAGTTTTTAGTATATATTGTGGTTGACTGGAAGATGTGCACAACATATTATCCTTGCTAAAGTTGCTATACATTGCAGAATTATGTCTCTTTAGCCTTAGTTATTTATTGCATTGTAAGGAATGGCATTTGAATTAATATCAGAGCTTGTTTGTATTAATGATCTAGTAAAATTGTGTGAAAATGGGTCATCTCTTGTCAATAACCAGGTCACTAGGTCAACGCACCAGAAAACCTTGTTAATGCTCTAGAGGTCACAATTTTTATTGAATCTTCATCAAACTTTGTCAGAATGTTTTTTTTCTATAATATCTTGGACAAGTTCGAACATAATTCATCTTGGGTCAAAAACTAGGTCACCAAGTCAAATCAAATGAAAACTTTGTTAACACACTAGAGGTCACAGTTTTTATTGGATCTTCATAAAACTTTGTCAGAATATTTATATTAGCCATATCTTGCACAAATTCGCTCATGGGTCATCTGGTATCACAAACTAGGTCACCTGGTCAAATCACTGGAAAGCCTTGTTAACACTCTAGAGGTCACACTTTTGATTCGATCTTCACACTAACTTGTCTGAATGTTAGTCTTAATAGTATCTTGGACAAATTGAACATGGATCACCTGGGGTCAAATCATTGGAAAGTCTTGTTTTGATTGGATCTTAGTTAAATTGTGTCAAAATGTTTGTTTTAATGATGTCTTGGACAAGTTTAAACATGGGTCATCTGGGGTCAAAAACAAGGTCACTGGGTCAAATCAAATGAAAACTTTGTCAAACAAGGGGCAACTCAGTTAAAAAACTAGTTCACCAGGTCAAATCACAGGAAAACAGTAGAAGTTGCCATCGTTATTCAGGAAAGCAAGAAAGGACCATCATGGTCCTCTTGTTCAAAGATACAAGTTCTTGCTTTTTCTGCTTACAGTGTTCTATTTCATCAAATGCTAAATGTTAATATATCCCATTTATCTGTTCATCTTTATTGCAGTAAAATGAGTTCTTGAACATTTTCAATCAGACTCCTTTTTAAGACTAAGATATTGATTACTATGATATCAAATATTGTTGATGATATTGTTGTATGTTTATTACAGTGCTGCATATGTTTGTCTTCTGTATTTTCAGTTTCTGGTGACTGATAATCAGTTTGTGAAATCCTGTGTAAAACATTGTGTTAACTGCATCAGAAAGAAACAATCCAGTTCTATGTATAAAATGATTAAGAGAGAAATATCAAGTCCTGACTGGCCCCCTGTTGGTCAGATTACACATGCTCCAACTGGATATGATACCTTAGATACAACCAGTGTCACCATAGAAACCATTCCATTACAGAATTCTCTTATTAGATGACACAAATTGTGTTTTTATTAATGTTACTTGTTTGTTATACTCATCTAGCTTATAACTCTACATAAGTCTGTATTCAATATGACTGCATAATATTTAATTTATGTGTTATGAATTCTGGTATTTGTTCAATTAAACCAGGATGTCAGCTTTCTATCACATAAGTTGTATATTCTTTAATGTAATACTAATTCTGAACATGTCCAAAACATGGCATTCTGGGTTGCTACATACAGAACTAGGTCAACTGTTTTGTGATAAATTATTTTATGTACATAGGTGGGAAATGGTTTGCTCTTCTCAGTTAGTAGAAAAATTATGTACCAGAAAATGTTATATGCAAAAAAAGAGACTGAAAACAATTTGTTTGATGTTTGTATATTTATCAACAAGTAGACTTATTTGTCCATTAGTGCCTTATAGTCATACATAAAAGTTTACTTTATTGATGTAACTAGTTTCTAGATGTTTATGCTAAGGTTTATATTATTTTTCATATTTAGATGGTTGAAAATGATTTGCATTAAAGTTTCATTTTCATCGACTTTTCTTGGCTTTCTATTCCAGTTTGTTATTTAAAAATTCATGGAATTTACAAAATTCTTTTTGAAATGTCTTACCATCTCATTGAGAAACACCGTTGTAGCTTTTATTTTAATGTTTGATAAACAGAAGAATGATAAACATGAACCAGATTCATAGTAACTTACTTGCTTAATGAATACTTGCCTTGTCACTGATCAGGAAGAAAATCAAAAGTATGTGTAATGATACCAATTGATTGGACTTTGGAAAGCATGTCTTAACTTTCAAGTCTTCCAAATTATTGAAACTAACTCCCCAGTGTGGCATTTTTGATGTAGGGAACATATGTCATAACATATGAGATAATATTTCCCATTTATATTCCCTTATTGGTGACGTCACTGGATCTGATTTATGCAGCGTCGCATTGTCATAAATCAACATTACTCCAACATTGAAAAATGCGTGTCACTTTTTACATATAGATGGCCTCAATTTCTCCAGCAAAAAACTTTGCATAATACATTCCGTTTACTGTCTGTCCATGTGGAACATAATCCGTGGACAACACACCACAACTATCTTATGCTATAATTGCCAGCTATTTCAGAGTTTCCTGTTTTCGTCAGAATTTTGCAGGTCTTCGGGACCCAGGACCGTGCCATTCAGAAGATTTAGATTTCAATTCAGGTTCAGAGTTTCGTAACCATGTCTCATCTCTTGCTACAACACAATTTAGGAACCTATCACCTTCATCTTGATAACACTTAAAGTGTTTTTCTTCAACTACTACCCTGTATGTCATTTGGTCCCGATTCAAATGATGAGAGACCACCTCATGGAAACCTTCACTTTTCTAATGCCGTGTTAATATCGTATGATATTAAAAGTATCGCCAACACTCTCAGCTAACTCCTCACATGAATAATGTATATCTTCATCAATTAGTTTCTTTACTGTTTCTATATGAAACTTGTTTGTAGCCTTGATCAGCCATCTGCTGCAGGGGTCATCGAAAAATGTCAAAATTTTCTTCTGCAATACGTCATATCCACCTATAAACTGTATTAAGTGTCACTGAAGATTCACTGCAAGGTTCTGATAAATTTTCACATTTTTCTTCTTATGTTTTCCTTGTCATAGCAAAAGTTTAGTGATCAAACTAATACTGGTAACTTGATTCAACAAATATACACAAAGACTTATGTGTTGACACTTTGCCTACCATACAACTGATACAAATAACAATTACAGGCTCTATATTGCTAGGTTCAGGCCATCAATACACACTACTTTTCAGTTTCACTGTTTTCATTGCCCTGTGCATACTCAGCTGACAGTGGGCAATGAACCTTGCCAACAAATTAACCTGTGTAATGTTGTATTCTCTTTGAACTGACTTGGAAATCCAGGTATGATCTCACCCCTCCGCCCCCCCCCCCCTGATCGTTGAAACCACAATGTATTTATGCCTTGAAACTATGTTTTCAGAATAGTAATTTCCAATGGGAATATTCATTAAATGCAGTAAAACTTTGTTATTTAGAGCATCACTATCATGAGCACTATCTCAAGGATATCTTAAAGTCCTGTCATTTTTTGTTGTTAGTTGTATATAAATTTCCATGTTTATTACAAGCATCATTATCTTGAGCACAAATTATGTTTCCTTGACTTATTTTTAAGCATTAATACCGTGATTATCTTGAGGGATGTCATTTTGAACATTGTTTCCACATGTGCATCAGCGATTGCCATGTTTTCTACACATCATTAAAGTTACACAATAAAATAGGAAATCTTTATTTTCCATACGTTGTTAAAGCTACACAAAAGAATGAATCTTAATCAAGTACTTTGTATTTCAAATATTTTTACTTAAAATGACAATGAAACTATATTTGTTTGTTGCAAGTTTGCAGTGAAATTTTAAGATCAAAGACTAATGTTTTAAAACTTAATTATTATTGACTCTGCTAATGAAATGGATTTGGATACTTTTGAACTATTTTTGCAATAATTGCTGCTATTTGTGATATGCAATCATGCAAATATTAAAGTTTGAATGTCATTGAATGTTCTCTTTTTTTTCTTCTTTGGTACAGACATAACTTACAGACATTGTACAATTGAAAACATGAAAACATTCATGGGTAATGAACTTTAAATAGCAATCAACATATATGTATTGTCATCTTAGGCATCATTAAGTACAATTTAGATGAGCATTTCTTGTTATTATTGTAAATACGACCATTTACAGGCATGAAGCACAGTTTATTTTTCAGTCAACAAACAAAAACCTCATTATTATGAGCACCAAGTTTAGTTGAGCATTTTGTCTGTTCCGTTGACTCCTCGAGAAAATGAAGTTTGACTGTATATGTGTATATGTATTTAATTGTGGACTACATGGTTACTTTGGTTATTTATGGCACTAAATTATATGTTGTATAAACAATTAAGAATTTTGCATTCTGTAATTTCAATTTGTAATTATAAATGTGCAATACTTGTGAACAATTATAAAAAACCTGCTTTCTATGCAATTTACTCTGTATGTTATAATTACACAATAAATGCTTGATGTTTTATTGATGTTTGCCTTGTGTATAAATATATATATATATATATATATATATATATATATATATATATATATATATATATATATATGTGTGCAGAATATTTTGTGTATTATTTTTTTTTAATTTTCAAGAATAAGTTCGTATGAAAAGATCATTTGTTTCTTAAAAACACCAATCTGGTGCATTCCAACTCCATCTTTTCTGTTTTATCATAAACATAAACATATATTCTCCTCTAGCTCATTATAGACATATATTCTCCTAGTTTATTATAGACATATATTCTCCTCTAGCTCATTATAGACATATATTCTCCTTTAGTTTATCATAGACATATATTCTCCTATAGCTCATTATAGACATATATTCTCCTCTAGCTCATTATAGACATATATTCTCCTCTAGCTCATTATAGACATATATTCTCCTCTAGCTCATTATAGACATATACTCTCCTCTAGTTTATCATAGACATATATTATCCTCTAGTTCATTATAGACATTTATTCTCCTCTAGTTTATCATAGACATATATTCTCCTCTAGTTTATCATAGAAATATATTCTCCTAGTTTATCATAGACATATATTCTCTAGTTTATCATAGACATATTTTCTCCTTTAGTTTATCATAGAGATATATTCTCCTAGTTTATCATAAACATATATTCTCTAGTTTATCATAGACATATAATTTCCTAGTTTATCACAGACATATATTCTCTAGTTTATCATAGACATATATTCTCTAGGTTATCATAGACATATATTCTCCTCTAGTTCATTATATACATATATTCTCCTCTAATGCATTATAGACATATATTCTCCTCTAGTTTATCATAGACATATATTCTCTTCTAGTTTATCATAGACATGTATTCTGTAGTTTATCATAAGTATTATTTAAAACATACAAGAAAATAATCTTTTACGTGGGTACATTGGTACATGGATGTGAAATAATGAGTGTGCATTGCAAAATGGAGATTTCCATGAGGGAATGATACAGGTAAGCATTCGTACCCTCTAGCAGTGTATGGTGTCGGGACCTATTCAAACTCGATATGAAATAACACTAGAGCTAAACCAGCCATTAATATATGAATAGAATGCAAACTTAGTGTAAAAAAGTACATGAACACCCATGGACCCTAGTCAGCACAAATCACCCAGGGTGTCCCTAGTTTTACATAGAGTTATATAATGAAATCTTAAAAATTCTTCTTGTCAAAAAGTGCAAGGCTTAGAGCTTTGATATTTGGTATGTAGCTAGTGGCCTTTTATCAAGTTTGCTCAAATTATGCCCCTTGGTGCTATAATGGGCCCCACCCCAGGAAATCCCTAGTTTTACATAGAGTTATTTAATGAAATCTTAAAAAATCTTCATATCCAAAACTGCAAGGCCTAAAAGTTTGATATTTGGTATGTCTCATCACTTAGTTGCCATTAGGGGAGCATGCATGTTTAACAAACATTTCTTGTTTCATAAACACTTTCAGTGTTTGCAATGTTTCTCAGGTGAGCGACCTAGGGCCCTTGGACCATCTTGTTATACATATACCCTGGACCATAACAAATGTACAATTGTGTGAATTCTGTGTATATAATACCAGTCACAATGTATAAAATACAGACCAATTATTATTTTGAAAAAAAAATACAAAAAGTTTTGGTGCAATCACATTTTGGGGCAATCACATTCCAAAATCATTTATGTAATACTCAGAAAAAGCAAAAGAAAAATTCTGAGCATAAATAACTTTATTATATTTATAATGAAACATTTTATTATGCAGTCTGTAATAGTTTCAAGAAAACTTTTTACAATTATTGCTAGACCACTTATGTCGTCACACAATGTGAGCATTAATTCTTTAATTTCAAACAAGTATCAAGAAAAACAGACCTAAATATTGTCCCACATACAGTGGACTCTCATTGGCTGGAACCTGGTAAATTCAAAAATTCCGGAAAACTAGAACTCATTCTCCGGTACCAATTGCTATTGCTACATGTTCCATATAGTTCAACTCCGCATTGCTAGCTTGAACTCTGGATAACTAGAACTGATTTTGTCAGTCCTATCAAGTTCGAGTCCACTGTATGCTATACAACAGATCTGTTTAGATGAATACATGTATATGTATCTAATATACAATTATGAGGAAGGGATTTAAAACTTTTATAATTTTAGATCCTAAACACCTCCCTCTGAATACCTTGATATTTTTTAACATACTCTGTAACAATATGGTATATAACATTTTCTATATTCTGTCCTGTTCGCATTTTTTTCGGCGTAGCTGTCTAAGCTCAGTTTTGACCTACATTTCTTGACATGACGTATTGATGATTAAGAAGAAATTCCTTGTCTATTGGATAATTCCATTTGCACGAAATGACTTACAGATATACCGCAGGAAATCCTTCCTTCTGTTGGACGAAATCTTCAAGAGTGGGGGAAAATAAGGCCATCTGCAATTGTTTAACGTGTATTGTTTCTTTATGTAAAATTTGTGAAATTTAAAATGTACGAAACTGTATTCTTAGGTCGTTGAAATAAAGTAATACACACGTTCTTGACAAATATTTTACATTTTATCTTTGACATAAATTCAGTCTCTCTTTGTGTGTCGTGAACAGCATTTAATATTCGTTTGCAGAATACGAATACAGTAATTATTTAGTACAGATTGGAAGCCTTGACATCAACTTTTTGTGTAGTATTTTTAAAGATGCTTTATTCATTGCACTGTGGTCGATTGATCAACAACATGTTTTATGGCCCAGCTATATGTATCATCGGGAATATCATACAGAAAGGAATGTAGAACAACATTAATCGTACTTTTAGTTTCAACATTGTAAATAACATCAATGAACAATACTGATTTTCATTTCTACGCCGTTTGTCTTTTTTAAAGACATTTCTTGTCTTGATACTGATACAGTGACATTGCAAACCTGTGAAATTACGTTAAAACATATTACTATTGTCAATAGTGTTACAACAAGATTTATGATGCAAAAGAATGTCCTGATTATTACAACAAGCATTATTATTTGTTCATTTGATTTGAGTATATATGCAACAATGATTTGAAACAAACAACATACTACCTGAAACAAACAACATACTACATGACACAAACAACCTACTACAAACAACATACTACATGACACAAACAACTTACTACAAACAACATACTACATGACACAAATAACTTACTACGAACAACATACTACATGACACAAACAACTTACTACATGACACAAATAACTTACTACAAACAACATACTACCTGAAACAAACAACATACTACATGACACAAATAACTTACTACAAACAACATACTACATGACACAAACAACTTACTACAAACAACATACTACATGACACAAACAACTTACTACAAACAACTTACTACAAACAACATACTACATGACACAAACAACTTGCTACAAACAACATACTACATGACACAAACAACTTACTACAAACAACATACTACATGACACAAACACTTTACTACAAACAACATACTACATGACACAAACAACTTACTACAAACAACATACTACATGACACAAACACTTTACTACAAACAACATACTACATGACACAAACAACTTACTACAAACAACATACTACATGACACAAACAACTTACTACAAACAACATACTACATGACACAAATAACTTATTACAAACAACATACTACATGACACAAATAACTTACTACAAACAACATACTACATGACACAAACAACTTACTACAAACAACATACTATATGACACAAATAACTTACTACGAACATAATTCTACAAGCCCTTTACAGTTTGTTTGATCTTACAATGATAAGACTTTTAATAACAAATTATCTCCAATGATAGAATACATTGTCAACTGTCAGTACCTTGAGTTATTGAATATGGCTTTCTCAAATTCATGCATGCGTTTATTTTCACGTTGTTTTTCATACAAATGGCACCTCTGTAAACAGCTTTTGACGTTACAATGGAACAACGAAAGAACAATTTCATCGTTGTCATCTCTGTTTCAAATTAAGACTTAAAAATCGTCACGTAAGACTATCACGTAAACTGTTTATCATGCTCTGAGTTATTTATTTCCTTGTAAATGATCGGTAATAACTGGTATGATTTATTTAAACAGAAAGACCCTGCAAAGCTTTGATTTACATCTCGATCTGAATAATAAAACTCCACTAGAAAAGGCAATCGTAGGTGTCACGTAAGGATATATCATAAATTGCCCTACACAATTGATAAATGAAATGGGTTGACCTTTTCATATTTTCGAAAACCTTTCTGTTAAAAAATATTCTGCATTAGTCAAAAGTACTACAACAGGTGATGTGGTTTCTTTTGTACTTGAATAATGTCACAAGAACGTGTCACGCAAAATACATGAATTCTGTGGTAACAGAACAAGTAAAAATTTTATATACCTTAAGTCTGAATAATCTATTATGACTAATGTTATATTTAGCAACTTATGTTGGCACGAATTTATAAGGAGTAACTGCAAACCGAATACAAAGGGATACATAATTAAAATGATGCATCTTGCATGTGACCATAGACTCTTCCTGGGGTTCTTTTTGTGTGCAATTGCATTTTCAAGGAATAAAATTAAAAGGGACCAACCAATTCATGCAAGTATTATTATTATTATTGATTGGTTTTTACGGTGCTTTTAACACTAACTAGGTTATATCGCACCCACAGCAGAATTTGTTGATGAATTAATTATGATAATTATATTTTACGGTACAGATTAATTGCCTTTAAAAACTTTATAATAAGCATAGATGGAGTGTTTGTGAGCAGGTCTTTGAGTGAACTTGCGTTGAAATACTGGTTCCGGGTTAGGGTATATTCGTGGCAGTCTAGAAGAAAATGTTTTACAGTGAAAGGTTCGTTGCATGATATGCAAATTAGTTGATCTTCTCTGTTAAGTTTGTATGAATGTGTAATTCGAGTAGGTCCGATACGGCACATTGTAATAACCACTTTAAAAGAGGGAAAGATCTTGATAATTTGACATGAGAAAGGATGGCATGGAGTTTGCTATTTGTCTTTTCATCCCATTGAGATTACCATTTGGATTTAATAAGTAAATCAATAGATGGCTGAAAATCGCTGTTGAGTAACTTGATTGCAAATGGTTGAATATTAAGAGCTTCTTTTGCCAAAGTATCAACTGTTTAATTTCCTCGAATACCTATGTGCCTAGGTGTCCAGCAAAATTTTACACATTTTGATTGTAAAATATCATGTAAGCGAATGAGTAAATGTTGAATCAAGACATTATTGGTTTTGCGATTTTTAATTCCATGAAGAACAGAAAGAAAATCTGAGAAAATTAGAAATTTGTCTGCACTGTGTTGAGAAATGTATGATAATGCCAAGTCGATGGCTTTTGTTTCTGCTGTAAAAATTGATGCCTTCTCTGGGAGGCCCATCCGAGAAATAAAGTTGTGTGCAAAGGCAGCACAACCAACCTTGTTGCCGTCTTTTGAGCCGTCAGTATAGATATGTATAAAATCATGATGTGTTTCTATAATTTTAGAAAATTCGTCTTTATATAATTCAGATCAGTTAGGAGATTTTTTTGTTTTGGATAGATCAGTATTTACCTCTGGATATGATAGTGTCCATGGAGCTATATTTTGTGTAAGGTTTTGTGCAACGCTATGTGGGTCAAGTTTGAGAGCTTCTAAGTCGCCTTCCAATCGTAAACCAATTGGTTTTATTTCTTTTTCTTTGTTTTGAAATTGCTCTTTGCTATTAGGGTTGTATATAACGTCTCTGGAAGGGTTTTTGTCGTTAGATGAAATAGACTTTGCATGCTGAAGCGAATATAAACTTTCTATCGGTGATGTGCGGAAAGCACCAATAACCAAACGCATGCCTTGGTGGTGTATAGTGTCAAGCATTATTAAGCATGACTTGCGGGCAGAGCCGTAAACAATTGATCCGTAGTCTAATTTGGAACGGATAAGGCTTCTGTACAGTTTCAGTAACGTTGAGGTATCTGACCCCCACTCAGTATTAGAAAGGACTTTCAGTAGATTTAGAGCTTTAAGACATTTTTGTTTTAGATTTTTAATATGGGGCACGAAAGACAATTTTTTTATCAAAAATGACACCAAGGAATTTTACTTCAGGTACAACAGGGATTTTCGAGCTGGATATGTATAGTTCTGCATCGTTGTGTGCCTTTCGCAGACGACAAAAGTGTACGCATTGCGTTTTGGATTTAGAAAATTTAAAACCATTTTTGAGGCCCATTTTATCAAGATTCTGTTGTAGTTTGCGTTCAATTGTACGCATGCTTTTCGAATATAACATATAAAAAATCATCGACGTATAATGAACAATCAACTCCGGTTTGAGAACTTTGGTTATATTATTAATTTTAAGACCAAACAGTGTAACCGAAAGGATGCTGTCGTGTGGAACTCCCTGTTCCTGTTGGTGGTTCTCCGATAAAGAGGAACCAACCTGAACATAGAAATTACGGTTTGATAGAAAATTTGAAGCAAACAAGGGTAGTCTCCATTTAAACCAGCATCTTTAAGATCTTAGAGGATGCCATACTTCCACGTCGTATCATAAGCCTTTTCAAGGTTAAAGAAAATTGATACTAAATGTTGTTTATTAATGAAAGCTTATCTTATGAAAGATTCAAGTCGGACAAGATGATCATTAGTGCTTTGCTGTTTACGGAAACCTGATTGAAAATTAGTTATTACTCCTTTAGATTCCAAGTACCAAACAAGACGAGTGTTAATTATTCGTTCGAAAGCTTTGCAAATACAACTAGTAAGAGAAATAGGGCGGTAATTAGTAGGGTCATTATGGTCTTTCCCAGGTTTAGGGAAAGGTATAACGAATGCCTCCTTCCAACAAGACGACACATCACCTGTTACCCAGATATCATTGAAAATGTTCAATAAAAGATCAAGTGAAACGTGTGGTAAATGCTTCAGAAGTTGGTAGTGGATTCCATCAGGTCCAGCGGCAGAGTCTTTAGCTTTATCAATAGAGTCTATTAATTCATCCATAGTAAACAATTCGTTGTATTCTTCGTCATTATTAGATTTAAAATTAATATTTTCTTTTTCAGCTTTAGATTTGAATGAATTGAATTCTACTGAATAATGTTCTGACGAAGAATTGTGGGCAAATGTTTAGTGTTTTAGCGTCAGGGCCGTCACGTCCTTTTAACTGTACAATAGGTTGTTTTCTGTGTTTACCACTAATTTTTCGGACCTCGTCCCATACTTTCTGAATAGTTGTATGTGAATTAATTTTTGAAATATATGACCGCCAAGATTTACGTTTCGATTCGCGAATAGTTCGTCGAGCGTTTGATCTGAATATTCTGTATTTTTCGAGGTTATCAGTTGTAGGACAGCATTTGAATTTCAGGAGTGATGCCTTCCGTTTTGGAATGGCTCCCTTACATTCATCATCAGACCATGACTTTTTTAATTTGTTCACAGAACTTTTCTTAGATTTTGGGATGCTATTGCAAGCGATTTTATTTAATATCGAAGTGAAGCGATCCGTTTGATCATGTTAATTGTCATAGTTATTTAGTGTAAGATCTCTCGAGCATAGTATTTTAAACTTTTCCCAGTCGGCCTTTTCAAATTTAAAGTAAGTGTTCATCTGGAACTGAGTTATTAGTTGATAATAGTAATGGATAGTGATAACTACCAAATTGCTCGTCTAGAACTGACCAAGCAAAATCCAAGAATATAGAAGGATGGGATAAAGACAGGTCTATGCAGGTAACCGAACCTGAACCTGGATGTAAATAGGTAGGGGATTCATTATTAAATAAACTTAATTGAAAATTGTCGATTATCTTTTAGATAACTTGACCTTTAGCGTTTATAGAGTTGCTTCCCCACAATTGATAATGTGCGTTAAAATCGCCCAACAAAAGGAAGGGCTGTGGGAGTTGTTGAATTAAATTTTCCAACTCATTAGTACTTACAGTTGAGTTTTGCGGAAGGTAAAGCGAACAAACCGCAATAGGTTTATGTAAAGCGACCTCGACTGCAACAGCCTTAAGGTGGGTGTTTAATTTAATTCGACGCTGAGGAACACAGTTTGAAACAACAATTGTTGATCCTCCCGACGCCCTCGTATTGTTATCACAGATGGTGTTATAAAGACGTTAGGTAGGTCTCTTGGGAGTATACTTGGATAATAGAAATAGTAAATCATTATATTTAGATTTTAAACCACGACCGTTCCATTGAATGATGTTATCCATGGTTGATGTGTATAAAAAGAGAGAATCACGACGGAAACTTGACATGACTAATACTCCTGTCCGAATTACGGTGGGGAGCATTTTCTGGAGGGCGAGTGCTTCCTTGGAAGTGAAGCATCGATCTCTTCGTCCTCCATTGATTCGATCTCCTCAAGAGGATCAAATCTGTTGGAGAATGTCACAAGGTTTCGTTCGGCCTTTTTCGGCCGATCTGTAAGAACTATACGTTTTATCGGTGTCTGCCTCTGAGAACTCTTCCCAGTGGAAACAACCTTGGTAACATTGCTTTTGGTTTTCTTAGGCGAAGCCTTTTGATTGGTACTATTGCAAGTTAATTGTGTCACTGAAGGGGAAGTTTGACTCTGTTGGTCAGCCTTTTCTTTTGTTTGAATGGGTTGTACGGTGGTTACACATGTGCAAATATTACTGTGTACCGACATCAACTGTTTGTGTACGTTTTGCAGAGATGCTGGCGTAAGATTGAGCTTTAGTTGTTTGAAAACGCTGCGTACTTTCGACTTGTTTTCGTGCCTCCTGAAATGAGATGCTAGTTCTAAATTTAATGGATAGAATCTCTTTTTCAAGTTTCCACTTCATACAAGACCGGGAGGTGGCGTAATGCTAACCCCCAAAGTTTGCACATGAAATGGAACCAGTACACTTATCAAGATTATCATAACCAACACCGCACCTGCGGCAGATGCTGGTCCTTTGACAATTTGTTTCGTGGTGACCGAAACGGAAACACTTATAACATTGCAGAGGATTGGGCACGTACACTTCCACTTTGAAGGAAGTGTACCCAATCCCAAGCGAACTTGGTAGAGCCGGCGAGTTGAAAGTTGCATTGAACATGTTTGTGGGTATTTGTTTGCCTTGTCTTCTTCAATATAGGCGCTGTATAGTGCGCACACCCTGTGTTTTCAGCTCCCGGGCGACCTCGTCGGACCCAGTACTGGGCCCGAAGTCGTCCCACCGGAAAACACCCTTACATGAGTTAAGTGTCTTGTGCGGCGTACATTGAACAGGAATTTGGAAGAAAGACTAGATGTTCATCAGGACGTCCGCCTGCGTGGGTCTCGCAACCTCCACAAGCAAACATCCGCTACGAAGTTTTTTTACCGAGTTCGCGGATCCGATAAGGCCATTGATTTGTTTCTCGATCACAAAACGGCTCAGATCTGACATTTTGTGCCCTCGTCAAGTGACTCGATGACGAGGAAACAAGGGAATGTGGCACTTGCATTGTCGTTTGTGGAAGCAGGGGTCAGTTTACGTTCTATGGGGTCATTCGAGTTTAGGTTTGAGGTATCCATATTTGAGAAGTTCCTTAGCAAACACGGACTCCAACACGGGGAAGCTTAAAGGGGGCGGATATCCAGTCCTCAAGCCACAAGGTTACTTGAAGGATTACTCGTCCAAAATCAGTATGATTAAATCAAGAATGATTCCAGACGATTAGCCCATGGGCCACCGCCTTCTTGGATTGATATGTTAAGAATGTGAGATATAGATTATTCGATATCTAAAAATGTAAGTAAGTAAAGAGACGAGATAACAGGTCAAAGTTAGAGAAAGATAGAAAGAGGAGGAAGATGACAGAATAGGGAGAGTAAGGTAGAGGGAAGTAACAGAGAATTCGACCCATCGCAATCACGTACATATGGTAAGACGCTTTAAACAAATTTGTACTGTCTATCCAAGGGCAAGGTATGACTAGCTGATTGACCAAGCCGGGCCCACCTGGCCACCCGTCTACCCTGAAGCAGAGGCCAAAGCAGTGTGTTGGAGGGACTGGAGATCCCTGGGTCCTCCTCAACTACCAGGATCCCCTTTTCCAGTATACGGGGCGCTGCCCACGGCAAACAGGAAGGTTTGGTTTTAGCCATGTACCCATCACACAGGCACAAAAGTGTACCTGTCTGAGGGGTACGTGTTACTCTCCCTCACCACGGATAGGTACCACACAAAGAGGGGGAATTCATTCAAGCAAACTTGAAAGAGGACCATCAAAGGATCAAAAAGCAAGTATAGTGATGATACATCATGCGAAGAAGACATTTAAAGATATTTCTGTTTTTAGCTCTAGCGGCCCCTAAAAGGGGCTGACCGTATATGTTTTAGCAAACTGGACAGAGAACCATCTAAGCATGCTACAAACTAAGTTTATGGATGATCCATTTATTAGTTCATGAGGAGAAGACGTTTTAAAGTATTTCTATTTTTAGTTCTGGCGGCACCTAATAGGGGCCAGCCATTTTTATTTTAGGAAATCTAATAGAACACTATCTAAGGATGTTAAAATCCACGTTTGGTAATAATTCATTCATAAGGATGCTACAAACCAAGTTTAGGGATGATCCATCCATTGGTTTATGAGAAGAAGACATTTAAAAGTATATCTATTTTTAGCACTAGCGGCCCCTAAAGGGGGGCCAACCATTTTTATTTGAGCAAATGTGATGAAAGTCTAAGAATGCTACAGACCTTGTGTGGTGATTGTCTATCCGTTGGTTCATGAGAAGATGTTTAAAGGTTTTTCTATTTTTTTAGCTCTGATGACCCCTAAAAGGGGTCAACTGGTATAATATGAGCAGATGGTAGTTAGAACGTCAAAAGGGTTCTACACAGTAAATTTGAAGTAAATCAGTAGTTTTCAAGGAGGAGACCATTGTTGACGCAAGACGACGGACGCTGGAGCATCCACCCACCCATCCTAACAGCTTACCATGAACCTTCGGTTCTGGTGAACTAAAATTATTGTTGAAATTTAAAACATATTTTTTTTGGTTTTCATATTTTCGGCAATAATATATTTCCGGGCTTTATCTCACTTTAGGTTAACAGACTTCGGATCGTCGGACATATCACGCAAATTTCGAGCAGGTCCAACAACGTTACGACGAATACCGGACTAAACTGGTACCCGTTGACTTTGGTGCACAGCTACGTGGAACGGTGACCAGTTTAGTACAGAACCAGATGTCCGACATGTTACGGCTTTTATCTAAGCTAAAATCGATAGTAGTTAAGCAACCCCGATGTTGGCTCACACTCTAAATTTTTCTAAATTGTACCATCTCTATAGTTCAAACCCTCAATTTGAACCTTCTCCCCCTCCCAGAAGGGCAAACTTCAACACCACACTATCCCCAAGGTACAAACTCCACCCCAACCTCTAAAATGTTTTGAGATATAAAATATAAAAAAAATTTTAAAATATAAAAAAATTTCAACACCACACCATCTCCACCCCAAAATCTCGAAATTTTATAAATACGAAGAGTTTCCCCGTATTTATAAAAAAAATCTTTTACCCGCCCGGTTTATAATATAATTTTATGTGCCCCTTTTCTTGAAAGGTAAATTTCTTATACTCCAAAGGGGTGATTGATATTAGAGAGTTTGGTTTAACAATATCAAATGAGAACGTTTCCGCTATACTCTCTCTCCCTTTCTCTTCCCAAAATATTTTCGTCGCTTTACCTTCAAATACCTGAAACATTCGTTTTCTTCGGCCCGGTTCGTCAGATTTATATTTCAAATCGACGTCGAGCGTGTAAATACCCGGCTGTTTGAGGTGCCAGCTTTCTCTACCACTCGGGTAATCGCTACTCGCGGAATGCGGATACCCAACCACATCATCGTGTTTAATATACTCGTTCGGCGACATATTAAAGGCAGCCGTGAAATGCAAGAATCGTTCACTTTTCCCATCGGTGACCTCAATTCGATTTTTTTGGTCTCGACGCACTTTGATAACGGCATTTTTATCAATATTGAGCGAAAACAATAAAACGGTCAATTGGTTGCTTTCGATATTCGTTATAACCGAATTTAGCCGCCCGGTTTAAACGAGATCCTCGTTATCGATCCAGCTATTAAACGACGAGGGGTAGCCGTACCATTTTACCAACGATTTATTACCTTTACGGCGTATTATGTTTTCGATTCTAAATATTTCTTGATCGGTTTTCTGTAGTTCTTGTTCGTAAAACGTGCCTCGTATTTCTTCCCCATTATAGTCCGCTATTTTATACGTCACCGGTGTAGTTTTTTGTACGGCAGTCACGGTAAAGATTTCTTCGGTCCATCTCGGCGTATATCCTTTTTCGAACGTTTTCTTCTTCTTCGAGATTCTCACTTTATCACCCGTCGAAAATCGCGGATTAAAAGTTTTTATTTTATAATGATCCGGGTAAAGATTTTGCCAAACTCTAATTTTATTTTTCTCTTTACTGGCTTCAACGGGCGTCATTTTTATCGACGAGTGTCTCGTATTATTGTATCGATCAACGAGTTCGTCCAACACGTCGATGTATACCCGCGTAGAATTTGCCGAAAAATATTTCCACATTTTCTCCTTCATCGTTCTATTCCACCTCTCCACCACGCTAGATTTTTCTTCATTTTCGGTAGAATACAATTCCGTTAGACCCTGTACTTCTTTATTGTAAAATTCTTTACCTTTATCGACCCATATTTTTTGCGGTTTTCTTTCCTTAAATATTTTTCCCAAAGCGGCCGCGACCGATTTCCCGGTCTTATCTTTTAGCGGAATTAACCAACCGTATTTGGAAAAAATATCTATAACGGCAAGCAGGTACTTGATTCCCCGGTTAAATTTTGAGAATGCCTGCATATCTACCAAATCCGCGGCCCATATTTCATCAATGTTATTTACGCGCACGCGTCTTTTAGGAAATTTTTTAACGACGGGCTTGTGTAATTCTTCCGCCAAATCATCGGTCCATTTTAAACTTTTTTTTTAATCCCATCCCGAATCTCATCTTCGTTCCGATAATTTTCCGCACGATAGACCTATCCGTTCTTTCTCTCAATGTCGGGTTATAAATCCCTTCCAACATGTCTTTGTCGCAAACTTTATTTCTCGTTGCCGTATCTTTATTTTTCAGGTAGCACACGTCGTGATGATACGCGGCCTTATCCACCCTATTCACGGGCAAACTCCATTTCTTGGGGGTGAGATCCGCGTTCAATCTCTTGGTCAATTTCGTTCCCGGCCCCGTAAAATTATGCCCGGGCAGATGCATTTCGAAAGGTAAATTATTGATCGCTCTATTCAACAGCGAGCCGCCTTCAATTTTTATAAATTGGGTTTTAGTCGTTCCGC
Organism: Lutraria rhynchaena; assembly: GCA_008271625.1. NCBI lineage: Eukaryota > Metazoa > Mollusca > Bivalvia > Venerida > Mactridae > Lutraria > Lutraria rhynchaena. The sequence continues at coordinate 461,384 of VIBL01000273.1, read as the reverse complement.
AGATGACGCATTTTCCCCTCTTCATAGGTCTGTTATTTCTCGTCATCACGCGTTTTATATCGATCGTGTCAGTCTCTTTTTTACATTTTACGCAATACATTTTATTTAAGAAGTCGTTCGGTTTAAATAAAAATGGAAATTAAAGATTAATCTTGGACGAATAAAACCAAGCGTTTTAATAGCCCCCTTTTACCTAAAAGTATTCGAGGAGTCATAGTCGGCAAATCCGGCTGCGGTAAAACGACTCTGTTGTTAAATTTACTATTACAGCCGGATTGGTTAGATTACGATAATCTTCGAGTTTTCGGAAAGAGTTTGTTTCAACCCGAATACGCGTTAATCCACAACGCTTTCAAGAAAAAATTGACCAAGGACGAAATTTTACGGCTTTTTAGTATGCGAGATAAAATCGTAGCCGAGGGTATTTCTCCTACCCAATTTATCGACGTTTTAACTCGAGATCAAGATCCCAAGCGCGAAGGTCTGACGTGCGAGTTTTTTGAACACGCGGCGGACGTTCCGGATCCCAAAGTCCTTCCGATAAAAATTCAATGATTTTCGACGATTTACTTTTGGAAAAACAAAACAAGTGCGAATGCTACTACGTGAGAGGGCGCCACAGCAACGTCGACTGTTTTTATCTCTCCCAAAATTATTTCAAGTTACCTCGGCAGACTATACGAGAAAATGCCAATTTTATTTGCCTTTTTCGCCAAGATTTAAAAAATATAAACCACATTTACGACGATCACGTGAGTCACGATATGACTATAGATCAATTTAGAAAATTGTGCCGCGACACTTGGGAAAGACCGTATAAATTCGTCGTCATCGATCTCACTTCCGAAAAAGATGCCGGCAAATATAGGCGCGGTCTCGACGAATTCTATATCATTTAAAAACTATTTTTCCTATACGAAAAATATGGAAAGTTTATTGCGAGATATAGCTAAAAATACGGCGCCTAAAAGTTCGATGCAGGTCGTCCTTTCCGATAATACCACCAAATTTACCACGGGATTTCACCCTCCTCTAGAGCTCGATAGAGATAAACGTTACGAAATTGCGCTCGTTAATCTCGAGACGTATTATTCTTTTCCCAACATCAGTTCCCACAATAACCATTTTCGTTATTCCTCCAACGACGGAAAAGATTGGGAATTATTTCTCGTTCCGGAAGGAAGTTACGATATCGTAGATATCGATCGGGTTATTCGGGAGAAAATGAAAGAAAATAATTTCCTCGATAAAGTATCTATAACGGCGAATCCAAACACGTTAAAATCTAGAATTAACGTAGCCGAAAATTTTATAGTCGATTTCAGGCACCCCAATTCTATAGGTCGAGTTTTCGGATTCGCGTCTTCGGTCTACAGAAGCGGGTTGCACGAATCCGAAAACGTCGTCGATATTTTATCCATCAACACCATCCGAGTCAATACAAATATAATTTCGGGGAGTTACGTCAACGGTCTCTCGCAAAATACGATTTACACCTTTTTTCCCAACGTGAGCCCCGGGTATAAAATCGTGGAAACGCCGCCCAATTTAGTTTATTTGCCGATTATCGTTTCGACGATAAACAATTTGGAAACCACTCTCACGGATCAAAACGGAAATGTATTAAATTTGCGCGGAGAAAATATTACGATCCGATTTCATATTAGGGAAATTTAAAGGTTTTTAAATTTTTAAGAAAAATGTATCAAACTATTCGCGTAAATATTTCGCAAGGGCAAAAAGATAAAATTCTTCGAGCGGCTCGAACCGACACGCCCATCATTATCCGTTTGAGCAAGGACGATCTCGTCGGCGACGATTTAATCGCCGTCACTCGCACCCAAGCGAGTAGAATCCGAAAAGCCGCGGAGGAAGGAGTCGGTCTAGATTTGAGATTGAGCAAAACTCAACTTCGGCACAATTTAACCGTGGAAGGCGGATTTTTACCCCTTTTGGCTGGTTTAGCCGCTCGAGCCCTCCCCATGCTCGCTCGTACAGTTTTACCCGCCTTGGGAATAGGAGCTTTGTCCGGCCTAGGCAGTACGGTGGTGGATAAAGCCCTCGGATCCGGTCTATATCTCAAAAAGGGCGGGAATATGTGTCGAATCGAAACCGACGGCGAGGGTCTGTATTTGAGTCCGACTTCGGGCGGGGGATTAGGAACGGTGGGAGACGGTCTTTATTTGAAGAAAGGCGGCCAAGTATTCGAAGGGCGAGGAATTTTACTCGGACCAAACAGCCCGTTTAAAAATATCCCCCTACTCGGGATGTTTCTCTGAGTTAAACGATTTAAAGAAATTAAAAAAATGGAATCGCACGAATTTAGATTGAAAAAAATTAAAGAAATTCAAGTCATTTTTTCGCGAGAAGAAGCGCAAAGATTATCTACGAGCTTAAAATATAAACGTTTTTGCAAGGTCGTCGATTTTTTCGGCGTGGGTTTTAGTGTCACCGCCACCGGCTTAACCGCGGGCGGGATCGTTCTTTTATCTATGATGGCAACGATACCCCAAGCGGCGGTTCTAGGGGTTGCCTCCGCGGGGTTTAGCGCTCTTACGGCTATGGGAAAATACCTCCACAAACGGCTGTTTACGAAATTTCGCAAGCACGAGAAAATTCGTATTTTAGCTGCTAGCAAGCGAAATACCATCGCGGCGTTTCTTTCTAGAGCGCTCGTTGACGAGAATATTTCGGACGAAGAATTCCAAGCGATTCGATCCGAATTGGATAGTTTTTTGGTTCAAAAAGAAGAAATTCGCAAAACGAGTAGGAAAACCGCGAGCTCGATAGACGAGGAAGTTTCTCTGCCGAAATCCCCCTAGATCGATTTAAAAGAGTTTTAATTTTTAGAAAAAATTTGGTTTTTCTAAAAATTACGGATCCGAAACAAAGGGATAAGATGGTTAAAGATTTTCGCGATTTAAAACGACGTCTCAAGGATAATTTTTCCCAAGAGCGTGGCGCGGAGCGCGATTTACGGGAAGACTTGTCTCAAGTTTTTAAACCCGTAACGGACGTGCAAAAGAAGGCTACCGAGGATATAATAGAAGCGCAGAAAACTGCCGCGGAGGGGATTAAAGAAGGGTTGCGGGGAATACCCAACGCACCTCCGCTCTATTTCGAACCCGGCGAACCCGTCAATCCGTCGCCGCTTTTCGTAAGCGATCAACTGCGGGCTAAAATCAGCGATCGCGAATCCGACAAAAAGTTTGGCGTGAGGGAAGAAGTCGGCGGATATTTTATGGGCGATAAACCTATCTGTATAACGGAAACGGACGATTTAATCGTAAACGGGACCGAATACGAGGGTACTCCCGGATTGTGGGATCTCGTCACGTCAAAAAATCCGGATTGGGTTAAAAAATATACTAACGAAGATTTGGAAAATTATAAAGATTTGTTGGGTCGAACGAACGCCCGCTACGAAAGGTACGACCCTAAAGGCAAGCTGGTTACCAATAGATCGTTTAGCAAAGTTCGATTTTTCAATCACCATTTCGGAGCGAAAGGTTCCGGCCTTACTCATCCCAACGACCTTCTCGAGAGATTGGAACTTTTGATGGCGAGTCGAGCCGCTGGGAATACCGGCGTACGAGACGAGATATTGACCGTGTGCAACGATCTTTTACGTTTTGGTGTAATCGATTCTAGTCAATTTAAAACGTTGTTGTCTCTTATTTAAAAATATGCTCGTTCCGAAAAATAGAGGTTTTATAAGACGCTACGCATACGGCGGTAGCGGTTTATTAGATTTTTTAACTAGCTTCTTTACCAAGAGTATGATGAAGACTGCCGCTCAAAAAGCGGGTCAAGCCGCCCTGGAAGCCGGAAAGTCGGCCGCCACGGAAGCCGGAAAGAAGGCTTTAAGCGCGGTCGGTAAGAAAGTGACGGCGAAAGCCAAAAGCGCTCTGACTCCGAAATCTAAAGCCAATCCGGTCGAACCGGTTTCTCTCGGGTCTCTTATTGACGGTTCCGGAATTAACGATTTAGTTAAAGAATTTTACCGAGTCTAAAAAATGCCGAGTTATAAAATTTATAGAAATCCTCAGTACGATACCGCTACCGTTTTTATCCACGCCGCCAACGTAAGATTCGACGGGGCGGAGATTAAGGAAATTTGCGATACCGATTTCGGGTTTCGAAAGGCTATCGTAGAATTAACCGAGAGACAAAAGGCCGCGATGATCGATCTCGAGGATGATTTAAATTGTTTTTTGCTCGAAAATAATTTGCCTCCCGTTAAAATAGTTTACTACGGAGGGAAAATTTTCCCCAAAGTGGAAAAAGACTCGGCGAGATATAAATTTATAAAAATAAAACGAATTTTTATCAAAGACGATAGAACTTTCCCTCAAATTTATCTCGAATAATTCCGTTTAAAGGAGATTCGTAATTTTTAAAAAAATGTATAGTTTAACGGAATCTTACGCGATCGACGAAAACACGGAGCGTTACGAATTTCACGAATACGAACCCATCGTAGGTACGAATTTAAACAATCCCGGCGAAATTAGAATAAATATCGAAACTCAAGATTTATTTACTCGTCCGAGCGAAAGTTTTTTACAGATTGATGGGCGATTAATGAAGGCGGACGGCACGGGGTACGCCAACGCCGATAACGTCGCTTTAACGAATAACGGTCTTTTATACCTTTTCAACAATATCCGCTACCAACTTTCCAGCCAAGAAGTCGAATCTCTTTTTAATCCCTGTCAAGCCACCACCAAGCTCGGGTGTTTGAAATATCCCGACGATTTTTCGAAATCTCAAGGTTTAAATCAATTGTGGTACAAAGATACGAATCCCGACGCGCATCGCGGAAATAATTCCGGCTTCCAAGTTCGGCAAAATTATTTAATCGTTTTGCCCGATCCGAAAGGCACTTTTAGTTTTAGAGTCCCGCTAAAACACATTTTCGGGTTTTGCGAAGATTACGATAAAGTGTTATACGGGATGAAACAAACGCTAAGTCTGGTTAGGCAGTCGGACGATAACGCCATCTTAAGGGCTAACGCGGCGAATGCCGGTCGAGTGAATCTCACCAAGCTATCTTGGTACGTGCCTCACGTCGAACCCGCCGATTCTCAAAAAGCCGCTCTGTACAAAACGATCGAATCCAAAGCCAGTCTTCCCGTGGGCTACCGCATGAGGCAGTGCGATTCGATTAGCGTGCCGCGATCTACGAGCTTTTCGTGGAGATTATCGACTAAATCCAGCCCGGAAAAACCCCGTTGGATCGTTATCGGTTTTCAAACCGACAAAGAGGGTAATCAAGAAAGGAATCCCGCTCTTTTCGATCACGTCAATTTGACCAACATGTACGTCACGCTCAATTCCGACAGATATCAAACGGATTATCAATTGGATTTCGAACAATATAAATTTTCTAGGGCTTACGGAGATGCCGCCGCGTTTAGATCCCAATTTTACAGCACGGACGAACTCATTTCGAATCCCAACATTTCTCCTTACGATTACAAGACTCTTTTCCCCTTGTTCGTTTTCGACGTGAGCAAACAAAGCGAGAGATTAAAGCATTCCATCACCGACATCACCGTCAAAGCCCAGTTTAGCGCTAACGTCCCGGCCGACACGATGGCTTACACCCTAGTCATCAGCGACAGGTTAATGACTTTTCAATCCGACGGAAATAAAATGAGCGTAGTTTACGGTTAATTTAAAAAACTCGGATTTTTTAAAAAATGAGCAGCGAAGAATTTAGAGGAATTAAACATCCGCAAAATCCGGCGTTCGATAATCCTCCGAAAAACGAATTCGAACAAAGGAAGTTATCTTTCGGGGAAATTCGTTTTACGACCGCGGACGGCGAGAGCGCTTGGTATGATATTAAACCGATTCCTGAGAGAGACGGAAATCACGTTAAACCGCCTCGTGAAAGAAATGGAAATAACGTTGAGGCGGTTCGTGAGAGAAGCGGAAATGACGCGAAAAAAAATCATCCATCCATTTAAAAAATATTTGATTAATATTTTTTTGAAAACTAACTTAAAAATTTTCTAAAGTATTAAAAAAAAGAAAATGATGACGAAAGAAATGAAAAAAACAAATGGTTAATGGAGGCAAAGGCGAATACTCGCTATTCAACGATTTCGAATTTACGTCGTACGACGATATTCCGAAATGGAATAGTCGAAACGCGCATCGAACCGGCGCAGTCGTTCCGTACGAAGACGAAGAATATTACGAGTTGGATTTTAAAATCGGACACGGAGCGCGATTTTCCTATTATCACGGCGATAAAAAAAATGGTCAGCCTGATTTACAAGAGGCGTTTATGAGAATAACCGAAATTAACGGAAATTTTATCGTGGGGCTAATTCTTCCTTTTTACGAATATAATCACGAAGAAGAAGCGGATATAGATTGCAGTTTGATACGGCTTCCTAAAAAATGTTTTTACCGAGTGGATAAACCAACGTGTTTCGAAAGAAGAGAATCGGAGGATTGGAGAGATCGGATTGATTTTGAGGAAGATCCTAGCGACGACGAGCTGAAAGAAATATTGGAGAAGTCGAAACAACTCGGGATTCCCGCGAGAGTGGGTTGGGGGTATTTTTAGGTTTTACGAGAGGATGACGTAATTTAAATATTTTTAGAACTTTTTTTTTTAAAAAATGAATTAATTTAAAAAAAAATTTACTAAAATAAAAAATGTTGTACACTCTTCCGGAACTCAAACGATTGGCGAAAGAAAATGACCTCGCCGGTCGTGCGTTGTTAAACAAATCGGCGCTTATAAAATTGTTAACGGAAAAAAATATAATTTCCGAACCGACGAAACCGGTAAAAGAGAAAATATATTCTCCGAAATATAATTATTTAAGAACGGTCGATAAAACGCCTATTTCGGTCGTTATAAAAAAACGTAGAAACCGACGAAACGACGACTCTGCGTTCTATTCGCGCGGCGGCGCGATATTTAAACACGACGATATATAGCGTAAAAGCGTATAACGAGAAAGTTTTTAAAAATAAATATTCTATCACGTTCGAAAGAAAAGACTCGCGATAAATAATTTTTTGAATTCAGTTTAAAAATAATTTATCACAATATAAAAAAGCATGAATTTCCTCGGAAGAATTAGTAACGCGATACAACGTACCGCGTCGAACGTTTTATCAGGCGCTCGCGCTTTAGGCGCGAGAGCGCGAGAAAATATCAATCGTTTTACGAATTGGTTAACCGATAACGTAGACGAAGAACGAATTAATCGAGTGTTGGAGGAGATCTCGGAAGAAACGAGGAGGAGGCGGTCTCCGCCTTTCGCGATGACGGAAAGTCAATCCGCTTTGCGAGGTTTTGCGGTCGTGCACACGATAGAAGGGCAGGAGGGTTACGATCCTCGAGAGTTTTTAGGCGTGGTAAGGCAGCTCGTTGTTGACCATCTCAATACACACCGACGACATAAAGTTAAAATGGTTTTAAAATGTTGGATGAAAAAACCCAACCCCGCGACCGGCGAAGAAATCGTAAGAGAGGCGGCTTTCGCTTCCGGTGTAGAAATTATTGAGGGAGCGACGAACGTCGAAGAATTGTACGATACTGTGGTCGAAAGAATATTGGAAAATATGGCGACGTTTCAAAATATGGGCAGCGGTTGGATATTTCGTTCGATCGAGCAACTCGAAATTCACACGACGATTAACGAACTGTTTAGGGGAAGTTCTTATATTCCGTTGCCGGAAAAGATAGCGAACAAGAAGGCCATCATCAACATGAAAAATAACGACGACAAGTGTTTTCTTTGGTGCATTTTGAGGGCGCTGAATCCTAAAGACAAAAACGCTGAGCGTATAGACAAAGATTTAAAGAGCAAAGAGAATACGTTAAACATGGAAGGAATTTCTTACCCGGTTCCGTGTAAAGACGCGGTCTACAATAAAATCGAGAGACAAAATCCCGGGATTCGAATAGTCGTTTGGGGGTACAACGAACGGGAAAACGTTTATCCTCTTCGAGTCGGTAAACTTATGCCTAATACGAAAACGATTAAACTTTTATTGTTTAACGACGGCGAAAAATCGCATTACGCTTTGGTAAAAAATGATAGCAGGTTATTATCCAAGCAAATTTCGAAGGATGGGCATAGAAAACTTTTTTGCGACAATTGTTTAAATCCGTTCACGAAACAAACGGCGCTGGATAAACATCAAGAATGGTGTTACGAAAAAGAAGCCGTGGCGATTCATATGCCGGAAAAAGGTTCTATAGTCGAATTTAAAAATCATGATAGGAAAATACAACACCCTTTCGCGATTTACGCCGATTTCGAATCTTTTTTACGGCCGATTGATACGTCCTCACCGAATCCTGAGAAGAGTTATACTAAAAAATATCATCATCACACCCCGGCTGGGTTTTGCCTTTACGTCAAGTGCTTCGTCGATGGTGTATACGAGAGAAGACCCATCGTTTATACCGCGAGAAATGATAAAGAGGATATCGGGCAAAAATTTGTAGAGACGGTTGAGAAAATCGTGCGTGAGATTGATAAAATTCCGCCGAAAAGGTGATACCTGGTGAAGAGAACGATAGAAATTTCGAGCGGGCGGCTGAGTGTTGGATCTGTAACAAAGATTTTGTAAATCACGAAAAAGCGTACGAGAGAGAAAAGGGAAAAACGAATTTCAAAACGAAAGAGTTTGAAAAATTTGTCAACAGTCGTAAAAAGGTTCGTGATCACTGTCACTATACGGGAAAATACAGAGGAGCGGCGCATAATTCGTGTAATCTTAAATGTAGAAAGCCGAAATTTATACCCATTTATTTTCACAATTTAGCCGGATACGACAGTCATTTATTCGTCAAAAATTTGGGAAAAACTCCGGGTGAGCTCAAATGTATCGCGAAAACGGAGGAAGAATATATTAGTTTTTCGAAAAAGATAACAACGATAACTTGGGTAAAAAATAAAGGAACGGAAAATGAAGAGGAGGTGAAAATTACCGTAGAAATTAGGTTTATAGACAGTTTTAAATTTATGGCTTCTAGTTTGGATAAGCTCGCGGGTAATTTGGAAAAGGATCAATTTTCGATGATAAAAAAATATTTAAAAGATAACCGCCTAAGGGAATTGATCATGAAAAAAGGTATATACCCGTACGAATGGGTAGATTCCGCGGAAAAATTTAAAGCGGCGTCTTTACCTCCGAAAGACGCTTTTTATTCGAGATTAAACGAAAAGGGAATCACCGACGAACAATACGCCCACGCTCAAGAAGTGTGGGAGGTTTTTAAATGCAAAACGTTTAGGGATTACCACAATTTGTATAATAAAACGGACGTTTTGTTGTTGGCTGACGTTTTCGAAAATTTTAGAGATATTTGCTTAAAACATTACGGACTGGATCCAGCGTGGTATTATACAGCCCCGGGATTAGCTTACGATGCCATGTTGAAAATTACGGGGATAAAACTAGATTTGTTGACGGATCCGGACATGTTGCTTATGTTCGAAAAAGGTTTAAGGGGTGGAGTCTCTACGATCACGAAGAGATACGCCAAGGCGAATAATAAATACATGGGAGAAAAATACGATCCGAGTAAACCTTCGAAATATATAGAATATTTAGACGCCAACAATTTATACGGTTGGGCGATGTGCCAGCCGTTACCTACCAGGAATTTTAAGTGGATGAACGAAAAAGAATTGGAAAATTGGAGAAATATCCCTTGTATTTTAGAGGTTGACTCGGATTATCCGCGAGAATTACACGATTTACACAACGATTATCCTCTCGCCCCGGAACATCTGAGGATGAAAAACGTAGAAAAATTAATTCCGAATTTGGGCAACAAGAAAAATTATGTGCTTCATCATTGAAATTTAAAACAGTATCTAGAAATGGGGTTAAAACTCGTAAAAATTCATCGAGGGATTAGATTCGAGGAATCGGATTTTATGAAAAAATATATAGATCTAAATACGAGTTTGAGAGCTAAAGCGAAAAACGAGTTTGAGAAAGATTTCTTCAAGTTGATGAATAATTCCGTTTTCGGGAAAACGATGGAAAATATTAGAAATCATAGAGATATCAAACTGGTTAGCGACGAAAGACTCGCGAACAGATGGGCGGCTAAACCGAATTATAACGCAACTACAATTTTCAACGAAAATTTAACCGCCATACATATGAAAAAAACTGTCTTGAAATTTAATAAACCGGTTTACCTTGGAATGTGTATTTTGGATCTGAGTAAAACCCTCATGTACGATTTCCACTACAATTATATTAAAAAGAAATACGGAGAAAAAGCGCGATTGCTATTTACGGATACGGAAGTTTGATGTACGAAATCGAGACGGAAGATTTTTATAAAGATATCGCTCCGAATATAAAAGAAAAATTTGACACGAGCAATTTTGATCCTAATCACAAATCTGGAATTTTTTCGAATTGTAACAAAAAAGTAATCGGGATGATGAAAGATGAGGCGGGAGGAAAAAATATAGAGAGCTTTGTGGGATTAAGGGCTAAATTATATTCCTATAAAATGTTCGAAGGACAGGAAGAGAAGAAATGCAAGGGGATAAAAAAGGCTGTCGTGGAAAAAAGTATTCGATACGAGGATTACAAAGATTGTTTATTTACGGGAGAAGAACAATTGAGAAAGACGAATATTTTGAGAAGTCATAAACACGACATGTATACGGAAGAAATAAATAAAATCGCTTTGAGCGCGGATGATGACAAGAGATTTATTTTACCAAATAAAGTAGACACTTTAGCGCTCGAGCATCATCGTATTTAACGAATTGGAATCGTTTTAAAAAAATGAATATCGGAAACTTACGTTTGCCTATTAAACCGCTAACTAATTTCGAGTTGGAAGCCGCCGCTAAAGAGTTGAAAATTCCTCACTTTCGCGGAGTTTTTATGAGAAATCAACTCCCCGCGAATGAAAGAGAGAATGTGGAATTTTAAATTTGGACGACACGAACCTAAATGATGGGATTGGTTCCCACGACGCCGGGGGTACGCATTGGGTTTGCTGGATTAAAAAGGGAGATAACTATTATTTCGACGGATACGGAATACGCCCGCCGGAAGAGTTGGTAAACTATTTAAAACCGAAAATATTTTACAATAAAGATCGAGTGCAACCGACGGGGTCGGTCATTTGCGGGCATTTGTGTTTATACGTATTAAACGAAAGTTGGAAGAAATAAAAAATGCCCGTCGATAAATTTGGACGAATGCCTAAAGCGGAAGCGTCGGAATCGGACGTATCCCTGGCTTATATAAAAATAATTTCCTGAAAAGGGGCGAAATAAACATGTTTGGAGAAAAAATTACGAATCTCGGTACTCCTACGGAAGGGGGGATGCGTCGTCTAAATCGTTCGTGATAAAGAGAGTAAAATAAAGCTATAAAAGATTACGACTTGAATAATTTAAAACGGACGTTGGATGAGGTGGAAGAACGAGTAAAAAGTTGCTTGGACGAAAAAGAGTTGAAACGGATAAAAACGGATATCGTGGAAAAGATGAGAAAAAATTTGGAAAAATATGTCGACGAGGAAAAATTAAAAGTCGAAATAGATAAACTCGAGAAGGAATGGACGTTGGACGATAAAACTGCCGAAGAAAAAATTACGCGGGAAATAATGAGTAATATCGAAAAGGGGGTAAACATTCTTAAAAATGATATAGTAAAGCTGATGGACGAAAAAGACGAAGAGACGTTAAAAATAATTATCGATAGGATGCAAACCGATATCGGCGAAGTCATTGCAACGAGAAATGATAGAATTGGGCGGTTAAATTCGGTTATAACGAATATCGAAAGCAACCAATTGACCGTTTTATTGTTTTCGCTCAATATTGATAAAAATGCCGTTATCAAAGTGCGTCGAGACCAAAAAAATCGAATTGAGGTCACCGATGGGAAAAGTGAACGATTCTTGCATTTCACGGCTGCCTTTAATATGTCGCCGAACGAGTATATTAAACACGATGATGTGGTTGGGTATCCGCATTCCGCGAGTAGCGATTACCCGAGTGGTAGAGAAAGCTGGCACCTCAAACAGCCGGGTATTTACACGCTCGACGTCGATTTGAAATATAAATCTGACGAACCGGGCCGAAGAAAACGAATGTTTCAGGTATTTGAAGGTAAAGCGACGAAAATATTTTGGGAAGAGAAAGGGAGAGAGAGTATAGCGGAAACGTTCTCATTTGATATTGTTAAACCAAACTCTCTAATATCAATCACCCCTTTGGAGTATAAGAAATTTACCTTTCAAGAAAAGGGCACATAAAATTATATTATAAACCGGGCGGGTAAAAGATTTTTTTTATAAATACGGGGAAACTCTTCGTATTTATAAAATTTCGAGATTTTGGGGTGGAGATGGTGTGGTGTTGAAATTTTTTTATATTTTAAAATTTTTTTTATATTTTATATCTCAAAAAATTTGAGAGGTTGGGGTGGAGTTTGTACCTTGGGGATAGTGTGGTGTTGAAGTTTGCCCTTCTGGGAGGGGGAGAAGGTTCAAATTGAGGGTTTGAACTATAGAGATGGTACAATTTAGAAAAATTTAGAGTGTGAGCCAACATCGGGGTTGCTTAACTACTATCAATGAACGGTTAGGCCATACCAAATCGTCTCTATGTTTAGCGTCCGCGGACGGAAAGGTTTCGATCACCTGAGTCAAATAAAAAAAAAAACATATCGTAATATTGAATATTTGATCATTTGAAATATCTTTATTGGACCATTACATTCTGGAACGATATGCTTTGCATCAATATACATTTCAGTCGTCAAAATCGATCAATATTATGCTTTTGTTTTGATTTAAAAAATGATACATATTCTCCCTGAGTGACTGTTTGAACTTTTGACAGAAGCTAATATTTTGCGGCAATTAAGTAGGAAATTTGTTTTTTTCCTGAGGCACTTGTTTTTTTTCCAGATAGCTAGATAGGTTTTTTAATCTCGATGTTACGCTAAGCATAGACGCGATTTGATATGGCTTTATTTTGCTAACAAACGTTTTGATTCGTCACTAGTATTTAGGCCAACCAATCATTGTCGGCTTTGAATAGAATGACTCCACGTGCGATCCAAATGACGATGATAATGATTTTGAAGACGATTGTTGCGACTTTCAGTCGGAATGTTGAATTTTGATAAAATAATACTTTACTGCAGAGAATAAATATAAACACAAACGAAATCAACTGTTTTTATTGAAAAAACAAACGAAGTACACTAATTATAAATGATATATTGGGTCAGACTAATTTTAATTCAGTCAGTCAGAAATTCTAAGTTTGTCTGACAAAATGTCATGCAAGTTTTTCGAAGTTCCGGAAAACCTGGGTTAAAAAATCGCCATCATTCCGACGCTTAAGACAAAGCCTCCTTCGACGATAACTTTGTACGTAAATGATTTCTTATTAGAGAATGAAAAAGACAACGGAATATTGCGCGCATTGACCACTCAATTATCACGTGAGTTATGTGGTTAACGCGTTACTTAACTAATTAACCACTTATTTATCGCGTTAATTATGTGGTAAACATGTTCTTCTTCTTCTACTTTAATGGCAAACGTTCACCAAATTGAACATTATGGCCATGCGAGGGGGAACAGAGATAGCTACCAAGTATCCCAAGCTATTCAATCCACCCAGGAAAATATGGCAGAGTGAAAATGTGCAGTTTTAATACAAGCCTGTACATACACCCTATAGTGCGGAAGAGAGAGGTTCGTATTGAAAAAAAAAACAGCAAAAATAAAAGCAATTTATGTAATATCTATGGGTTGACCACCAACATAGTGAGTGCTGATCCACACCCAGAGATTGAATCAACACCCACCACATGTGATGGTAACAAGTTCCATTGGACTTCGGTCCTAGGAAAAAAAAGAATACTTAACGTAATCAACAGTAGTTGTAGGGATTTGGAACGCTGGATGGTGATGGTGACGAGAATGTCTATTTAAAGGAGTAAGATACTGATTTATATTAAGATCTTCGTGGTTATAAGCTATTTTATGAAAAACTTAAACTCTACACAGTTGACTCCGGGATTGTAAAAACGGCCAATTAAGATCAGTCATTGGTTATTGTACCAGGAATGTTCTGATAATTATTAGTTACAAATCTAGCAGCCTTTCTTTGTAAGTTTCTAGTCTGTCAATATATTCTTTGGTATGAGTCCATACACTAGCATTGTATTCTATCGTTGTATTCTGTGATAGGTTGTTTAATGCAGTCCATTGCACTCTTCAGAGCAAGAGGTACCAGTGCTAACTGTTTTATTTGACCAGTTTATGTAGCCTAGGTTAAAATCCCAGCCAATCAAAATAGTACTATGGAGTTGATCTGTAAGGCATTTAGTTCTTTCTAGGTCTTTAGACACAAGTATAAATACTCCACCACCAGATCTACTTCTCCGGTCATTGCGGTATACATTATAGTTAGATGGAAAGACTTCAGAGGCTTTTTAGCTCACCTGAGCACGTAGTGCTCGGTGAGCTGTAGTAATCAGTCAGTCTACTCCGTCGTCCAAACCTGGGGGTTGTTAATGCCTTAGTGGTCACACTTTTGAGCAAATCTTCATCAGACCTAATCAGAATGTTTGCCTCAATCATATCTTGGACAAGTTCGAACATGGGTCATCTGGGGTCAAAAACTAGGTCACCAGGTCAAATAGAATGGAAATTTTGAAATTTTTAGAGATCACAGATTTGATTAGATTTTCATGAACCTTTGTCAGAATGTTTTTATTATAGATCTTGTAAAATTGTGCGAATATGGGTCATCTCCAGTCAAAAACTAGGTCACTAGGTCAACGCACCTGAAAACCTTGTTAATGCTCTAGAAGTCGCAGTTTTAATTGAATCTTCATCAAATTTTGTCAGAACGTTTCTTTTAATAATATCTTGAATGAAGTTTGATGACATGGGTCATCTGGGGTCAAAGACTAGGTCACCAGGTCACCATCATTAGAAAACTTTGTAACGCTCTAGGGGCCAGGTCACAGTTTTAATTGGGTCTTAACCAAACATTGTCAAAATAATTGTTTTAATAATATCTTGGTTAAGTTGGAACGTGGGTAATCTCGTGTCAAAAACTAGGTTACCAGGTCAAATCATAGAAAAACCATGTTAACACTCTCGGGGTTAAAGTTCTGATTGGAGATTCACCGAATCTTGTCAAAGTTCTGATTGGAGATTCACCGAATCTTGTCAAATACTTGTCTTAATGATATCTTGGACAGGTTTGAACATGGGTCTTCTGGGGTCAAAAACCAGGACACCAGGTCAAATCTTTTGAAAACCTTGTTATCCCTCTATAGATCACAGTTTTGATTGGAGGTTCCCCAAACCCCGTCAAAATGATTGTTTTAATGATATCCTGGTTGAGTTCTAACATGCGTCGTCTGGGGTCAAAAAGTAGGTCATCAGGTCAAATCTTTGGAATGCCTTGTTAACCCTCTAGTGGCCACAGTTTTGTTTGGATCAAACTTTGTCAGAATGTTTGTATCAATGATATCATGAACAGGTTTGAATATGGGTCAACTCAGCTTAAAAACTAGGTCACCAGACCAAATCACAGGAAAACCATAGAAGTTGCGATCTTTACTCATGTGAGCGGAACAGGGCCATCTTGGCCCCTTTGTTTTTATCTTCGGTTTTAGCCAAGACACATTTCCTAGGACAATATTTGGTTGTACAGTGGCTAGCATTGATTGAAAACCAAGGTTTTTTCTTTTTTACTGATAGACAATTTATGGTAATAATCTTCAGATGTTTAATGTTTTGTGTCTTGTGTGAGTTAGAATTTGGTTTACGAATTGTTGGTTTGGTTGGTGGTTTGCTGAGTGGGTACTGCTGTGTAGGGGTATATGCTGTCTCTAAGCAACTGGTGATTGTATTGTCATGTTTATAGTGCTTGTTGAGGACGTTGTTATGTTGAGATCTGATGGCTGTGAATGGTCAAAGAAAGATGATCTGAAAGTGTGGTACACCACAGTTTGTACATTGCCATTGTTCACATGAGTATTCTCAGTAGAAATTGTAAAATTGAGAGCTAATCCATTGATATCCAGCATGAAACCATTTATTACAATCCTCACAGAAAATACCTTTTCCTGGATGCCATCTGACTTCATGATTACAAGATCTAAACAGATCAGTTCCATCTGGTCCAGGAGAAGATTCTGTGTCACAAGCTAGTAGTGTAAGGATGAAACATAAGTAGAAAAGAGTATGATATTAAAGATGTTGAGTAACAAGTTAATACTTTAAATTTTTAATCCAAATAAAAATCTTAACTGAAAAAATGTATGATAATTGCAACAACTGTCATACTTTCAAAATTTAAATTGGGTAATAATTGAGTGGTAAGAGGTTATCATGTTAAGTATCACGTTAACCAGATATTTATCGCGTTATTTATCATGTCAACGCTTTAAGTATCACGTTAACCCACTTACCACTTGTCTAAAAATAGATACTGTTAGGTAGGTTAACGCGTTAACCAGATAATAATCAGATATTTATCTGCTAACATGATAAGTATCAAGTTAACCCACTTAGCCCTTTTATATTATGATGCATAAAAGATATAGTGACAGTTGTTGGTACTATCGTGCACTTTTGTCCGGTTATGATATCATATTGATTTAAAATACAAACTAGTTACGTAACGGTTGTTCGAAATGTAATGTGTATCAAATAGTGAAATGAACATTACATCTCTTCATTTTTTGAATCTCTGAATTCATTTCTGAAATGCGTCACGGTACGCTAATTTAGGTATTTTGAGACAATGACTGATGCCTGAGCCAAAGGCCTGTCGGGACTTGTATCGACGCCCAGATAAGAACTTTTTGAGCTTTTGAAAAAAGAAAAAGTCGCATAGGGCTAGATCTGGAGAATATGGTGGGTGTGACAAGACGGTAACCTCCTCCGACTTCAAAAAATGCTTCACAAGCGCAGATGTATGTGATGAGCATTATCATGTAGTAAACGAATATGCCTAAATCCTGACACAGGGCGTCGTTTCTGATAAAAAAACTCAAGAAATATTAATAATATTTCTTGAGCTGTTTTAGTATAACATTTCGGTAATGCCGACTTGTAACACTTTTGCCCATCAGTACCGGAATTGGTACGGCTATATCGTCACAAGAGAAGAATATGCAATAACAGACCTTCTTTGTGCTTACGGTCCTTTTGGCAACTACAGGCCTTCTACCATGTTTGGTGAGCCAAATTTTGTTTCCAATTTTTCTTAATGGTTCGAAATAGTGAATCCATTTTATATTATGTGTAAATATTTGCAAATTGTCTTTGATTGAAGTTTGGACACATTTTGAGCAATTGCTTAGCGGTTGGTATCCTTTTTGGTCATCTGTCAATACATGGGGTATCTATCTGGCAGAACTCTTCCGTACTTCTAAAATACGCTTCAAAATGAAATGCACCCGCGATAGTGACATGCCAAAAGCTTTAGCAATATCACGAATCGTGTTCCTGCCATCAGTTTCAATCATTTCCCTGACTTTTGAGACATTTGTCTCGCTAGTCAGGGGCCGGCCAGATTTTGCTGCATCTTTGACTGACTCTGTGCCAGTGAGAAATTTCTTTCCTCACCTACGAACTGTCTCATAAGATATCACACTCATAAACTTCAGCAATTCAGTAAAAATTTGCCTTACCGATCGACCGAGTTTCGTGCAAACTTTATATAAGCTCTAATTTCTATTCTCAACCCATTTCCCAACCATTTTTACAACAGTGGTCAACGACTGGCTCTACTGACTTCACTATAAGTTCAAAACTGCGAAGAGCTGAAGGCTCGAGTTTATACCGTTGGAAAGGTATTGAATAGAGCTATTCAGGCGTATCAAAATCCATGAAATCGTACAAAGCGTTATTGCGCTGTGGTTCAATACACAATACATATTGAACAACCCTCGTAACTAACGTGATAATTAAGTGGTTCTCTGAGGAAGGAGTATGCTACCAAAGCTCTTTGAACGTTTGATATTGGGAACTGTTGGTTAGATGTGTTAGATGTGCCCCAAGGTATGAGCAATATTCTCTGAATAAAATAGAATATTTTTCCGACTGACCGACCCTCTAAAAACTTAGGGTCGGTAATTGCAGTCTTACTTAATTATTTTATGATTAAGTTTCCTTTTACAAAGTATGAAAATTGTGGAATATTATCATATTTATAGTTTTTAACTCAGGTAGTGATCAGGTATATTATTAAGATCAGTCAATATCCGTCGTCCGTCGTCCACATTTTGGGGTTGTTTACACTCTAGAGGTCACAGTTTTAATTCGACCTTCACCAAACCTGGTCAGAATGTTTGTCTTAATTGTATCTTGGAAAAGATCGAGCATGAGTTATATAGGGTCACAAACTAGGTAATTGGATCAAATCACTGAAAAACTTTGTTAACACTCTAGAGGTCACTGTTTTAATTCGACCAAACCAAACCATGTCAGAATGTTTGTTTTAATTGTATTATGGACAACTTCGAACATTAGTCATCTTGGATCTATCTACATCTACATGATTCTACCGATCAATCAATACTGATTATAACTAGGAGGCGCTTGTCAGGAAAAACGTGTTAAAAATATTAAGTGCTCAGTTAAAAGATAAAAGTTTACAGATTAAAGAGTGCAAGGTTAAGGATAAAAATAAAACATCTTGGGAGCTAGAAAGGAGCTGTCTTCAGTCTTTTCTTGAAGATATTTAGGCTGGGACTGGATTTGACTTGGTATGGGTGACTATTCCGATGCCTTATAGTTCTGAGAAAATAGGAGCTAAGGTGATACTGGGTACGGGACTGGGGGATCAGGAAGTTCAAATGTCTAGTTGGGATGAGGTGGTTATGATCAACATGAACAAGTTTTTTCTGGATTTTGTAGAGAAGTATAAAAGAGGAATGGAGTCTTAGATTATGTAACATATGTGTGACACTACTTTGAAAATCAAAATTATTGCAAACATATCTAGTTCTTTGTACACTTTCAACTTTATAGGTTAGATGTTTCTGCCACGGGTGCCATATTATTGAGAAGTATTCTGGTTGCGGTCTTACATAAATTACATATGGCGATGTTTTGACTTGCCTGTTTTGGGTTTTGATGTTTCTTTGGACAAATCTTAAGCTTTTTTTGCCTTAGAGGTGATGTTATTTATAAGGTGGGTCCAGTTTAGGTCTTTTGGAATAGTTACTCCAAGGTATTTAGCAGTTCTCCCGATTTTAGTGTTTTTCCATGAAGGGTGTATGGGAAGATCACAGGGTTCTTTTTCCGGGTAACCCTAAGCACCTCACACTTGTCTGGGTTGAACTCCATAGCCCAGTTCCCAAAGTTCCAGTTTTTGATCGTCATTTTGTAAAATGGTCGCATCTGACTGTCCTTTATCTGTCAGGTAGACTATAGTGTCATCGGCAAATAACTTGGTCTTAATTTTGATTGTTTCAGGCAAGTCATGGATATATGCAAGAAACAGGCAGGGTCCAATGACTGAACCCTGGGGGACTCCGGATGACACTGGCAAATGGTCGGAGGTATGACCTTCAACCGCAACCCTTTGGCTGCGGTTGCTAATAAATGACCTAATCCAGGTGGATACCTGTTGATTAACTACCATATTTTTAGTTTGAGGATTAACCTGTGATGGTCGACTTTGTCGAAGCCCTTTGAGAAATCCATCACAATGACATCCGTCTGTTGTCCATTATCTAGACTATCACAGACTTCTTGGGAGAAACTCAGCAACTGAGTTTCGCAACTACGTTTAGACCTAAAACCATGTAGGTATGGACTAAAGATACTGTGCTCATCAAAGTAAGTCATCAAGTTTGAGATGTGATGTGCTCCATTGATTTAGAGGAAACTCAAGTGAGGGATGTTGGTCTGTAGTTGCTGGTTTTAGATTTATTGCCCTTTTTTGTATACCGGTGCTATAGTTGCATTTTTCCAATCATTGGGCACAATACCTGTTTCTAAAGATAACATAAATATATAAGTGATGATGGGGGCTATTTCGCTGAGGAGTTCTTTAAGGACCCTTGGTGATATTTGATCTAGACCTAGAGCTTTATTGGGTT
This sequence comes from Lutraria rhynchaena, assembly GCA_008271625.1. NCBI lineage: Eukaryota > Metazoa > Mollusca > Bivalvia > Venerida > Mactridae > Lutraria > Lutraria rhynchaena. The sequence continues at coordinate 441,260 of VIBL01000273.1, read as the reverse complement.
TAGACCTGATAGGAGTTTGTAAACTCCATCAACCGTTATTTTGATACAGGGCATACTGTGGGGGATATAATGCATGTTTGCAAATCTGTTTTAGGCTTAATGGCTGTGGCTGCGAGAAAACAGACTCAAACTGTTTGTTTAGGACATTTGCTTAATCCTTTGAGTTAATATAAGTCTGACTACCAGACTTAAGGTGTGCTATTCCACAGTTTTCAGATTCGTTATGCTTGACAAAATTGTAGATTGTTTTTGTAATGACCTGGTTGGGAATCTGCGTTGAATATAACTGTCTCTAAGTTCTTTGGATGATCGGCCTTAAAGTCTTAAAGTGGGGATCGGAGTTAGGAACTGCATTTTTCTATATAAGTTTGGCAGACGATTTGTCACGTTTCCGTATTTGTTGCAGTATGTCAGTAGCAACCCGGGGAAGATTTTGTTTATGCTTGGTACATTTAGTTGGTATATACAAGACACAGAGTCTATGGAGTTCGTGCTTAAATCTGCCCAGGCCATGTCCCAGAACTTACTAGAAAATTTGTTCAATTCAGAATTAATTTTAACCAGTTGGCCTTCTTATAGCAATGGATTTCCCTTTTAGGTTGAGCGGGACGACCTTTATTTATGCTTAATTCATGTTCATTGAAAATGATATCATGATCGGAATTTCCTAAGCTGGGGAGGGATTTGACATTAAATACCAGAGAGGGTTGATTAGTAAGGAATAAATCTGGGCATTATCGTTTCTTGTGGGAATTTTAACCATTTGCTCAAGATTGAGACTGACAATAATTTCAAGGACGTTTTCGTACAAAGCTTTAAATTTGCAGGAGTTCGTGAGAGATTCTGATGACCAATCTATGTCGGGATATTAAAATCACCTGCAAGCCATATAATGCTGTATTTGGGGACGTTCTGCAGGGACAACCATGTCTGAGATAATGTATCAGGGTCATTTTCATGGGGCTTGTAGAATGAACCGACATAGATATTTTGGGAACCAGGTATACTCAATTTGGTCCAACAGATATTACAATCTGTTTTGAGATCAGGCTGTTCCTGACTCAATAGGGTCCTTGTCACAGCCTTGAGGACTCCTCCCCCTTGACTGCATGTTCTGTCATCCCTATAGACTATGTAACCTAAACTGCCTGGGAATATCTCAGCAGTATGGATGTCGGGTTTGAGCCAGGTTTCACTACAGCAGATTATATCAGGTTTTACCTGGTCGATCATCTGATGTAATTCAGGGACGTTATTTTTATTTGACCTACACTTTATGTTAAGGACAGTTATGCGTTGTTGTTTATTCATTAACGCCTTTTAGGTCTTGCACTGGCTCTAGGTTTGGGATTAGAGATAGGAACTTTTGATTTTGGGGTGAATGAGTAGGGGATGATGATCTAAGTTCCGGGGCCAGAGGTGCAAAGGAAAGACCCAACTAGTTGAAGAGAAACATCATTTTCAATGGATTGGTTTGAAGACTCAAGGTGACAGTAGATAATTGTATCATCAAGAGAATCTATGGAAACTCTTAGAGACATAGAATAATTACAGCTACCGCAACATTGACAATACCAGCAGAATTGGAAGTCTGACAGTTTTTCATAAGTTGAATTACCTATCCCTTGGCAGTCTGTATGATACCATCGATCACATTTGTCACAAAGGATGGCTTTCTGGCCCCAAGATACTTCCTGATCGCACTTGCCACAGGGGTACTGGGATGTGTTACTTACTGGTCCAGGGTACTCAATGTCTGAAGACTGTTTGGCCAACAAACAGAACAACTAGAGAAAAGACAAATTACGTATATTGGTGTACCTTTTATCAGCTGTTTTACAGAGGCAAAAATGTAAAGACTGCGATTTACAATTGACTAATGTGGACATTACCTTACTTCTGTTCAATATTGTGCTGGAGTGGGCCTCAGATGGGTTTCTCTTGCAAATATTGGCTACAAAACTAATAAAACTATCAGGATACAGAGTTTACCAAAACGGGAATTCATAGTGTACCAGTAATCGGATAACCGGAAGTACATGTATATCGTTACGGAACGTTTTCATCAGAGTCTGGTTGGAGAAGTTTACGAAGCTATTCCATTTAGACAATCAATATTCTTAATTTGGGATATATCTTACCACCAACACCAGAGATACCGTGACTTTTCCACAGAAAAAGTGATCTATGATTAAATTTTCTGAGAGCGCTGAAATTTGTTGCATGCGCAGAAAAAAATGATCCTTTCCTTTTGTGTATTTTGTACTATTTAGGTAACAATATTTGTCACTATTTGCCTATGATGTAATTACAAATGTCTGTTGCAGTTCCTAACCAATTATACAGTTGTTTAAGTAGGTAGTATGCCGAAATCAGAGGACCCTGGCTTTGAAGAGCAATTTTTTAGTGTTGAGAGATTTGAAATCATGAGGGGCAACAAACATGCAGCAAACATGTTATCAATCATTGTCTCCATTTTATATATACACATAGTTCATTAGAATTTACTTCATAAACTGACAGTTTTTGATTTTTTGTTTTGTCATTTTAATTTTGAACTGATGACTTAATCAACTATGCAAATACAATGTATATCATTTAATGTAACGTAACTTTATTTTCATAACATTTCTACATAACATTTTTTGCCAAATATATCTACATTAAAGAGACAGTAAAAACTGAGTGAGATGCTACGTTTCAGCTCTATGGATTGCTTTTTTGTTATATGATTAAATATAGTAATATGCTGTATTACCTTTTTGCAGGATATAGGAATATGAAAATTGTAGGCAGCTAATGTCCGACGTGTGTTGAAGCCCCCCATCTGAAAAAGCTTTTTATTGCTCGGCAGTCTTGTTTTCAAAAACGAATGACAAGTATACACAAACGAATTTAGTAATTCTACCACAAGATATCTGTGATTCTAATATTATACAAAGTAGTATAAACAAAAGGGTCATGATGGCCCTTTTTCGATCACCTGAGTAAAGGTTGCCATTGATTGGACCTGATGACCTACTTTTTTCTCAAGATGTTCAAACATTCTGACAAAATTGGTAAACATCCGATAAAGACTGTGACCTCTACAGTGTTAACAAGGTTTTACGGTGATTTGACCTGATGACCTACTTTTTGACCCCACATGGCCCTTTTTCGAACTCGTCTGAGATATCATCAAGACTAAGCCATTTACCAATTACCTTTGGTAAAAAATGTGACCTCAAGAGTGTTCATAAGGGAAATGCCGACGCCGTACGACGCACATCAAACCAATCAATACGGTTTCGTGCTAAAATGCGCTAAAAACAAAATGTCAAAAATAACAGCAAAGGATTGATTTCTTTTAAAAAAGGGCTTAAAAGCAATCTCTGTTAAGCGTTGGGCTTCAAATTATTATCTTTATACCCCAAGTAGCTGTATATACTATTGCCCAGCTGTCTACACAATTCCTTTCTGCGCAATAACAATTAATATTCTTTCTGAGTATATACAATATATACTACTCAAAATTTGATTAGGATCACTTTTTAAAGTTAATGTAATTTGAAGCTTTTGTGATAACCATGAAAAGGCTAGTATTTTCTAATTTTAGTGTGTGTATTCTGCATAAACAATAACCTGTCTTACCGGTTCTGTCTATACAGGCTTGCCAATTTGCGAGGGAAAAGCAATACCCATGAAAAAGCGAGATGCATCTTGACATGTACTTTGTGTACATGCCTCAGATCTACACTTTTAGCTCAATCATTTATCTTGAAAGTTGTTTGAAATGGGTGATTATCGTACAAGACAACGTCTTAGCGTGGAAGAAATCAACAGAAGGGTGGGGATGCTGGACCCAGGTGTCACAACGTCACGTGGCACGCCAACTTAGCGTTTCACAGAGCGTTGTAACAAGGATGTGGAATCGCTTCCAAATGCATGGTGATGTTATCCACAGACAGGTGGAGGTCGACTACAACGCAGACAGAAGACCGTTTTATTGTGGTACAAGCCCAACGTCATCGCTTTATGAACGCCACGGCCCTCCAGAATGACTTCCAGAATGCAACAGGGGTTCGGGTTTCAACCCAAACCATTCAAAACAGACTGCAATGTACTGGCATGAGTGGTAGACGACCAGCAATTCATATTCCATTGATGCACAACCACATCCAGGCACGTCTCCAATGGGCAAAGAGTAGGTACAAATGAACGCTTCTGGGCCTCAACCATAATCGTGGTTAAACTCGCTAAACAATCCTGACGCGCCAGTCGGGGGTTTCCCGATCCAGCTAGAACGGTTTATAATACAATCATATGTGTCCTTTTGCGGTGAACTTAAATTCGTCGTACGTTAATGGGTATATTCCGATCCAAGTGTCTGGATAATTAATATCAAATGACCACATCTTATAAATCCTTCTTTTTTGCGTTTTGAGGCGTTCCAAATTTTTTTGTTTCCCCCCTACCAAGGTCCACATGTAATAATCGTTGTTTTTCTGTTGATTTAATTTTTCTCGTGTACGACAAATTAATGTCGAACGTGTAAACACCCGCCTTTTTAAGGAGCCAGTGTTCTGTGCCGTACAAATAGTCATCGCTGGGTCATACTCTGCCATAGATAGTATTTATATTCGGCGTTTTAAAAAAGGCCGATGTGAAAAAGTTGTATCGTTTATTTTTATTATTGACGATAACAACTCGATTATCCGGTCTTTGCTTCACATTAATTATGGTATCCGCACTAACGTTGAGCGAAAACAAGAGAGTATTCAATTGGTTGCTTTTTGGAATTTCCATATCCGATTCTAGTTGCAAAATTTTGGTATTATTTCCTACGACGGCTTTATCAACGTCAATTTTTATCTTTTCGATAATCGGATTCAAATCTTTCTCGTCTATGAACGTTTTCATTCTTTTTTTTAAGATTTTCCATCCCCTTCTCGACATCTCCCTGTAATTTCCATTCGATTCAATCTTCGATGGTTTTGCTATCCAACGCCCACTCTCTTTGTTCGTCGACTTATCCCTCCAAATGTTCTTTTACCGTCGTCACAGAGGTTTTACCAATTTCCGTCTTTGCTCGTTCCAGCTCATTTTCGTCTACGTACGTTTCCAACTCATTTTTATGATTTTTCACCCCTCTTTCGACATCTCCCTGTAATTTCCGTTCGACTCTATCTTCGATGGTTTCGTCATCCAATGCCCATTCCCTCTTCAGTTTATTCAGTTTAGCGTTCAATTCTCGTTCGTCGATATATTCACTCACATGTTCTCTTATCCTCGTAACGAAAGTTTTACCAATTTCCGTCTTTGCCCGTTCCAACTCGTCCTCGTACGTTTCAAACTCCTTTTCGAGATTTTCTGCCACCTCTTCGATGTCATCCTTTAATTTCCCTTCTATTTCATCTTCGATATCTTTTAATGACTCCTTTATCTCTCTCAAATCATGTTTTGTTTATCTAGACCGTAATCTCGCACCATCTTGTTTCCCCGTTTTATTACAAACGCCTCGCTCGCTGCGTCACCCCCGTCTGTGAGGGTGCCAAGATTCATAATCTTGTTTCCAAACATATCGATTCTCCCCCTTTTTCAGAAAATTGTCATTTACATAGGATAAAGACACGTTGGAATCTGAAACGTGTGTTTTCAACATCCGTCCAAATTTATCAAGAGGCACTTTTTATATACGCGCGAATTTATTTTATTTTTTTTCTATAACTTGATGGGTGCCACCAATAGAATTATCGCGAATTTATTTTAATTCTTTTCTATAACTTGGTGGGTGCCACCAATAGAAGACCTATAATACAATCTTATGTATCCATTTTCTATAATTACAAATCGATAATACCATATCTGCGGTTTAAAAGATAATGTTGTTTGTCTTGTAATTTCAAATGACCATTTGTCTTTAATCTTTCTTGTGTCGTCATCTTGATGTTTGCTAGCAAAATCTATTGTCACTGCGTCATACCACCGAACAAAATAATAAGTTCACTACTTCTGAGTCGCTTATATATCTCTTAGTGTGTTGCAAATCAATGTCGAGCGTGTAAACTCCCGGCCTTTTAAGGAGCCATTTTTCTTTGCGCTCAGTTGGTACTATAGAATGAGGGTATTGTATAATATTTTTTATAATCAATATATCTTAAAACCTTCTGTGACATAGTTTAATCTTCCACCACCTATATTACGTTCCAAGTTAATAACAGTACCTTTGTTTATGTCGAATGAAATCAAGAGTGTATCCAATTGCATGTTTTCTAAAGCATTTATATTTGATTCTAGATTTTTTTCTAAAGCTTTTATATTTATATTTTATATTTATGTTTTTAATTCTGGAATATTTTTTGCAGCGGTGCTAACAAATTTTCTCTTTACTTTGCCGAAGCCTTTTCCAGTTCATTTCTCATTACATCAATTTTTCCGGCCTCCCTATCCACTGGTCTGATAAGGCATTATATATTTTTTCTGTTATCTCGTCAATAAAATCGCCTTTATACATTAATTATATCTTTGCTGGTTTTATCGTCAGGCCTCCATTTCTTCATAAGGTTATGCCACTTTAATGCTTTAACAGTTGCATGCGGTCAATACCAGGCACCTCCTGAAACAAATCATTATATGTCTCTTCAATGAAGTATTTTTCATTATCTATCTTTACCCATTCCAGCTCTTTCTCAACAAGGTACGTTTCCAACTCCTTTTTAAGATTTTCCACCCCCTTTATTTTCCGTTTAGTGTCTCCCAATGCATGTTTAGACATCCGTCCAAATTTATCAACGGGTATTTTATTATATACGCGCAAATTTATTTTAGATCTTTTATAACTAACAAACATAAATGACCGCATATTATCGTTCCATTCGGTTGTACTTGTTTCGTGTTTTACAAAATTGTCGGCTTTTGATAGTTTTTTTAATTCCGAGGGAGGCTGAATTTTTTTTTTCATTCCCCCTTTTATGCCAACAAACCAAATGCGTGCCCCCAGCGTCAGAAGACCCAAATTCGTCATCCGGATTCGAGTCATCCAGATTTAATATCCCGCACTCATTTGTAGTTGGTCACGTATGAACACGCCTCAAAAATTGGGTATTTTTAATTTCTTGACTGCGTCCAACAATTCGAAATTGTTGAGCGGTTTATTCGGTAAAATCACTTTCTCAACCGAGATTTCCATATTCTTTTTTTATAATTTTAAACTATTTTTATGCCCTATGGACAACGTGCGAATCCCGTCCGGTAAAATGATCCTTTTATCGTCTTCGCGACTCAACGCGACCTTGTTCAATTCCTCCGTATATATTTCGTAACCGCGACTTCTGATGACATTCATCGTTCTCAATTGTCCTATACCCGTAAACAAGCAAGTTTTATAATCCTCGAACCGGATGCTCTTTTTCACAACGGACTTCTTTACCCCCTTGCACTTTTTCTCTTCCTCCTTTGCATACATTTTAAACGCGTATAATTTGGCTCTAAGCCCGACGAGCTCTTGTATAATTTCCCCAACCGCTTCGCTTTGAGCACGCCGAGTATTTTCTTGTTCAGTTCCGATTCGATTCCAGACGGGTGGTCCCACGGAAAATTGCTCGTGTCGAATTTATATTTCGCGTCTCCGGAAATGTCTTTATAAAAATCTTTCGTTTCGATTTCGTGCGTTAAAATGTCCGTGTCCGTACACAAAAGTTTAGCTTTATCACGTATTTCGGTTTGATGTATCCGTTGTGAAAATCGTACATGAGCGTTTTACTCAAATCTAGGATACACATACCGAGATAAACTGGCTTGTTGAACGTCAATTTAGTCTTTTTCGCGTGTATCGCTGTAAGATTTTCGTCAAAGATCGTACTTCCGTTGTAGCTCGGCTTCGCCGCCAACATTTCAGCTTTCGCTGTTCTATTCGTCACCAACTTGATTTCCGTTCTGTTTCTTATATTTTTCATCGTCTTGCCGAAAACCCTATTATTCATCAGTTTGAAGAAATCCTTTTCAAACTCATTCGTGGCCTTCGCTCTAAGACCCGTATTTAAATCGATATATTTTTTCATCCACGCGCTTTCCTCAAATTTCATTCCCCCGGGAATTTTGGTAATTCTCAACCCCAATTTTTCGTACTGCTTCAAGATTTCGTGATGAACCACATAATTCTTTTTGTCGCGTTAATTCGGAACCAACTTGTCTACTTGACTCATCGACAAATGTTCCGGAGCCAGAGGGTAATCGTTGTGCGAGTCTTGCATTTCTTTCGGATACTCCAAATCGACTTTTAAACTGCAAGGTATATTTCGCCATTTTCCCATTTCGGTTTCATTCATCCATTTAAATCCGTTCGTCGGTAAAGTTTTACTCATCGCCCACCCGTGCAAGTTGTTGGCGTCCAAATACGTTATATATTTGGTAGGTTCGCCGGGGTGAATTGCTCGCCCATGTACGGGTTATTCGCTATCCCGTATCTCGTCGAAATCATCGAGACCCCGCCCCGAATTCCTTTCTTGATCATGAGCTACATGTCATCTGTTTCCGTGGTGTAGGTGACCGGAATTTCGGTATAACTCGTATCCGTTCGCGGCGTACAAGTATCGATGGGTTTGAGACAAGACTCAAAGTCGGCATATACCATAAGAAACATTTGTCGTCGTCGTTTTTCACGTTTATTATCGCTTTCTTCTTCGCCAATGTTTCGGGTAACGGGATGTAAGAACCGCTGCCCATATTTTGGTACGTTGCCATCTTTTCCATCATTCTACTCACCATGACGTTAAACAATTCATCAACGTCGGTTGCCCCAAGGTTGACCTCAATATCGGAATGAAAAACCGTGGTAATATTCCGCTAACCCCGCTACTAAAGTTTACTTTCTCCATATTGCATGTAAGAACTAACTTAACCTTAGTTTGAGGTTTTCCCCTAAGAAGGTTAATTACGATCTGACGAACCGCGTCAAAAAACGATTCCGAGTCATAACCTTCTCTCCCTTCTATGCTGAACACGATCGCAAATTTCTTCAAAGCGGATTTAGTCTCTCTTAACTCGAATGGTGGTGGAACTCGTTTTGGCGGATATTTCTTGAATAACTTTGATACGGTGTCTTTTAAAGATCGGAAGTTTTTTTATCAGGGGTTGTGTCGTTTCCGCGAAACCATTTCGTCCAATCGGTTGCAACTTTTGCCGTTTTTTCCACAACATTTTTAACGTTGCTCGCCGCGGTTGTGACTATTCTATGGACAAGAGTCGGCACATTAATTTGCGGCACTGGTTCGTCAATCAGTGGAGCCGTGACTACACCATTGTTAACACCAACGCTAGCGATCGGCACCTGTTGACGCCGCACCACTCGTCTTCACGTTGCGTTATTTCTCAATTCTTTGTCAGTCAGCATGTTATTATACAGAAATATTTTTCTTAAGTCAATTTCAAATTTTTTTCGCTACGCGCTATTTATAACTTTTGGGAAACCAACTGAAACGTGAGGATTATATTATTACGAATAATAATATAATCTTTACGATACAATTTTAATTTCGTATTTATCTTTGTAGATTCTTCCGTTAAAGTTTTTTTTTATTTGTCGGGCCCACTTTTAGGTATTTACCCGCAGAGTATAAAGATGGGAAATTTATCTCTTCATCAGTTTCTATATCTTTAAAAATAACTCGAGTTGGATTCTTCCTTATTGATCTCAAATAATGAAATCTCGGATTGGGTTCTATCATTTTTATTTTCTTTTCTTCCAGTCTCGGGATTATATCTCTCTCGACCAATACTTCTGTTAATTCGTTTTTATTCATTAACGAATAACCGAGGATTTTAGTTTCCTTGGCTAATTCTTTGAGTTCTAGCAATGAGTAAAACATCTTTTTTAATAGAAATTATTTTTTTTAAATTATCTTTCGTTGTTCGAAATCATTTTCAACGAGCCGCGAAGGTCCTTTTGGACCCGACGTAGTAGTTGAATTAAATGCGGTATTTTGAGGGTGTTTAACACCGACATACGAATTCTCATCCATTTTGCGCTGTTCGAACTCGTTTTCGGCAGGCCGCGAAAATGCGGGATTTTGCGGGTGTTTAACACCAGCGAACGGGTGATTACTATTATCTCGTTGTAAATCGGGTTGTTTATCAATCATTTTTTAAATATAAAACTATTTTTTAAATTTCCCGCTTCGCGAGCTCGGACCCTTTGGTCCCGTTAGCCGTAAACCACGCTCATCTTGTTTCCGTCGGATTTAAAATTGATCAGCCTGTCGCTTATTACAACGGCGAAAGCTTCCGTACCCGCGGGCACGTTAGCGTTAAACTGCGCTTTGATCTGGATATCGGTGACCAAATGCTTCATTCTCTCGCTCTGTTTGCTTACGTCAAACATAAACAGCTGATAAAGAGACTTGTAATCGAGCGAAGTGATGTTAGGATTAGATACTAATATCCATACTATAAAATTTCGACCTGAATGCAGCGGTATCTCCGTAAGCGCGGGCGAATTTATTTTGGTCGAAATTAAAGTGATAGTCAACTTCGGGATAGCGAACAGAATTGAACATAACGTACATATTTTTTAGATCCACGTGATCGAAGATGGCTGGGTTCCGTTCCTGATTACCGTCTTTTTCGGTTTGAAATCCTGTAATAATCCAACGAGCTTTTTCGGGGGCTCGACTCGACAGAAAGTCGCCACGTGAAATTAGTCGATTGAGACACCGTTATGGAGTCACATTGTCTCATTCTATAACCTACGGGGAGGCTGACTATGTCTTCAATCAGCTTGTACAGTTGAAACTTTTCTGTATCCGCGGGGTAGACGTGCGGTACAAACCAAGACACCTTGCCAATGTTAACCTGACGGCATCCATCGCATTAGCTCTAAAAATCGCGTCGTGGTCCGATTTCCGCGTCGGGGTAAGGGTTTTTCATACCGTACAGAATCTTATAATAATCTTCGCAAAATCCTTTGTTCTCCCAAATTGGGCTAACAATATTTTTCAATTTATCCCCCTTGCTGGCCTTTGGGCGTTTAGTTTCGGGATCATTATTTCGGTAAATGACATTCGTTTTTAACAACAGCTCGCCGTAATTACAGCGATCCTCACCGGTGTATATATTTTTATCCGGATTCTTAGTCCCATATTCCCGGCGATCCCGGATATTCTTCACCGTCCTCAATTATATTATCGTCTTTAATGGTAACGGGTTTATCACCTAAATGAAAAATACTGCCTTTGGTGTACAGCCCAAACGTTTTGTCAGTCTCGGATTTACTAGCATTTTTTTTAGATATTCGGACGCGATTGGGCCGATAACCTGTGAACCGAGCCCTTCTAAAGCCCCCACGGCTCCAAGGCCTGCTAAAGCTCCGGGACCCATAATGGCGGGAATTACTTGTAAATTTTCCTTTATTTCATCGGCGGTGCTCTTCTGCACATCCGTAATCGGTTTAAAAATTAAACCGAGATTTTCTTGTTAATCTTGTTCACCCGTTTTTTCCTCGATAAACCTGTCTTTATTTCTTTGTTTCGTCGCGAGATATTCTTTCAGTATTAAATCCCTTCTCTCTGGGTCCGTAATCCGTAGAAACAACATCTTTTTTCTAATGATAAGATAGTTTTTATAATAGTTTTCAACGCAGTTTTTTCATCCCACATGATTTTCAACACGGAATTCAACATCAGTTTGGAATACATTTTTCCTCACTTCTTCTTTCATCGCGTGGTATTTTTCCAATTCCGGGAATATAAGTTGAAACTCCTCGTCGGTAACTATGTTATCATTTGATGCTTTTGAGATATAGAAGAAATGGTATTAAGTTTTGTTGATGTGAGCATTTTTATTTTTTCGTGTTTTTCGGCTTTGGTTGAAAACCTTTTGCTGAGGTATTTTCCCACGGTGCTCAACGCTCCAAACCCAGCCGCTGCGCTTTCCATAACAACAACGACTGGTACCGCCACTATCGTTGATAAAAGAATAACACCTCCGGCGACAAGACCCATTGAAGCGAAATAAAGTGTCATATCAACGCCGTCTACCATCTTTCTCACTCGTTGATACTTTTTGCTAAGCTGCATCCGTTTTGTCGCCTCTTCCGTTAGAGTCTTGTGAACCTCGTTAATTTTTTGTAATCTAAACTCTTGCGATTCCATCCTTTTTTAAATAAACGCGAGATTCTTTTTATTATTCATTTTTCAGGTATAAACCGTAACCAACTGCCCTAAACCCAGAGCCGGACGTTATTTTTAAGAAAGCCCCTCACCGTCGGTTTCTATTTGACAAACGCATCATCCCATCTCAAGATACAACCCCGACCCAATAGCCTTTTGAGCGGCCGTGCTGGCTAAACCCGATAATGCATCCACACCGAGAGCTGACAATATCTTGCCCGTTAACATGGGCATAGCTCTGGCAGCCAAGCCGGCCAATAAGCCGAGAAAACCACCTCCAACTTTCATATGCGCTAGCTGCGACTTGCTCATTTTAATCGTTACTCCTACCCCATCTTTTTTCGCACGTTTTATTTTATTCGCTTGCGTTTTGGTAATTGCGATAATATCCTCACCAGTAAGATTTTCACTACTTAAACGTATACTCGTGGTAGTGTCAGCTCGTATGGCTCGTTTTATTTTATCTTTCTGTCCTCCGGAAATATTACCTTTTGCATTTACATAAGTCCTGTTTTTTATATTAAATACGAATTTTTAAATTTCTCGAATATGAAATCTAATCGTTAAATTTTCTCCCATCAGGTTAAGCAGTTTACCGTTTTGATCCGTAAGTCTCGTATCGAGACTATGAATTGTATCTAAAGTGATAGGTAGATAGACCAAATTGGCGGGAGTTTCAACTATTTCATAACCAGGACTCACGTTGGGGGAAAAGCTGTAGATTGTGTTTTTCGAAGAGCCACTTACGTAACTACCCGAAATAAAATCTATATCAACGAGTATGGTGTTGATACTGAGGATATCGATTACGTTTTCAGATTCATGAATCTCGGATGAATATCTGTTGGCATAAACCCCCAAAACTTTACCTATGGAATTTGAGTGTCTAAAATCGACAAAGAAATTGTCTCTTATCTCCACTTTGGATTTGAAAGTATTGGGATTTGCCGAAATAGTCACGTAGTCTTTGTCAAAATGACCGGCTTGCTTCATCCGTTCCTGTATAACCGATTGCTATCGATTATGTTATAACTTCCCTTGGGGATCTTAAATGAAGACCAGTTTTTGCCATTATCGTTAGAATATCCAAAAATAATTGTTTTCGTCCGTAATATTCGGGAAAGAATAATACGTCTCCAGATTAACGTGTGCAATTTCGTACTTTTTTCTCTTTATCGAGTTCAATCGGCGGATTAAATCTCTATTTAAACTGAGTCTCATTATCAGAGACGACAATTTGAAACGAACTTTTAGGACCGGTATTTTTGGCGATCGTTTCCAACAATTGTTCCATTTTTTATATACGCGATTTTTTAAGGCGTAAATAATTCATCAAACTCGACTCCATATTTACCGTAATCTTTTTTAGAAGATAGATCGATTACGACAAAAGTACATGGCTTTTCCCAGGCAGTTTTACACAATCGTCTAAATTTTTTCTTTGTCATTTCTTGACTCACGTGGTCGTTATAAATATGGTTAATGTTTTCGTAGTCTTGCGGAAATAAACAAATAAAATTCGCGTTTTCCCGTATCGTCTGACTGGGTAGTTTGAAATAATTTTGATAAAGATAAAAACAATCGACGTTACTGTGCCTACCGCGAATATAGTAACACTCGCATTTATTTTGTTTTTCTAAAAGTAAATCGTCGAATATCATCAAATTCTTATCCTTCGGATTCAACTCTCGCGGGTCGGGCACATCGTCGGCGAATTCGTAAAAATCGCATTCCAAACCTCCTCGCTTAGCTTTGTCTAGCGCCAAAGCGTCAATTAAAAGACCCGGCAAAACATCATTTCTGGCAAGTCCTCTGCGCATATCAAAAAGTCTAAGTATTTCGCCTTTCGATAATTTCTTTTTAAAAGTTAAAATATGATACTCGGGTTGAAACAAACTTTTTCCGAAAACTTTGAGTTTATCATAGTCTAACCATTCCGGCTGAAGTAAGAGATTGAACAATAGGGTAGTTTTACCGCAACCAGATTCCCCGACAATCACTCCTCTAATACTTGTTGGCATAAAAGGATGATTGTTTCGTTTAGTTGTTACGTTCCAAGATAAATCCTTGATTTCCATTTTTATACTATTAATTTAAATTTTAATAAGTACATGTACAAAATGTTGTATTGCGTCAAATGATATCGAATATATCATTACAAAAACAATAGGCTCATGAAACGGGGAAAGTGGGCAATATGAGGGTCGACAAAAACTCAATTTGTTAAAATGAAAGGCGGCTAAATATTGAATGCGGCCATAAATAACCTGCCTTTCGAAATGCATCTACTGGGGCATGATTTCACGGGACCGGGCACTAACCTGAAAAAAGAGACTAAACCCCAATCTCACTCCATAAAGTTTGAGTAAACCAATAAATAGAGTCGATAAGGCCGCGTATCTTCACGGCGTTTGTTATCTGAAAACCAAGGACACCGCAACGAGGAACAAAGTATGCGATAAAGATATGTTGGAAGAGATGAATAATATTTATAATCCGACTCTGCGGGAAAAAATGGATAGATAGATCGTGAATAAGATTATCGGAATAAAGATGAGATTCGGAATGGGGAATAAAAAAAAGTTAAATTGGACCGACGATTTAGCGGAAGAATTACACAAACCTGTTATTAAAAAAATCCCAAAAGACGAGTACGCGTGAACGGCATTGACAAAATATGGGCGGCAGACTTGGTGGACATGCAAGCGTTTTCGAAATTTAATCGCGGTGTTAAATATCTGCTGGCCGTCATTGATATTTTTTTCAAAATACGGTTGGTTGGTCCCGTTGAAAGATAAGACCGGGAAATCGGTCGCAGCCGCGTTTAAAATGATATTTAAAGATAGAAAAACGCAAAAAATATGGGCTGAAAAAGGTAAAGAATTTAATAATAAGGAGGTACAGAGTCTAGTGGAATTATATTCCACCGAAAATGATGAAAAATCTAGTATAATAGAGAGAAGGAAAAATGTGGAAATATTTTTCATCCAATTCCACGCGGACGTATATCGATATGTTGGATGAACTCGTTAATCAATACAATAATACGAGACACTCGTCGATAAAAATGACGCCCGTTGAAGCGAGTAGAAAGAAAAACGAAACTGTGGTTTGGCAAAATCTTTACATGGACCATTACAAAATAAGGACTTTTAATCAGCAATTTTCGGTAGGTGATAAAGTGAGGATCGCGAAGAAAAAGAAAATGTTTGAAAAGGGATATACACCAAGATAGACTGAAGAAATCTTTACTGTGATGGTCGTACAATGCAGAACGCCCATTACGTATAAGATAACGGACTATAACGGGGAGAAAATACAGGGCACGTTTTACGAACAAGAACTACAAAAAAACTAGCCAAGAAATATTAGGATTGAGAAAATAATACGCCGTAAAGGTAATAAATCGTCTGGTTACGGTTATCCCGCGCCATTTAACAGCTGGATCGATAACGAGCAATTACAAGAACTATAAATAGAACGTAATCGGGAAAACCCCCGGCACGAATATAACGAAATGGAAACCCGCGGGCTGGCTCATAAATCGATACATTGGCACGTATCGATTTAGAAACCTCGGGGGAATTCCCCATTCGCGCCGATTGATGCATGGCGCGTCAGGATTGTTGAGCGAGTTTAACCATGATTATGGTTGTGGCCCAGAACCGGCCATTTACACCTACTCCCAAAGTCACGTAACATGGACTTTGAACGACTGGACACCGGTACTTTTCACAGACGAGTCCAGGTTCTGTGTGCCCGGGTGTAGAGAACAACCAATAAGCAGGCGAAGACCGATATGCATATCATTGGAAACGGCACTCAGGCAGCTCTGAGATACATCATTGAGGTATTTGATGTATCGTTCGTCCATATGCTGGTGCAGTAACCCAGATTTCATTTTATTAGACGACAATGAGAACCAGAGTGACCAATGAGTACCTCCAAGCTGAAACAATCGTCAGGATGGACTGGCCTGCGAGGTCTCCAGACCTCAACCACATAGAACATGTCTGGGACATGCTTCAGGTTGCAATATCTGCACGCTCTGTTAAACCTACCACCATCGAGGAGCTACGACAAGCCCTCCTTGAGGAGTGGGTTCGAATCCCACAAGGCAGCATCCGCAGGCATATCAGTAGCATGGGTAGACGATGACAGACAGTAATCAATGCCAATGGGCACCACACACGATATTGAAAAGATCCTTTCACTTTTGGCTTGCTTTTAAAATCATTTCACTTCTGATACGAATGCCCTAAAACCTTAAAAAGTCACCTCTATCTAGATCCAGCCAGTGTCACGCTTCAGTGATAAATCAGTGCTTAAAATAAAATAAATACAAAATAAAAAACACAGTTGCAAAATAACAATTAAAAATCGATAAAAAATTAATACCCTATGAAATATATACCATCTATTAAGTGATCCCTATCAAACTTTGAGTAGTATATTATAGAAACAAGAGGGCCAAGATGGCCTTTTTTCGCTCACCTGAGTAAAGATTGTCACTGCTTTGACCTGATGACTTACTTTTTTGAAACCAGATAACCCATGTTCAAACTTACAACCAGAAACACTGTATAAATTTTCTTATAATACATTTTATTGACAGGCCCGCTAAAAGTTCTGAATTCATGTATTGGAGATTCTTGACGGACGAGTGAGGCATCCGTCAAGAAGCTTCGTCCGACCCAAATTCAGGAATAGGACAATATCAACACTGTAGTCAATACTATGCACCGGTGATGCACCACAGTGGTTCACTCACTATTAAGTGTTTTTATTATCTCCCCCATCTCACTAGATAAAAAAGCTCTTAAAAGTCATCTTAATAAGGAATAGGTGATGCAAAACCAAGTGACACAGAGGAAACCTGATCATAAATGTATACTAGTATTTGAACTGTCGGCATGTCTTTACATTATGTTACAGCACTGTCCCACCTAACCGAAAATTCCATCCATTCTGTACCAATTTAAAAAGTGCGTTTGACCTTTGGTCCTGTCGTTCTGATATTGATAATAAATCGTGGCAAATCCTTGTTCAGACGATTAGTTGAATTAACAACAAAATTCTACCGTTTTCATTCTGATCATGGTGCGTA
This sequence comes from Lutraria rhynchaena, assembly GCA_008271625.1. NCBI lineage: Eukaryota > Metazoa > Mollusca > Bivalvia > Venerida > Mactridae > Lutraria > Lutraria rhynchaena. The sequence goes on along the minus strand of VIBL01000273.1, from coordinate 424,010 downwards.
AACATACTGATCTGGCCAAACAGGCCAACAAACCGCCAATGAATCAAGCCAATCCAAATATACCTTCACATACCTCGCAGATGCTGGACTGTACAAATCAATAGATACAATAACGTTGAAATCAAAAATTAATAATTACTTTAAGTTAATGGGTTTGTCAAACCTCTTAAATGAACTGAGACAGCTGATGACAGGAGCCCTCCAACACCAAATCGAAATATTTGCAATGGCGGTAGCTGCTGATGAAGTCATAAAAGAAGAAGAAAGGGCTGAGAAGGGAAAAGAGATACTGGATTCACCCATAGGTAGAGAGAAGAATCAACTTTGGACTCTCAAGCTTTGCCTCCTCAGCTGTTGGATCAATGTGAAGTAGACCCCAGCTTCTTGATTTTGGCTGCAGCCGCTGTCCGCCGGGATGTCACTGAGGCTGCAGGAGACCTGAAGTCCTCGGATGGTGGCATCCTCTTCCTTGTCTTGTCTTGTCATTGTAGTATTGCAGTTCCACAGTACTTTTGTAGTAATTCTGTAGAAGTAGTAAATGATTTAGCTGTGAAGTCAACTGGAACACTGATTACAAGCAGTGAGCACGCAGATATAGTAATTCATGGGCAAAACTGATATAATCTAGCTCTCTAACAGATTTCACAAATATTTCGATTTGTTGCATGTGATTCGTTACATGTTTGTAAAATGTTCAGTTTATTTGGTGGGGGTACATGGCGCATTTGTAACAGTTGTTACTCAAACAGCAAGGGTTCGTTGAGGTTTCGGCATATTTTGAAGACATAACACTGGCTTTTGCCCATATTCAGGGCAAGTTTGTTGTATGTTCGGTGTATTGTTGGTGCAAAATCTTTTAAATCAAAGTTCACCGATAAAAAGGCTACGAACTATGAAAATCTCGATCTGGATTTCGCTACGAATTTTGGTAAGGTGGACAGGAGAGTTTGTTATTTTTTCAAGTGAGTTAATGAAACATTTAAAAAGGAATTGCCTGACATAGATGACAACTAGGTCAAACATACTTCAAGATTTCAAGTGTAGCAAATAAGATATACATTGGTGAAAGTTGTGGTTTTAACAAAGGTCTGATGTAGTGCATATTATTGTTATTTAAGGGTTAAGATATTCCTTTAATGTAGCGTAAGTGGCTATATGGTGATATCAAGTTTCACCAGTTTATAGTTTTAAAAAGTCCATCATAATTCTTTACATTAATAAACCCACTATACAGAGTTTATTGCAAGTGATTTGAAACAAAAATTGTACTTGGTCGGTCTTCTATAAACCAAAATCGCACGAAATTTACATATTTTTGAACAACGATCACTACTCTGTATATAAGGATATATTACAACAATTAGCCTTAAAATAACAATCAAGGTATCATGCAGGTACCGTGCCTCAGATTGTTAATATGACACTCCGTTTTTTTTTCTAAGTGAGAAATTAACATTACCTGGTAACAGGTACATTATTGACAACGCGTACATACTATAAATATTACTAACATACACTGATTCAGCGCAAAAATGTAATCCAGGAACGTTCTATTCACGTTCAATTCACAAAAATCGTCGCATGATTGAAACTTCAAATAATATGATGCAGTGACCTTTGCCCCGTAATTTGTTTGTAAGCGGACGTTTCATTGGCTGAATCATAATGTCGTAGCGAGGTAGAAATCTATGACGGAGTCAACGATTTTATTAATTTTACGTGAGTAGACAATTCCTGGATTATTCTTTTGTGCCGGATCAGTGTATTTTAGAGATATTTATGGTTAGCACGCGTTGTCATTTCTCTACTTGTTGTTTTAAGGTGTATTTAGCATGGTAATTCTGATCAATTTAGTGTTGCGGTCGAGTTCGACTAAAAGATATTGACGATTTTTCGGAAGAATAAGATTAAATATCTGCCTCATCGTTTTGAATTGGACAAAGTGCTTATTGATTATGAGTAGTATAATGTATTAGCTATCTGTAGACACCAGTTATTAGAAATTTGACCGATTCCTTAAAAGTTACGTAGTTTTAAACACTTGGTGCACAAACTGACAGTTTGGAAGTTGTAATCCTTGTATATGTACAGTCAGGCAGCAGCGGATTGCTAACGAAACTTTCATTGCATACGCCGTCGATAGAGCGCGTGAATTATTGAAATATATACCGATCAAAAAAGCAAATTTTGTGACCTTTCCGGTGGTGTAAATTGAATTTTTCTATTCCTTCATCTTCATAGTTTAAATGCCGAATTTCGTAAGACACTCATTACGGCAGTAGCGGATTGATTCAGGCAGTATCGGATTGCACACTTTGACACGGTGTGTCAGAGGTCAAACGTCAAACGGGGGCATCTCAAATCGGGTTAAGTTACCACCAAGTCTTAGATAAGCTACTAACTCAATGTTAATATCATTGAACGCCATTCTTTTGGAAGGCGATGTATCATCGCTTTCCTATGTCATCGTTCCTATCTGCATGGGCCCAAGAACAACAAATACATGTTATGTATATAGTTTAATGAGGCTCAAGTCAGAGACGTAGATACGTCCCTGCTCAAGTGAAGCAGACTAAAATATTCTAGTTTGTATAAGAAAATAAATTGAAACAAAAATCTGAAAAACTTTAATCAGAATAATCAATATTTCGAAAAAATATCATTGTTTTGACGTTTCATTTCACTTGTGTTACCACTCATGTTTTTCAGGGGTGGTATTCACGAAAACATCTCAAAGATCATAGATATTCTTAATTTAATCGATCTATCTATCCTTCTGACTCACTGCCTTTTCATGTGTAATGGACATGAGTGGACCAATTTAGGAAATTTTTAACCCTATGATGTTTTGTGAATACCAACCCTGATCTTCAGAACTGCTGGTCCAGTCGGCTAATAGGGATGCAGATAAATTTGATAGTGTGATTGTGTATATACAGATTGCAATTTTATTTGACATTTTATTTGAGTCTATTGCCTGTTCTGTATGGCTTGTACTGTCCAACTTGCGGCTTTGCTTCAGGTCACTGTCACAATTTGCGGATATTGTAATCTAATCAGACCAAGACATATCATCCATCCCATGATTGAAGTATTAACTACATTGCATCGGATTGTCAGAAGTCATAATGCTTAGTTGATCACGAAATACATTCATCACTGATATATTTTTGCACGATTTCAAAAATTACTGAATGTATTAATTGAAATAGAATAGAAAAGAACAATTCAATGGTGAGAAGATGAGCATGCTATCATCTCAATGTGATATGGCATTACAACCAATTTTCCGACAGGTTAGGACATGATCATATGCAGTCAGGCATGTAAATTTAACATTTTTATTACACAGAAATGCGTTTTCCACTCGTCAGCATCAAAACTCGCCCATTTCTGGAGTGATATTTGATATTGACACAGTCCCCAAAATCGTCAATCCGCTACTACCCGAATCACCGACTTCGCATTTTTCACTGAAATCGGACAGATTAATGAATGATATGCAAAATAATTGTGTTGGACGATGGGATGGGATATTTATACGAAATTGAAAGTAATTTAAATGTTAAGTTTGATATTTGCATTTCAGTTTTAACGACACGTTATTGCGCGCATAAAATACGTAAACATCCGGTGACCTCATTCGGGACTTCACGGTTTTGTACTTACCCAGAATCACAACATTTTCAAATATACATGGAATGGAACCAGGTTGATGACTGAATATTTCTTTTATTAATATATCATTAGCAGACCAGCAAGGTTTTAAAAGACCACGCGCGTAATCCGTTACTGCCCGAAATCCGCTATTGCCTGACTGACTGTATATGTATATGATATACGTGTTTTTGGTCTGTGTGGCCAATTTAGGCGTAATACACCATTATACACCATCCCTTCAACGTGCTAGCTCCCTGTGCTTTATGCTGTAGTTCTATAAATTGCGTTAAAATGTACTTAAAAACATAAATGACACTGGAATGGATCATTGTAAGTGAACATTATCAATTTAACCTCTTCGGTCAATATTATTCTAACGATACTAAGTAAGGTATCAATTGCTACCAATTTGTACCTTACAGAGCCCCCTACAGCGCCATCCCCTAGATGAAGTGAAGTCCTTGAATGGGTACAACTTTTATCGCAATAAAATGCAAATTTTGCGCGTTCGGTTAGATTTTTTGTCGCATAATATGACATTATGATACTTAATTTTTGTAATTAAAACATTATTGTAAATTATTGTAAACTGTTAATAGTTCTTTTACGTTTTTTTACTAATAAGCCAGTCATGCCACATTAATAATTGCTTACTTAGATCTGGTGGATGGTCAACATTCATTAGACTTTTGCTTGAGTACACAATATGAATACCACAAAGAAAACTTCTCAGCTTTTATTAAAAGAATTAACAACTTTTATCATACATTGCAAGTAACAATATACACTGTAAAAATCTATTTGATGAAATACAATCATCATGTTATACATTTGAAATAAAAAATAAAAATCTGTCAAGTATTTACATCTCCTTACCATCAATTAGACCATGCAGGCCAGATCTGATATAAGTATATCAAGGATAGAGAGCAGAAAAACTGAAATGTTACACCAGTACATTAAATCAGCTTAATAAACAATTACAAAATGTTGGCAAAAAGAGAATTCATAGAAGTTATATTGTTTCATACATATTAATATATAATAAAATAACAGAACAAGTTTTGTTTCGATTTGTTCAATAAAGCAAACAGTATCAACTTCAACACACACTTCCATATTCACATATTTTCAATAATGCAATCAAGCCTTCATCTACTTTAACAAGATGTGATTCAGAGACACTAAATAAAGCTGATTAAAATATTGTTCATCAACAGCATTTCAGCTGTATCCAGCAGACAGTTAAGCTGGTCTATAGCCCTATACTGATCTGCTTCCTCTACAATCTCATAGTAACAACTTATTCTACCATATATATAAATCATAGGTGGGAGAAATGATTTCCATTGAAATACCTTGATTCAAATTGTCACAGTGAAATATCTTTCGCTCTACTGACAGTTCATCCAACACTCCACTGATGGGCCATCCTACACTACTGATTAGTCATCTAACACTACATTGGTGGGTCATCCCACGCTCCAATGATGGGTCGTCCTACACTAATGATGGGTCATCTCACACTATACTGATGGGTCACCCTACACTCTACTTCTGTAAGGTGTTATTCAGAATAACTATTACTTCAAAGCTGTATCTAAATGCATAACCAAAAAAATGTTGTCATCCACAAAGAAGTAAAACATAAATCACTTACCAAAGTCAATGGTACATAACAGAACATAATCTAACATGCATATCTAAATATGTGACACAACCAAAGACATACTAAACTAGAACTATCACTGAAGGTAATTAAATACCCCCCTTTTTTATTTTAAAGGCTTAATGACTTAAAACAAGCCATTTAGGAGAAGTGCTCATAAGATTTTGTCGACAGACAAATAGAAAAGGGGCATAACTCCGTGCAAATAAATCTAAATAATTCTTTTTTAAAACATGCACAAGTAGACCTAATGCCTGAAGTACAGGCAAAGTTTTATAAACATCAAACAAGCTGTTTCAGAGAAGAAGCTCACAAAAGATTTTTTCTTTAGACAAATAAAGCAAAAGGGCCAAGATGACCCTTTTTCAATCACCTGAGTAAAGATTGCAACATCTATGGTTTTCCTGTGATTTGACCTGGTGACCTAGTTTTTTTTACTCCAGATGACCCATGTTCGAACTTTGCCAAGATATCATTAAGACAATCATTTTAATAAGGTATGGTGAACCTCCAATCAAAACTGTGACCCCTAGAGGGTTAACAAGTTTTTACTTTGATTTGAACTAGTGACCTAGTTTTTGAACCCAGATGACCCATGTTCAAACCTAACCAAGATATCAATAAGAAAACTATTGTGACAAGGTTTGGAGAAGATCTAAACAAAACTGTGACCTCTAGAATTCCAGTGATTTGACCTGGTGACCTAGTTTTTGAGCCCAGATGACCTATGTTCGGACTTGTCCAAAATATCATTGAGACAAACATTCTGACCAAGTCTGATGAAGATTTGCTAAAAGTGTGACCACCAGAGTGTTAACAACCCCCCCCCAGGTGTGGACGACTGAAAGCGGAGTAGACTGACTGACCACTATAATAACCATAATAAAAAGGGGCATAACTCCTTGAAAATCAATCCATATAATTATTGTTTAAAATATGCACAAGTAGACCTAATGCCTAATGTGTTGGTAAAGTTTTATCAAAATCCAACCAGCTGTTTCAGAAGAAGCGTACACAAGATTTTGTCTATAGACAAATAACAAGAGGGCCATGATGGCCCTGCATCGCTCACCAGAATAAATGTTAATTAACTTGTTACTAAAAGGTAATAAAGGTACACTAGTGGGAAAATAAATGGGAACAATAATAAATTCGATAAAAGACGATCAAAGGATACTACAAAGGAATATTTGTGATGACTGAAGGGTGCCACAGACCAAATTTGGTGATGATCCAACCAATGGTTCATGAAAACAAGTCATTTTAAGGTATTTCTATTTTTAGCTTTAGCGGCCCCTAATTGGGGCCAACCATTTTTATTCCAGCAATCAGATAGAACACTATCTAAATATGCTAAAATCCAAGTTTGGTAATAATCCATCTACAGAATCATGAGAAAAAGTCAATTTAAGGTATTTCTATTTTAGCTCTGGAGGCCCCTAATTGGGGCCAACAACTTTTATTTCAGCAAATCTGATACACCACTATCTAAAGATGCTAAAAACCAAGTTTGGTAATAATCCATCCATAGTATCATGAGAAAAAATCGTTTTAAGGTATTTTTTTATTTTAACTCCAGCAGCCCCTAAAAGGGGCCGACCAAATTAATTTGAGCAAACTTGAGAGAGGACCATCTAACGATGCTACAAACCAAGTTTGGTGATGATCCATTCATTGGTTCATGAGAAAATGATTAAAGGTTTTTCTATTTTTAGCTCTAGCGTCCCCTAACAGGGGCCAACCATTTTTATTTGATCAAATCTGATAAAGTCTATCTAAGGATGCTACAGACCAAGTTTGGTGACGATTAAAGGTTTTTCTACTTTTAGCTCTAGTGACCCCTAAAAGGGGCCAACTGGTATAATATGAGCAAATTGCAGTTAGAACATCAAAAGGCTTCTACACAGTAAATTTGAAGTAAATCCGACTGGTAGTATCTGAGGAGAAGACCATTGTTGATGCCAGACGACGGATGCCGGAGCATCCATCTAACAGCTCATCATTCTAACAGCTCATCCTGAACCTTCGGTTCTCGTAAGCTAAAAAAAATATTTCTTATAATATGCGCAATTAGAACTTTGTTGTGAAGGGGGTATAATTTTGAATATAATTGGTAAAACTTGAATGTATGAAATACTAAAAATTACATAACCATGCCCCTTATATAACATGTTGATTATCAAATCTGCTGAGGTCATTAGATTGATCATGTTCAATCTAAATATGAGCAGAAGTAGTGATGAAACAAAACTGACAGAAAGTTAACATAGTTAAATAATAAGTGCACAGTTTAATAATAACTATAGACCTCTCAGTAAATACTATAAGTAATCAGTGTTGATCAAAAGTTTTATAGAGATCACTGAAAACTTGAAACTGCTAAGTATTCCACATGATTAAACATGGTGTTTGTTTATAAACCTAAAGGTATTAGAACATGCCACTTAATATTAGCCCCAATTTTTCTTCATCTTTACTGGGATTTAACATTAGTGGCCAAGGTCATTTGGCAATAGTCAAGCTTTAACAGCCAAGGAAAAATCCCAAGCTTATACCTGGGTAGAACCAACGACCTTCCATAAACTAGCTGGACAGCATCCTCACATATGAAATTTGGTCACATGTGGGATTCCACGTGAGGGGCTAGTGATTTTTAGTCAGAGACCCTAACCACTTGATCATGGAGGCCCCATAATATTAGCTCTGAACATGAATACCAGGTTCAACCAGACCAACAATTAACCAGATCAAGCTGTGATGGCCATATACCAGTAGTTAAGTTTGATTGCATTGAATGGATCCGCTTGCATAACAAACAAAATGTGGACTGATGATACAATTAAATATTTTACAGCAGTTACTGATGGATACTATCAATAATTTTTCCAAAGTAGACAGACCATACAACTACAGATTTTACAAAATGTAGACTGATCTATTTTACAAAAGGAACATTGTTCACAAATTCTTATTGACTCCATCAATGTCTATCATGCTGATATCAGTGTTCAATAATTCATTTCATTCCATTAAAAATCCATAAAGTTATATCATTTCATCACAAAAAATAACTTTGCCAATAGTGCCTATGGTTTGCAAGTTTATCACATATAACAAGAGGGCTAACAACCAATAATACATGTAACCCAAACACTTTTTTGTTATCAAAAAGATCTCGATGTTTTAACAACACAAAGATCTGCTCACTCCTTACACAAATAATCACTCCTTATATATAGAGTTACTCCTTATATATAGTCAATCTGTATACATGTAGTACTTCCCTACACATTGAGTCACTCCCAAAACATGTAGTCACTCCCTATATATGGTCTTATCCAATATATAAAGTCATCCCTTTAATATAGGGAGGGACTAAATACATTTAAAAGGAGTGTCATCACAATATATATATAAATATAGTCAGACCTCATGCACATGGTTATTCCCCATAACACATGATCACTCCCCATACACATTGTCAGTCCCCATGCACATAGTCACCCCCTTTGCACAGAGTCATTCTCCATGCACATAGTCACTTACTATACACATCGTCAATACATGTGGATACAGTCATATCCCATGCACTTAGTCATTCTCCATGCACATCGTCACTCCCCATGCACATAGTCACTCCTCATGCACATTGTCACTACATGTGGATATAGTCATATCCCATGAAAATTGTCACTCCCTATGCACATGGTCACTACATGAGCACATAACCACTGCCAATACATAAAGTCACTTCCTATGCACATAGTCACTAGCTATGCACGAAGTCACTCCCAATACATATAGTCACTTCCCACATACATAGTTACTCCCACATGGAAACATCCTATTTAGCATCAAAAATCATTGCATGCTTATACCAACAATACATAACTCTGATGATTAGGACAGTCCAGTTTACATCCATGATACATACACTTGTCATCTTATCAGAACTCATGTAATAAATCAATCATTCTGTTGTGCAACAACACAGAATTTTTATTTTGTATAAAATATACCAAAGACTGTCCAATGAATTAAATGCTACATTTTCAAACATGTTTAAATAATAAAACCTTACTGATGAAACAGTATGAACAATATAAAACATTAACAATCTAGTATACAAATATCAACATTTATAACATAAGAATAAAATAACAGAAGTAAACATCTGGTGACAAATATTATCTTGTTACATAAAGAATATTTTAAATGATCTGATGTCACAAGGACATTTTATTACTACCAGTAATGCAGTACAGATGTCAAAATAAGCTTAGTTTCAAAAGTGTGTAGGCATAAACTTGTAGGAAATTATAATACGAGGTTGTGTTATCTTGGATGTTCAAATCCTATAGTCCCATCTGGTCCTTTTGGTTCTCGCAGTAGTTGTACTTTATTTGTCACTAGTACTTTCTCATCTGGTCTTTGTTTAACAAATTGCACTGACCTAAAATAATAATCATAGAAGAAAGTCAACATTATTCATCAACTACAGACAATTATGTGTTTGATTATCATTGCACAATATATGCACAATATCTATGAACAATTCACTCAACTCAGACCCACAAAAAATCCGACACATGTGTCAAGTTAAGTTCATTTTAGGATGAAGTGATAAGTTGTAAGTTGATATTTTAGCCATACAAAAACCTGAATAACATCATCTACTATTAAACTACTAGCAGACTGAATACAGCCATTGAGTAATATACAGCTATTCCATGCAAAATTTTCTGAGTCAATGTCCCAGTAACATTCAACACAGACAGTTGGTAAAATACATCAAAAACAGGCAAAAACATGAAAAATTTAATCTGACAAAAGTATATTCATGTAGTTTATTAACTTGACAAAAGCATCCAGTTTTTACTTCATTTTGATAGAAGTATACACATACTGTAGTTCTTTTACCGAAATGACCAGTTAACATCATCTTAAACCTGCTGTATGACTTATCATCTTATGCCCCAAAATCTGGATTTCAGAAAATCTGAATTTCATGGAATACAGTAAAACCCCAATTTTTCAACAATGGATTGTCTGAGAACCTGGAGTAATCCAAAAAGAAATTTCAGTCACGATTTTTTCCCCATATATTTCATTGTAAAATAACCCCGATTATCCGAATTATCTAATCCGAATACCATGGCTTATCCAAAGTGACAGCCAGGTCCCCAAACTTATTTGAATGCGTATTTTCACACATGTAATCTAAAATCGACAAGTAACTCAGATCCACCAGACTTGTCCATTGAAGGATTACTTTAACATGTCAGAAGGTGCTAACAACAATTTTTAAAACCCTACTAAACAACAAACAATGTACAGTTTGTTTGATTTATTGTTTGCAATATCGGGAACATAATAATCCTATTATGTTGCGAATTTGGCTTGATGATTCACCCCTAACTTTGGCTTTATTAATAAATTGCTTTAATTATATCATAATTTGACTTTAATATGCAATTAACATTAAAAATGTTCACTTCATTTCTCAGAGTTTGTTAAATAGTCACGAAATGCTAAAAACAAACAATACATAGGATCTCCCATTATTGTTACATGATTAGGCTGATGATGATATTAGTGATGCTAGTTCTTGTTTGTGACTACATAATGGAATTTTGTTTTGGACTTTGACTTTATTTCAGTGTTCCTTTTTATTGAAAACCTATGCTTACAATATTCTCATAACATGTGTATACATTGTATTTCATTAAATGATCAAGTTTTATAAATTTACATATTCGTCATAATTTATTTTGAAGTGTTCTCCCTTTATTTTCGTATATATAGAAAAAAAAGTCTAGATTTCCATTACCCTGGATTACCCAAACCCCAGATTATCAGAAATAATTTTTCGGTCCCATCGATTTCGGATAATTGAGGTTCTACTTTATTTGACAAATGATTAATAACTACATCCGATAAATCATTCCCTTTCCAGATAATTCCAGTTTTTCAGATTTCAATGTATATTCAACTTCATTGCAATAGTTAAAAACTAAGTCATTATGTGAAATAATTGGAAATCAAAGATTATCAAACATAATCAAAGAGCAAGAGGGTCATAATCACCTTGCAAATACCTGCAAAAATCATAGTAGCACCAAATAATTACAAGTATCAAAGAAGGCTTGCTTCCACAAAAGTCATAATTACATGTTTTATACCAAAGACAATCATATGAAACAAGGCTTTGCAATCAATTCATTGTGAATCAAAATTTTGTTACATTTATGCATCATTACAACAACCTCACTTAACCCTTTGCTTCATAATACTGTATTTCCCTACATCTGAAGCAGACAGCTTTGAAGACATTGTGGCAAAAGAAGCCATTGCTTGTAATGAGTAATGGCTTATTTTGCCACAAATTCTTAAAGAAATTGATGTTTTGTGTATTAGCTTTGAATTTGGAAGAGTTCAAAATATGCTTATGAGGCAAAGGGTAAAACAATATTTCAATCAGTAGTCTTGTTCTGTTTCCTTCTCATTCAGTTTTGAAATGATTATTTCACTCAATATTCATCGGGTGGATTTTTGTACTACATGCATGTCAATGTGATTTTCAAGTCCGGATGAACAGATTCCTTCTATAAGTTACATATTTACTTGCCGGATTTTTATAAAATTCGAAATGGATAAGAGGCATATGGTAGTTATTAATGAAACTTAAATCCATGGGACTTGGCACATTGGACGTTTTAAACTGGATTTGTTCATTTTTGTCTTACAGCAAATAACTTGTAGATATTTCTAGAGTTTACTCATCACAGTCTACAACATTTGTATCACTTCTTCAAGCGTCAATTTTAGGCCTTCTCTTGTTTTTACTTCATGAAAACCACAAGTGTGCCCATTAATAAGGACCCCTCCTGTAAAGCTGCTAACCACAAACAATGGGTAGACAAAATAGCCCAATAAAGACCATCTTGTATGGTTGACAACCAAAAGTTGGCTAACTGAGGGTCAGCGTTTCTACCAAGGTGCATACCAATGATTTTCCCCATCATTAAAGCTGCTCAAATCCCCAAGTGATCCTGTCTGTTGGGGTGACTTAAAACCCCAGAGATAAAAGTGATATAGGCATGGCTTTGATCCATGGAAACTTTATGTAACATAATTATTTGATTATTACTATTATTATTGGAAAATGCAAACGGTGTAAATGGCTTTCACAGCATTTAAAACGACTAAAGGTAATTTTAGCCAACTTAACTGCTAGCTTTATCATAAGGATTTTATGAAACAAAAATTGACATAATACAAAGCAAATAGATTAGATTACAGGTTTTGATAATGACTTGTGTATGTAACTAAGATATCAGCCGCTTATTACAGAGAGAATAATTAAAATCAATAAATAAGAAGTAAACATTGCCAATTCTTCAATATTGTCACATACTTTCATTCTAACAAAAGGAGAAAAAGAGGTTTGAAAAACCTATTTCTTAACTAGTGAAAGAATAATGGACTAGAATAGCTGATATTAGTTCTGTGCTAAGTATCTAGAGAGGAGGTGCGCATGCGCAAGTACTTCGGTAGCTTTTCTCCCAGTCTGAAAAAAAAACCTTCTCTATCCACTCCTATTTTCCTCTCACTCACACTAACTGCACCTAAAAGAGTAAGAAGGTCCCCATATCGACCACAAGCCCGCAACAGTTGTGAAAAATTGATGCCACAAGAAATTTGCATCTTTACAGAAAATTTCCGTCCATTTCCAGTTCCCAATGATGCAAACACCTGACAACAATTGTATCTAAAGACTTCAAATGGTAAGCTTTAACATTGATCTATGAGACTGCTGATCTTGATTTGATGTAATAACAGGAATCTCTGACCACGATGCTGTCTGTGCTGAAATGGACATCATCCCAGAGACACTACAACAAACACCAAGGAAAATACCTCTTTATAAAAAGCCAAACTGGGATGCAATTGAACTTAACATCAAAAAATTACATTCAAGAATAAAAGAAATGGCAATACTTAAAGCATATATCAACATGCTTTGGCAAACCTTCACTCACAAGCTGAAAGAGAATACTGATAAGTTTATCCCCAGAAAAAAATACAAGAGGGCCGAGGTGGCCCTTTTTTGCTAACCGGAGTAAAGATTGCAACATCTATGGTTTTCCTGTGATTTGACCTGGTGACCTAGTTTTTAATCTGAGTTGACCATGGTCAAACCTGTTCATGATATCATTAATACAACATTCTGACACAGTTTGAGGAAGATCCAATCAAAATTGTGACTTCTAGAAGGTTTACTAAGTTTTTAGGAGATTTGACCTAGTGACCTAGTATTTGACCCCATAAAACCCATGTTTGAACTTGTGCAAGATATCATTAAGACAAGCATTCTGACAAGGTTTAGTGAAGATTCAATCAAAACTGTGCCCCTCTACAAGATTAACAAGACTTTTCAATAATTGGACCGGGCGACCTAGTTTGTGACCCCAGATGACCCATGTTCGAACCTTTCCAAGATATCATTAAGCAAGCATATTGACAAGGTTTCGTGAACTTCCAATCAAAACTGTGACCCCCCAGAGGGTTAACAAGGTTTTTCTATGATTTGACCGGGTGACCTAGTTTTTGACCCAAGATGACCCATGTTCGAACTTAACCAAGACATCATTAAGACAAACATTCTGACAAGGTTTGGTGAAGATCCAATCAAAACTGTGACCTCTAGAGGGTTATTAAGGTTTCCCAGTGATTTCACATGGTAACCTAGTTTGTGACCCAAGATGTCCCATGTTCTAACTTATATAAGTTATCATTAAGACAAACGTTCTGACAAGGTTTCATCAAGATTCAATCAAAACTGTGACCTCTACAGCATTAACAAGGTTTTCTGGTTCGTTGACCTAGTGACCTAGTTTCTGACCGGAGATGACCCATATTTGCACAGTTTTACATGATCATTAGTACAAACATTCTGACAAAGTTTCATGAAGATTCAATCAAACTGTGACTTCTAAAAATACAATAGCATTTTGTTCTCTTGATACAGGTATAAGCATTTGTCAAGTGTTTCAGTTTAATAGATATCACCATGATATTTCTCCTATTCTTAGTCTCAAATGGCTATAGTGTATAGGCCTTTTCAGAAAGTAGGTTATCTCCCTTGAAAAAATCTGTCACATTAGGATTCCTTTGGACACTGGGTAGTATTTTTGATAATGGCGTCTCGAGACTTACAAAACCAACATCGATATACTGTGTTGAGATACCAAGGAGGGCATTAATTGAAAATAATTGATAAACACATTAATCAACAATTTAAAAAGATGTTATATGCTGATAATGATGGTTGGTTGAAGTCAAATTGATAATGCTACCTTGTTCCTGGGACCAATATACACATGTATATTGGTCCCAGCTTGTGCAATGTGTTTATGAAGAACATTTGACAAAAGTCAATCATCATATCAGAGAGGTGTAAAACAGGTTAAAATTTTCGTTAAGTTCCTATTAGTACTTCATGATATCCATTGAATGCATAAATCTTGGACCCACATTTAGAATTTATTTAATAGTTTTAAATAATAATACTCTCTTACTATGCACATAATATATTTGTGACACTTAAACAGATAAGAGCAACAATATTTAACAATATTTTTGTGTAAATCTAATTATATATCTCATATTACAGAAAACAAAAATGATAATTATCAACACATAATCAGGCATTGTCATTGTTATTGTGCTATGATATCACATAATAAACCATACCCCCCTGCGTGCACACACACTGATATCAAGCCGCTATCGGATCTTTTATCAATTTTACAATGTCTGACTCTGTGGATGACAATAATACTTCCAATCAGTGTTTGCTGTCACCATCAGGTGCTTACATTTATTTTAACATTGCCATTTTCATGTTTGTTTTTTGTATTACTAAAGCAAGATTCAAACTGAGTTCATTCATATAACATGAAATGCTTGTGCCGTTTACTGACAGCTGGGACCTATAGGCCTTTTCAGAAAGTAGGTTATCTCCCCTGAAAAAATCTGTCACATTAGGATTCCTTCGGACACTGGGTAGTATTTTTGATAATGGCGTCTCGAGACAAAAAACTGATATCAATGTACTAAGTGTTGAGATACCAAGGAAGGCATTAATTGAAAATAATTGATAAACACATTAATCACCTATTTAAAAAAGATGTTAGATACTGATAATGATGGTTGGTTGAAGTCAAATTAATAATGCTACCTTGTTCAATGTGTTTATGAAGAACATTTGACAATGACAAAAAGTCAATCATCATATCAGAGAGGCGTAAAACAGTTATGTTAAAATTTCCATTAAGTTCCTAGTAGTACTTCATGATATCCATTGAATGCATAAATGTTTGACCAAGCATTAAGAATTGATTTAATAGTTTTAAATGATAATACTCTCTTACTGTAAACATAATATATTTGTGACATTAAAACAGATATAAGTAACAAGATCAAACAAATATAATGGCGCACATATCTACAAGAATGCATTTAATGAACGATATTTATCACATAATACTTATTTCAAAAAGTGACAATATTATGTATTCAACGTTAAAAATTGATGAGGGATCAAATGGTCTTATAAAGTATAAAAGAATCAAAGTTTAAAATGACAAATTCTTTCTTTAAAAAAAATTGTTTTAAGCATATAGAACCTGCCATTTTATTTTATTTTTGTAGGTGTTTCTCAACACGTTCAAAAATTTAATAAAACGTTGTGAGAATGATAATTAGTGTTTGTCACAGGCCATGACTGATCAAATATAGAACATGTTTGACCCCCCAGACAGCTGTAAAAACAATGTAGATCCATATAACAGCGGGTGGATTAAATATATATGACCGCATACTGATTTTACGGTTTAATTAATTGCTATCAGTAAGGATCGTGTCACCCAGGCTATGATTTGACAAGTTGATGATATAGAAGTTGCAGATTTTCGCTAAGATAAAAATAAAAAGACAAGTGCGCCGAATTTGCAATTTTGTGACAACAGCCATCAAGATAAAGCACAAAGATAAACATTCACATTAAAAAAATTCTTTTCAAGTGTGGGAAGGAGGTAAAAGGATGGACTCAAATTAATACACAGAGTCATAACCACTTGTTTTCTTTTGCAATGCACAGATCAACAATGTATGCAATTTTATTTCAGAGTGTCGCAGATTAATTTCAGTCACACTTCAAAGAAAAAAAAACAGTTCTATGAAAGACAACATCAGTTTGCCTGATCGCTATTTACGAGAAAACTTTAATTACTTTATATTTCATTAAATATTTTGAATCTTAAATGTTTGATTCTCCGAAAAACACAATCGAAAAAAGACTATGCAATAATCATGTTTTGTCGGTAAGAAGTGTTAGTAAATATAAAATACGTACTCTGCATCTTTATCAGATAATGCCTGAACAGTTGAACGTACATGCAAAAAAATCCAAATAATTTGCCGTGCGTTTGTTGTTTTTTTCACTCACATCTGCACAAGGGAACATACAGCCTGGGAGGACAGGGTTTCCCTTTGTGGGTCCAAAGTGTCAGACTTAATGTTCTCCCCACAACATGGTTTTGTCACTGTTCCCAAACACTAAGTTGGACTGATTATTCTTACAATGCTGAATCCCAGCCAGTGGTTTAGCATACCACATAAAAAAAACCCCAAAAAGGCTACATTTACTCGTAATCGAAATCGAGGCATCAGCAGCTTTTGGCAACTAGTTTCCTTACAAAGTTCTTTCATGCCCAACAATATCATTGGCGAGATAGCATAGCTATTTTTGTCTATAAAATCAGAATGTTCTATTCCTTCGAATATCTTAATTGTTCCCTCCGGGATATTCCCATGTGGCGAAATTCACTATTTTTGACAGTATAACTTATTACACAAAAAAAATTGTTCACTGCAGTAATAAGCTATCTTAGTGAAGGTTTGTACATTACATAACTAATACACAACCTTTTGAGTATTTCTGTTCTAAATAGCTATATAATAACACTTTCTTTGCTATTATAGCTTTTTTAAATCTGTTTTAATTTGTTTTTTTTCTTCTATTTTGACATGACAAGGATTAGAAACTACTATATAAATACATATACAGTAATTTAGACATTAACAACCAGTTTGACATACATTTAATTAGGATACGATATTTATGCAGTGTTAAAAATCATACACCTAAAAAGCGCAGTACTATCCGGAAGTAGCAGGTGCGCGTTTTTTATCTCCTAATGAAGAGCTATCAAGGGCAGATAAATCGTGTTTCTGAAAAGACCTTTAGTGTAAATTTGATGTCTGTTCATCACAAGTACTTTGGGGATTGAGTTAATACACAATGGTAAAACTTTAGTGACCAAGAACCATAACTCTACCTTGCCTCATTTTTTAATTATTTCCATCTTAATGGCATTTATGCTGAAATTATGCTTGCCTATACAGTGCAACCTCTCCAAAGGAACACCCTTTGGGCGAAGCAAAATTATGTTGTTGTTGAGAGGTTGTTGCTCCAGAGAGGTTAAATCCATAGTTAAATCGTACAGTGGAAAAAAACATGCTGTTGTTGAAGGAGGTTGTTGCTCAAGAGAGGGCCGCTCTTGAGAGGTTGCACTGTATAAGTATTGAAGGCATTGATATGATTCTTCACACATGGTAGGATGTGCAGTGACAAAGGACCATAACTCTATTTTCTCCCCTTTTCTATTAACATTATACATGTCTTGAGCATGACATCCATGAAATATTGAAAGTATTGAGATGAACTTTAATACATTGATTGAGGTAAATGAGAGGAACAGTTCTGACCAAGAATCACAACTGTTACTTACTCATTTTTAAATTATCTACAGTTTTGGATTTATAGTATTATTGTCTAGAGCAAATCTCATGAGCTATTTAAGCTTCACCTATGAATTCAGGCTATTGATAGGTGCAGTGACCAAGAGCCTAATTCTTCCTTGTCCCTTTATTGATTACCTCCCTTTTCCTATTGAAGTACATTGTAATACTTCTCCTGAACATAACTAACAAAAGATCTATAGGTTGAGTTGGTATTCGTTGACAGAGACCAATTAGAAGAAGTGCAGTGACCAAGAACAATAATGTATCTATCTTAGCTGATTTTTGGTTAACTTCCCATTAACTCCCTTATTTTGTACATGCATACCACAAAAACTATTGAGGGAATTGACTTGATTCTTCACACTTTTTAACTTACGCTTCTGACAGTACTTTCAATGCTTTAGGTAATCAAAATATTAAATTGATATCTTTGAGACTTATGTAAATAATTTGATTTTTTTACTTATGTAAATAATTTGATTTTTTTAATTAGCAAATCTGATATAAGACTTTTCAAGTATGCTAAAAACCAAGTTTGGTTATAATCCATCCATAGAATCATAATAAAAGCATTTTAATGTAAATCTATTCTTAGCTCCAGCTGCCACTTAAGTATTAAATACTACCATGAAATATTGAACTTGAGTTTTGCATACTAGCAACTTCTTCAATCAAATAAAGTGTTTGATTGGGACTGTCAACATGTCATACATCTTTGGGGAGATAAGTATGTATTTATTTATTTGATGAAGCAGATACAGAATTGTCACACTCTCCATTTCCATCATAAAATCTTTTTACTGACACAATATTTACTCCAAACATACATCCTGAATGTAAGTTAATTCTTGTTCATATTTTACCAGTATAATGTTAAGAAACAGTTTAATTATTATCACAACTGCCTTAATAAACACTGCAGTACTTATGTAGCATTTATATTTTTGATCTACATATTTTTTTAGAAAAAATATATCAGGACAGTTGAAGGTCAGGGATCCAGCATATCTGCAAATTTATCTAAATATCAGACTATAGTTGTTTAATATATATCTCCTCAAGAATAATAAGAACAAAAACAATCCTATTGCTAACTGCACAAGTGTAAATGAAGGGACCAGGGGAGGGTAAATTTCCAGTAGAGTGATAAATTTCCAGGGTGGTGGGAATATTTTCAGTGGGGAATTATTTACTTTTACACCAGTATTAAAATATAGGCCAGTAAATGTGTCAAAAATTACTAATTTGAGACCAATTAAAGTTTCAAAATGTACACTGACTCAAACATTGCTCATCCAGGGCAATATATAACAGACCATTAACTATTTCATAGTAAGGATGTAAAAAGCATGAATTAACGACAAACCTTGTTTCTTCAGTAACAGTTGCTGAATTGTTACAATTATCTGATCCTGAGTAGTTTTCACCGAGAATTCGCAGTCTAGCTTCCTTATATTCAGCCTCTCTTTGTTGTAGAGTCTTCTGAGGCAGAAGATGGACCCTGCGTATTAAATAATAACAGCAATATACATGATTAAACTTCTTTATTAACTGAACAAATACAAGGTTACACTAGCGTGATGGATATCTGAACATTCCCCCCCAATGAAACTAGAACTATCACTGAAGGTGACAAAATGCAATCATAGAACCCCCTTTTTTAAAAGCTTAATAACTCTGTAAAAGTAAATGTGAATTTTTTTCCTTACAATATGCACAAGAAGATGACGTGCTAATTATGTTGGTAAAGTTTTATTGAAATCCAACAAGCTGTTTGGGAGAAGAAGCGCACACAAGACTAATAACAAAAGGGCCAAGATGAAGTTTGATGAAGATTCAATCAAAATCTCTAGAGCACTAACAAGGTTTTCTAGTGCGCTGACCTAGTGACCTAGTTTTTGACCAGAGACGACCCATATTCGCAAGATCATTAATACAGACATTCTGACAAAGTTTCATGATGATCCAATCAAATCTGTGATTTTTAGAGAGTTAACAAAATTTTCATTCTATTTGACCTGGTGACCTAGTTTTTGACCCTAAATGACCCATGTTCACTCTTGTCCACGATATCATTGAGACGAACATTCTGAGTAGGTCTGATGAAGATTCGCTCACTAGAGCATTAACAACCCCAAGTGTGGATGCCGGAGTAGACTGACTGATCACTATAGCTCACCGAGCACTACATGCTCAGGTGAGCTAAAAATGGGGTATAACTCTGAGAAAATAAATCTGAATAATTGTTTTTACAATGTGCGCAAAAATGCATAATGTCTTGGTAAAGTTTTATAACAAGAGGGCCATGATGGCCCTGCATCACTCACCAGAATAAATGTTAATCAACATGCTACTAAAAAGGTAAAAAAGGTACAAATAATGGGGAACAATAATAAACTTGATAAAGGACCATCAAAGGATACTACAAAGGAATATTCAGGATAACTGAAGGATGCCACAGATCAAATTTGGTGATGATCCAACCACTGGTTCAACAAGTCATTTTAAGTTATTTCTATTTTTAGCTCTAGCGGCCCCTAATCGGAGCCAACCATATTTATATCAGCAAATCTGATAGAATACTATCTAAAGATGCTAAAAACCAAATTTGGTAATAATCCATCTATAGAATCATGAGAAAAGGTCATTTTAATGTATTTCTATTTTTAGCTCTAGTGACCCCTAAAAGGGACCAACTGGTATAATATGAGCAAATTGCATTTAGAACATCAAAAGGCTTCTTCACAGCAAACTTGAAGTAAATCCGACCGATAGTTTCTGAGGAGAAGACCATTGTTGACCCCAGACAACAGACGCCAGAGCATCCACCTACCCATCCTTCGTTCAGGTGAGCTAATAATCCAACAAGCCATTTTTACAGACATGAAGGCCCTTTTTTGTTCACAGGAGTAAAGACTGCAACTTCTACAATTTTCCTGGTGATCTAGTTTTGACCTGAGTTGACCCATGTTGAAACCTGTGCACGATATCATTAATATAAACATTCTGACAAAGTTTGAGGAAGATCCAATAAAAACTGACTTCTAGAGTGTTAACAAAGTCTTCATTTGATTTGACCTGGTTCATGATATTAATATGAACATTCTGACAAAGTTTGCGACCAATTAAAGTTTCAAAATGTACACTGACTCAAACATTGCTCATCCAGGGCAATATGTAACAGACCATTAACTATTTCATAGTAAGGATGTAATCTAATCAAACTGTGACCTCTAGCTTGTTAACAAGGTTTTCGAGTAATTTGTCCTGTTGACCTAGTTTGTGACTACAGACGACCCATATTGTCTGAGATATTATTAAGAGAAACATTCTGACAAGGTTGATAAAGAGTCAGTCAAAACTGTGACCTTTAGACTGTTAACAAGGTTTACATTTGATCTGACCTATTGACCTAATTTTCGTCTGCCAGAGTCCCATGTTCGAACATGCCCAAGATATTATCAAGACGAATGTTCTGACAAGGTTTAATAAAGATTCAATGAAAAGTGTGACCTCTACAGTGTTAACAACCCCAGGTGTGAACACTGGATGCCAGAGAGTAACTGATCACTATAACTCTCTTGAGCACTATGTGCTTAGGTGAGCTAATAAAAGTCTTACTTTGTATTGGTGGATTTGGCACTTGATGGATTATCCAATGATCTTTTCAGGATACGAACTTGAGGAGTATACTGGGTTCTGTTACCTTCTTCTTTCAACTGAGACATCAAACCATCAGTACTAAAACAAAAGCAAGAGGGCCATGATAGCATTGCATCACTCACCAGAATAAACTAAGTTAACTCATTACTTAAAGGTAATAAAGGTACATTTCTGGGCAGATAAAGGGAGCAATAATAAATTTGATAAGGACCATCAAAGGATACTACAAAGGTATATTGATGATGACAGGAGGATGCTACAGACCAATTTTGGTAATATTCCAACCGTTGGTTTATCAGGAGGAGTCATTTTAAGGTCTGTTTTAGCTCTAGTAGCCCCTTAAAGAGGCCACTCAATTTATTCAAGCAAATTTGAAAGAGGACCATCAAAGGATGTTACAAACCAAGTTTGGTGATGATCCATCCATTGGTTCATGAGAAGAAGATGATTAAAGGTTTTTTATTTTTAGCTCTAGCAGCCGCTAAAAGGGGCCAACCATTTTTATTTGAGCAAATCTGATAGAAGTCTATTTAACGTAGCGTAAGTGGCTACAAACGTAAAAATAAGCGAAAATGACATTTTAAGTTATTAACAATAATTAAATATCATACTATCATACCATGCAACAAAAAATCGATCCCTATATGCAAAAATAGTGTTTTATCGCGAAAAAAACTGTACCCCCATATCGACTCCACTTTATCAGCGAGAACGATCTAGGATGCGGCGTTGTAAGGGGCTCCTTAAGGGCAAATTTGTATCAATCGATATTAAATTTGGTATCGCTTGCCGTATGTTAACATAAGTATTTAAAATTCGACAGATTATCAACATCAAGCGGATTAAAATGGGAAATAAGAAAAATAAGGCTAAGCAAGGTGTTAGAGTGTTCTCAAAAAGTGAAAAATGTAGTTAAAAATCTCTTTCTCGCGGAAGTTGGTTTACGAATGCTAAAGATACCGAACTGCATAAATCTATATCCCGTAAAAAACTTGACCATAGTGACGTGACATATTGTGAAAATGGAAACTTTATGGTGGAAAATTACGTAATAAATATATAACTGCAACAATCATTTGATGTGCAAGAAAGGTGTGAATACATTAACACCTTGGTCGATTGGGCTACTAACATCTAATGTACTTTTAATATAACATATATGATGAAATAACTGATCCAGAACGGTGGTCTTATTGAAGTGTGATATCGATATCATACTCTAACACCTTGTTAATTATATTATCAATATGGGTCAATTAAGACCTTATATATGTCGCATCACATATTTCTTTATGTTTTGGCGGGAGATATAATAAACAGCAATATGGTATGCAGACACTTCATGCACCTTGCAATAAAACGCACACGATAAGAAAACATGCTGTCAAAGATTGTTACCCTGTTAATGTTACGACGTACCATTTTTACAAGTTTAATTAAATTTATATATTCCAGAGTCAGGTTTCAAACACAATTAAAGTTATAAAACTACAATATATTTGAACTGCCAGTAAATTAATACAGGGAGACTGGGTCAACGAAAATTATTACTTTCGCTATTTCATTGACGTAATCAATAAAATAAAGTTATTTCAGCATGCACTTTTATTAAGCAACTCTGTACATTTTGGTAAAATATTGAAAGCTATCAAACAAACAATAGGATGAAAAACAGTAACGTCTTATGGACATCGGACGTGCATGTTTTTCGAGAATCTTATATTATTCTGTTTATTATATATTATCCAATTACCTTTATATATTAGTATGTTTTTAAATGATTACATTAACAAACATAAAACATAGACACTTTTCTACAAATCAATCACATCTTAAGTTCTTATTTTTACACTATATGCATGGCTACCTTTCATTTAATTTATACAGCGGTTTCCCCAGCCATGTTCAACTCGATTTCCCAATCAGCCGTTTTCCCCTTTGAGAGCCTCTGGTTGACGAGAAATCTGATGTACTGTGTATTGCATCGGTACGATATGATACTATTTTGACAAATAATTCGTAATTAAACTCTTTAGAGTCATCTCAAATGGTGGGCGGTTTCACTAATTGATCCGCTAACGATGAACGAATTTGATTGGTTATCAAATTTTAGTAGGCTGTATTAATTTATAGAATAATTGTTGATTACACAAGATGATAATGATCTGACACTTTTATTGTTAATTTCTCGCTTAGAAAAAAACGCAGTGGGTGCTATTTTTTAACAAAGATTGCCGCCTTATTTGAAGATGGATTTCAAAGCGGTTTTCGGTATTTTGTAGCGGAAATGCTTATCTAGGGAACTGTGTCACAGAATTTTGATATTTATTTTCGTTTTTTATCTGTGACATATTACGTAATTGTCAGCGGGGTTCAGGCTACGGAATTTCTTTAAAGTCAAATATCTATTGAATGGAGGGCGTTATCAAAAATCTGTGACACGGTTCCCTGCATGATACCATGATTGTTATTTTAAGTCTAATTGTTGTAATATATCCTTATATACAGAGTAGTGATCTTTATTAAAAAATATGAAAATTACGTGCGATATTGGTTTATAGAAGACAGACCAAGTAAAATATTTGTTTCAAATCACTTGCAATAGACTCTGTATAGTGGGTTTATTAATGTATACAATTATGGTTGACTTTTTAAAACTATACATTAGTAAAACTTGATATCACCATATAGCCACTCACGCTACCTTAAGGATGCTACAGACCAAGTTTGGTGATGATCCATCCATTGGTTCATGAGATGATCATGTTTAAAGGTTTTTCTATTTTTAGCTCTGGTGACCCTAAATGGGGTCAACTGGTATAATATGAGCAAACTGCAGTTAGAACATCTAAGGGATTCTACACAGCAAATTTGAAGTAAATCTGACCAGTAGTTTCAGAGGAAGAGAAAAGACCATTAATTGTTAATGCTAGACAATGGGCAATGGATGCCAGAGCATCCATCCACCTACCCATCCTAGCATTTCACTCTAAACCTTCGATTCTGGTAAGGTAAAAACAAGAGGGCCATGGTGGCCCTTTTTCACTCATCTGAGTAAAACTTGCAACCTCTACAGTTTTCCTGTGATTTGACCAGGTGACCTAGGTTTTACCCGAGCTGACCCATGTTCAAAGTTGTCCAGAACATAATTAAAAGAATCATTTTGACAAAGTTTAATGAAGATCCGATCAAAACTTTGACCTCAACAGTATTAATAAGGTTAATTTGTCAATGATTTGACCTGGTCATCTAGTTTGTGACCCCAGATGTCCCATGTCAGAACTTGTCCAAGACATTAAAACAAACATTTTACACAGGTTAATGAAGGTCCAATCAAAACTGTGACCTCTAGAATGTTAACAAGGTTTTCAAGTGATTAGATTTGATGACCTAGCTTTTGTCCCCAGATGACCCATTTTGAACTTTTCCAAGATATCATTAAGACAAGCATTCTGACTAAGTTTGATGAAGATCCTACTCAAAACTGAGACCCCAAGAGTGTTTACAAGGTTTTCCAGTGATTTAACCTGGTGACCTAGTTTTTGACTGGGTGTGACCCACATTCAGACTTGTTCAAGATATCATTAAAACAAACATTCTGACAAGGTTTATATGTAATAAAGATCCAATCAAAACTGTGACCTCAAGAGTATTAAAAAGGCTTTCCAATGATTTGACTTTGTGACCTAGTAGTTTTTTACCCCAGATGACCCATATTTGAACTTGTCCAAGGTATCATTGAAATGAACATTCTGACCAAAAGTGTCACCTCTAAAGCGTTGACTGATCACTATAGCTCACTGAGCATTACACGCTAAGGTGAGCTAAAAAGGGGTGATCAAATCATTTTGTGTCATGTTTTCAAAATTCACAAATGGACAGCATCAGGTCGTCTCAAAGAGCATTTCATTCAACTTAGTTCTGTCCATAAATATCCCACTAGGTTAAAGGTTGATCTAACCAGTGACACATATGCAGACACAAGTAGATTTTGTCTGACAATTGTTCTTTATAAAACAAGAGGGCCATGATGGTCCTGCATCGCTCACCAGAATAAATGTTAATTAACTTGTTACTAAAAAGGTAATTAAGGTACACTTGTGGGCAAATAATGGGGAACAATAATAAACTCGATAAAAGACCATCAAAGGATACTACAAAGGAATATTTATGATGACTGAAGGATGCCACAGACCAAAATTAGTGATGATCCAACCACTGGTTCATGAAAACAAGTCATTTTAAGGTATTTCTATATTTAGCTCTAGCGGCCCCTAATTTGGGTCAACCATTTTTATAACAGCAAATCTGAAAGAACACTATCTAAAGATGCTAAAAAACAAGTTTGGTAATAATCCATCCATAGAAACATGAGAAAGTCATTTTACGGTATTTCTATTTTTAGCTCTAGCAGCCCCTAAAAGGGGCTGACCATATTTATCTGAGCAAACTTGAGAAAGGACCATCTAAGGATGCTACACACCAAGTTTGGTGATGATCCATCCATTGGTTCATGAGAAGAAGATGATCAAAGGTTTTTTCTATTTTTAGCTCTAGTGACCCCTAAAAGGGACCAACTGGTATAATATGAGCAAATTAAAGTAAGAACGTCAAAAGGCTTCTGCACAGCAAATTTGAAGTAAATCAAACTGGTAGTTTCTGAGCAGAAGACCACTGTTGACGCCAGATGACGGACGCCGGAGCATCCACCTACCCATCCTAATAGCTCACCCTGAACCTTTGGTTCTGGTGAGCTAATAAAATGCCTCAGTATATAAAAGAAGCTAGGAGAATCCCCCATTTCAAGTCCCTTGTCTAAACCCATTTCTTAGCTGGGGTCTGTAGCCATTATTCATGTTTTTTTTATGTTAACGCTTTTCCACTCAAATTATTATTCTATGTACAATATACATATTTTTTCTGTGTATTGCCACTTTCAGAAATTTCATATTAGTTATACTGTTAATGATGTCTTACAGTGAGATAATGTTTTCCATCTGTGATACATTTTACATGAAAAGTTTATTGTAATCATTATCAAAGCCTTTCAACTTTGTATTTAACAAGAGCTCCACAAAGCAGTGACAAAGCTCATCTGTTATACGTCATTCTATTTAATAAGCAATATTTACCAAAATGCTATATTGTTTATTTTTATGTGACTTATTGTCACTGGGGTTTAATACCGTTTTTCAACAATTTTTCAGTCACATACAGTGACCGGTTCACCTAACCAGTTTTCCTGGACTATATACTAACCAGTATTAACTTACCCTTCCACAAGGAGCCGGCAACTTTTCCACATATGGAGGAAAATTTTCAAATTTTAACAGAAGGGTATAACCTGCTGTGATCTCCGGGTAACAAGTCCAGTGCACTAACCACTGGACAACGGCAGTGGCAACCAAAAATTCTAAGTTAAAAAGGGGCATAACTATTATAATATAGCTTTCAGAATAATGTCCCTAGTCTTGCAACTGTGTCTTGTCATGATAATCAAGTATTCCAATTGTCATGTTGATATCTTCAACAGCATTTGAGTGATGGGCTACATAAAAGTTTTTGCATGACAATGCCGCTGCAGCGATCATAAAAGCTTGACTTTTTCTACGAAACAGAAGAGCTAAAAATCAATGTGCAAAACTTCATAAGTTGTACTTTTCAGAGATTGTTGTTCCAGTTTTTTTCCATGTCTTGGCATTAATTTTACAAGGACCAAAGTTAATTTTAATTGATAAATTCTTAAATTTCATATACCGTACCAATTACCATCTTACATAATATTGTTTAACACATTTTCATTTTATTTATTACAAATCTGTCAGCATTTAAAAATGAAATTTATGACTTATAAAGTAATCAATATTTTAAATTTCTTACTGCATCCAATAACTTTTTAGACAATTCATTAACACTTGAAGTTTAATACTGCTCAGATTATCTGTTTTACCAACATCTGTAACTGCTACATTCTTAAAGTGACACTTAAGAATTTGTTTTATTCTCTATATATGTTTCATTATCTGTGTAAAATGTATGTATGTACCATGTTGTCTACATTGTAAATATGAAATAAATAATGATAAAGGAAATTTCAGTAGACAGGATGAAATATGATTGTTCATAACAGAGCATGTGTCCAGACTGTACAGGTAACAAAATTTAGGACTTTACCAATTTTTTTCTTTCTGTGAGATCTTGATATCCTGTAACCTTTTATTGAGAACCTGAAATTAAAAGAAAATAAATACAAAAACAAGAGGCCCTTTTTCCCTCACCTGAGTAAAGATTGCAACATTTATGGTTTTCCTGTGATTTGACCTGGCAGGCTTTTTTCTAGCCATTTTGGGAAAAAGACCCTGGCCAAATTTTAAAAAAACGAGTCGCAAAATCCAATAATTTGGGAAAAAATTATCGGTCATAAAGCCATTTTGGGAATTTTTTACTAACATTTTTTCTCATTAAAAACAGGTGATATACAAATAGTTTACAAGAAAAAACCAGCCAGGGTTCATGGGCTTACCCATACCTTAATAGGGGTATGACTTCTCATATTTAATTTCAGTGAGTCAAGTAGACACCTGTCTGGTATTTTAGCAGGGAGGGGGAAGGGCAATGAAATCCTCTGATATTGATTTACTAGACTGGCTAGCTGAAGATTCAGGGCGAGGGGAGTCTGAAGCAGATTGGTGTTTGGTTGGATGCAGGGATTTAGTCCATATACTTTCCACATTAGGCACATATTTAACTGGATGGCTTTAATTCTCAACTGGTTGGTTTTCAACAGAAATGTCAACAGATGACTCAGGAAGGGAGGCTTTCAATAATTTTCGGACCCTAAAATTGAAGAGCTTCAGGGCTTAGACCATCAGAACTTTGAATAACATGTTTGCGTCTTCGTATTTTGCAAACGCAATATTTATTGTTGTGCAACATTTTTACAACAATAACGATAAAATCTGAGAAAAAATGAATACTGAAAACAGAAACGGTGCACTGGTAAATTGTTCCAGCAGAAAGTGTATTTTGCGGCCCCAGGGATAGTCTGTTACGGAGGCCAATAGCGTTGTCAGACGCTGAATCTTCGAGGTTTTGACAAATGACCAAAGCGGTATTTGGGGATTTTTTTAATGGATTGGGAAAAATAACCTATATTTGGCTTTGGGAATGGGTCCGACAGTCGGACCCGTGGTATGCATAGAAAAAGGCCTGTCTGGTGACCTAGTTTTGACCTATGTTCAAGCCTGTTCATGATATTATTAATACGATATCATTAATACAAACATTCTGACAACGTATGAAGAAGATCCAATCAAAACTGCGACCTCCAGAAGGTTAACAAGGTTTTCCAGTGCTTTGAACTGGTAACCTAGTTTTTGATCCTAGATGACCCATGACCAAACTTAACCAAGATATCATTAAGACAAGCATTTTGACAAGGTTTGGCAAACCTCCAATCAAAACTTTGACCTCTAGAGGGTTAACAAGGTTTTCTGGTATGTAGACCCAGTGACCTAGTTTTTGACCGAAGATGACCCATATTCACAAAATTTTACAAGATCATTAATACAAACATTCTGACAAAGTTTCATGAAGATCCTATCAAAATGTGTGACCACTAGAGTGTTAACTAGTGTTGCAACATCGGTTCAAAATATATTGATTATCGGTTGGAATCGGTTGGTACATCCGATGCGATTTTCCAATTATATAATCGGTTCTAGTGTAGCAGTGTAACATAAGTAGACCACTAATGTTTGATTCTATTTATGCATCCTTTGGTTCTTAGCCATCCTCTGCTTTATGCTAGTTGACATTGTAACATATAAGCATGGTGAATGGAGTGTGTTATCCATATAAACCATTAACCGAGCTCTATTAACATCAAATAACCTGAGGGATGGTCAAATATTTGTTTTTTCATCTTGATCAATGATCCACCATCTTTTTTTAAATAACACGAGTGATTTCCCTTGAATGTGTGTTTAGTTCGCGGCACCAGTAGTTAGCATACGGCGCCTAAATGAGATAGACCAATAATCGATTATGAAAAGCTGCAATCGATTATCGGAATCGGCAGACATTTTCATGCCGCTAATCGATAGTACCCGTGCTCAGGTGAGCTAAAAAGTAATTATTTATTATTCCAACAATAAAAATGATAAAGGCACATATATAAAGTATTTTTGTGTACTGGGCAGTAATTATGAATTATGTATACAGAGATGACCCCTTTTTATCGGATGGTAAGTCTCATACTGATTCTAATTGCATGTAATATCAAATGCAACAGATATTACATTTTCTTGTTGTGTTACCAGAGAATGCGGGTCAAAACGGTCCACTTCTAAAACAGCCCACTACTGAAATGGCCTAAATCCATATCGGCTCATACCAAAACAGACTGCTTTTAAATGCCATCCAACATGTAGTTAAATTGACTTCATAGTAATTTCTGCATCAGAAAATAAGTATATAAATGTTGATTGTGTATAAGAAGCACACAAATGCACATGCACATGTACACTCACACAGTTTCACAAATACAACATATGATAAATACATAACACAATGACAGAAACATTTGAAACAAAAAAATGAATAACAAACATACAACAAAAACGACGAGCAACAAAAACATTACACACGCACCCCATTACAAATCACCGCATCTCTTAAAGAAATAGGAGGTGGAGTTTAAATAAAAAAGAACTTATAATCAATACTTACATATATATATGTAGACAAATCAAAAAGTGTTCATATAATTAAGTACTTGCTCCATAAATCATTCATTCACAACCTCAGCATTTATTTGGAGCCTTGTACGATATGAACAGCTTGTTATACATTGAAGCTGATACATACAGCTTTGTTAATTGATGTTCTTTATCAAGCAATAAGTATATCTTGATACTCAGTAAATCAAAATTTGTTAATGATTAAATTGACAGATATCACTCACCCTCAACGTCATTATTTGCCCAAATGGTCTGTTGATACACAGACCATGATTATACACTAAATACTGTGCTGGTCAACCACTGGTCTTGAATATACTTCTTATTGAAGCGTCAAAGTCAAAGATGTATGACTTTATTCCTTCAATCAATCAACCATTCAATTAAAACCTTTACAAGTCACACATTAAATAATTACAATGAAGTCAATTTAACTTCACGTCCAACGGTATTTAAAAAACGGTCTGTTGAAACAATAAAGTCACTAATCATAAAGGTATTTTCAAGCCCAAGATAAATAATTGCACCACACAGACTCAGCTCTTAATGTGCTGACTTAGAGATGATTAAGGATTTCAGCAGATTATCAATGCACAGCCTGTCGAAGTGAGTAATGCACAAAATCATGTAGAGACCCTGATGTTTTATCGATTTTTAAATATGCATTGAGTGAAAAAATGCGAGGCGTTCCGAATGCGAAGTCTAGCGAGAACCCACATGCAGAATTCTGCCCAGATTTAGACCGCAATTGACCAATCAGCGTCTAGGAAATTTTGGGCCATACCTGTTGTCACTGTACACCAGAGTCAACGGGTACCAGTTTAATTTTCGGCAGGTGTAATATTTGTCAGTTTTTTTATTTTGATTTATGCAACCAATTTTCATTTTTGAAACGTTAAATTTTGCGTACATATGCAAAATTGTGTGTATTTAATAATTTTAATATCTCCAAAACCATAAGTATGACCTTCAGTTGAACTGATGGTTAGAGATCCTCAAACATGTGACTGGATTGTACTGACTTCTCTTGGACATGTTCACAAGCACCAATCTTCACGGCAATTAGTAAACACACCATTTTCATTCTCTGGAATGATTCCAGTGTTCTAACCAGGAATTTTTGAAGGCATATTGCAAATATTAATTTGAGCTTCTTTCAGTGGGAAAGGGAAATGTGAGAGAGGTTAACCCTTCTAACATGGTGGAGTCTGGTGCATCATAAAGTGAAAAGATAGAACTGTTTTAATCTAAATATTTAATTAGCATAGATAACAAACAAAAAACATCACACATGATACTCTTGTCTCCTTTGGTATTTTGTACAAATTGAACACAACATGCCATGGCCTGAAATGCAGATTTAAAAATGAACATTACTTTAAATTAAAATGTTAACAGTTTCCATTTTGTTATAAATCACAATTTAGATTAGTTAATTATGGGTATCCCTATTTTCAGCCTAAACCTACAAAGATCAGGCAGTCCACAAATTTCCAATGATTTGTCTTTGTTTTCCTAAAGTATGCCTTTGCAGCAATCATGTATACTTAATAAATGCTTGATTA
The DNA here is from genome assembly GCA_008271625.1 of Lutraria rhynchaena. Classification (NCBI taxonomy): domain Eukaryota; kingdom Metazoa; phylum Mollusca; class Bivalvia; order Venerida; family Mactridae; genus Lutraria; species Lutraria rhynchaena. Next base: position 391,842 of record VIBL01000273.1, on the reverse strand, counting down.
CTTTAAGTATTTATAAACTTCATAAAATTAAACCCAACACAACGTTTAATTTAATTTTACTCAATCAGCTACCAGACTCCAAACTGAAAGTGGAAAATGTAAAGTGCCATTCTTAAACCAGAAGTGGCTATTATCACTTCTTTATGACATCAAATCGTCAAAGAAGAATTTGTAATTAAACTCTAAAGGAATAAACACAACATGTAATTTCAAATTTTAATGAAATATGCTAAATTAAATTACCATTTTCTGACAATGCCATTCAAGGAAAACCCTTGTAGATTTTTGTAGCAACAATCGTCCTGAGTTCAAAGCTGTCATTGGTTTACTGATGAATTTGATTGACATTTTTGTCATGTACCAAGTCAACAGGAGGTGTGTAAGCGCAGGTATTTGCTGTTAAAAATTGTTGCTTGTATACAATATCAATCATCCTCAAAATTTTCGTACTTTTGTTTTTTTTGCGCCGCGTTTGTTGTGGTTATAAACGTTAGGGTCGGCCCTAAAAATTAGGGTTTGTCAGGTAACTTTAGCGGCTACATCACTCAACGGCCACCAGAATCACATTAAGATCTAGGATACTTCACATATGTATTTTTAGATCATCATACATCAGTAACTGGTATAACTTACACAAATTGATAGAAATAACAATAATCCTTAGACAAAAGAAGTATGTAAATGTCTGCACATCTATGTAAATTTTTTAGCGTATCCAACTACCAAATTGCAACAAATTATTTGTAATATACTTATGACTCTCGTCTTTCAGTGCATTATATAAGACTGTTTGTTCTTCGAAACCTGTTTAATTCAAGCAAATAACCTTCCTCAAGAAAAAGAATTAAGAAATTGAGGCTACCGAAAATAACAAGCAAAAAAGGCTACCAATAAAATTTTCATAAAATAAGCCCAAAATAAGTTCCCTTTCCGCCAGTTAAACAAAATTTGTTTACTTAAGGAAACCTCATTTTCTTAATCTTTTGTTGATGATGAATGTATTGATTTTCAAGATGAGATGATGAACTTTGAGCTACTGATGTCATACATAAGAGAGTAGTGAGAGTTGAAACTTATGATTTTTATTTTTTATAAAGTGTTAAAACCTTTGATTTTTATTGTTTACTGCTAATATGATTCAGTCCGGCCAAATTGATTTGGTCCGGCGAAATATTTCTGGTGCCTGACCGAATGTCTGGCACTTTTTTCCCACTTTCGCGAAGACTGTCTGACAGTTTTGTTTGTAACAATATTTACAAAAAATATATTTGGCGTGATCCAGAGAACATTTTGTACAATTTGAAACTATATCATCTAAAATACTCTTTACATATTGTTCATGGTCCGAACTAGATTCATTAGCATGAAAAAAAATTGTAATTTGTCCATGCCTCCACATTTTACTTACAGACGCTTTTATAGCATACGTCCATTGAAACAGATTACTAAGTGTATTCCCCAGCCCTAGCACAGGGAAATAAGAAAAAATAATTGATTTCACGGCCCTAGTGTTTTATTTTCTTTTTATTTCTGAATAGATTTTTATAAAAGGCAAAGCTCACAGCTTTCAGAAAAATAATTAATATATCTTGTCTGAAAATGTGTTTCTGAACAATGTGAAGTTAATCAAAATTTGGATAAAAATTGTCACTAAAGCTTGGGTCCAAATTTCTTGACCAAAGGGTCTAATTATTTTTATTTTTCAACACATTTTTATTTTACTTAAAAGTTGTGCTAAGAATAAAAAAATAAAACACAAATATTTTTAGAAAACAGAAAAAGTAAGTCAATTATTTTCCTTATTTCCCAGCGCCAGGGAATATACACTCCAAAACTGAACACATTTAGTTGTTTTTGGACCACATCGCTACAAAGTTTGTCCGAGACTACGAGGAACGACTGACAGATGAAAATGACAATATGCGTATATATTCATGAAAATTGATTTCGATACACATCATAAATATTTTAATTGAGTATTTTGCTTTTGTAATTGATTTTTGATACACAACTAAAATAGTTTCAATTGTGTATTTTGTAAATTTGATTGAGTAAATACGCAAATACGAAGCTTATCTGTTGCTTTGTAATCATATGATTACTCTTTAAAAAACTGCTGAAATCCATTTATGTCGGCTTGCGACTAAGTGTTTGAAGGATTATTAACCCTTAATTAAACAGCTCGTTTGACAAACAAATCACACAGCAGTTAATGAAACGATTGTGAATTTATAATTATTTCACAATTACACTAAAGATTAAACATCAAAAAGATTACCATGATTATACTTTAATTTTGTTACTTGGAAGTACTAAGTATTAGTGATATTTAATTTCCAAATACCAAACAATGGGGCCAATTTAACTATAATAAAAATACAACGGAGCCGATTTGACTTTTTTGTGGCGATCTGACTTGGGGCCGATATGACTTTCTTCTCCCAATTGGTTTTAATTGGGGATATTCCGAATACATATTTGCAGTTCTTTGTTAGGCTGAGCAAAACGAGCAAATAAAAAAGACTCGTTGTCACAAACAGTCTAATTTGTTGGACTAGGCAGTGCCAGTTCTAACTTTTGTTTAATGTTTTTTCGGAAATATTCATTTCTAAATGCATTTGCCTAGTAAGAATAAATGTGTATAGCAGTTTATCCACATTCGCTGATCTTTGCTTATCATATAGAAAATAAATAAGTCTGCCACTTATGGGATTAAAAAATACTATAATGATACCTCCTTGTCATCTAATTCCTCCCAACTGTCTAAAACATCCCCATCCTCAGCCATTTCTTTTACTCTCCACTTATGGCATATGGCGTAAAGTACGGTTTAATTTCCGTTTCCAACCGTTCGATCCGTACATCAATGTGAGACCGTATTCTCGCGAACTTTTCGCACTCGATAAATAGCGGTTGCGTCATCAAGCCCACGGCAAACATGCAGGTTTGGTTTTAGCCATGTACCCATCACACAGGCACAAGTGTACCTGACTGAGGGATACGTGTTACCCCCCCTCACCAAGGAGAGTTAGTCAACAAAGAGGGGGCCATTATGACCCTACTAATTAACGGCCTATTTCTCTCACTAGTTGTATTTGTAAAACTTTCGAGCGAATGATTAACACTCGTCTTGTTTGGTACTTGGAATCTAAAGGAGTAATAACTAATTTTCAATCAGGTTTCCGTAAACAGCAAAGCACTAATGATCATCTTGTCCGACTTGAATCTTTCATAAGATAAGCTTTCATTAATAAACAACATTTAGTATCAATTTTCTTTAACCTTGAAAAGGCTTATGATACGACGTGGAAGTATGGCATCCTCAAAGATCTTAAAGATGCTGGTTTAAATAGAGACTACCCTTGTTTGTTTCAAATTTTCTATCAAACCGTAATTTCTATGTTCAGGTTGGTTCCTCCTTATCAGAGAACCACCAACAGGAACATGGAGTTCCACACGACAGCATCCTTTCGGTTACACTGTTTGGTCTTAAAATTAATAATATAACCAAAGTTCTCAAACCGGAGTTGATTGTTCATTATACGTCGATGATTTTTTATATGTTATATTCGAAAAGCATGCGTACCATTGAACGCAAACTACAACAGAATCTTGATAAAATGGGCCTCAAAAATGGTTTTAAATTTTCTAAATCCAAAACGCAATGCATACACTTTTGTCGTCTGCGAAAGGCACACAACGATGCAGAACTATACATATCCAGCTCGAAAATCCCTGTTGTACCTGAAGTAAAATTCCTTGGTGTCATTTTTGATAAAAAATTGTCTTTCGTGCCCCATATTAAAAATCTAAAACAAAAATGTCTTAAAGCTCTAAATCTACTGAAAGTCCTTTCTAATCCTGAGTGGGGGTCAGATACCTCAACGCTACTAAAACTGTACAGAAGCCTTATCCGTTCCAAATTAGACTACGGATCAATTGTTTACGGCTCTGCCCGCAAGTCATACTTATAGATGTTTGACACTATACACTACCAAGGCTTGCGTTTGGCTCTTGGTGCTTTCCGCACATAGAAAGTTTATATGCGGAGGCCGGTGAACCGCACTAAAGCTACGTCGTAAGAAGCTATCGCTTCAGTATGCAAAGACTATTTCATCTAACGACAAAAACCCTACCAGAGACGTTATATTCAACCCTAATAGCAAAGAGCAATTTCAAAACAAAGAAAAAGAAATAAAACCAGTTGGTTTACGATTGGAAGGCGACTTAGAAGCTCTCAAACTTGACCCACATAGCGTTGCACAAAACCTTACACAAAATGTAGCTCCATGGACACAATCATGTCCAGAGGTAAATACTGATCTATCCAAAAAAATCTCCTAACTCATCTGAATTATATAAAGACGAATTCTCAAAAATGATAGAAACACATCATGATTTTATCCATATCTATACTGACGGCTCAAAAGACGGCTACAAGGTTGGTTGTGCTGCCTTTGCACACAACTTTATTTCTCGGATGGGCCTCCCAGAGAAGGCATCAATTTTTACAGCAGAAACAAAAGCCCTCGACTTGGCATTATCATACATTTCTCAACACAGTGCAGACAAATTTCTAATTTTCTCAGATTCTCTTCCTGTTCTTCAAGCAATTGAAAATCGCAAAACCAATAATGTCTTGATTCAACATTTACTCATTCGCTTACATAATATTTTACAATCAAAATGTGTAAAATTTTCCTGGATACCTAGCCACATAGGTATTCGAGGAAATGAAACAGTTGATACTTTGGAAAAAGGAGCTCTTAATATTCAACCAGTTGCAATCACGTTACCCAACAGCGATTTTCAGCCATCTATTGATTTACTTATCAAATCCAAATGGCAATCTCAAAGGGATGAAAAGACAAATAGCAAACTCCATGCCATCCTTTCTCATGTCCAATTATCAAGATCTTTCCCTCTTTTAACTCGCCGCGACCAAGTCGTTATTACAAGGTTCCATATTGGACAAACTCGAATTACACATTCATACAAACTTAACCGAGAAGATCAACCATTTTGCATATCATGCAACGAACCTTTCACTATAAAACATTTTGTTCTAGACTGCCACGAATATACCCTAACCCGGAACCAGTATTTCAACGCAAGTTCACTCAAAGACCTGTTCACAAACACCCCATCTATGCTTATTATTCAGTTTTTAAAGGCGATCTATCTGTACCGTAAGATATAATTAACATAATTGATTAATTAATTAACAAATTCTGCTGTAGGTGCGATAAAGTGTTTACAAGGTTATTTATGATTTGACCTGGTGACCTAGTTTTTGGCCCCAGATGACCAATGTTTGAACCTAACCAAGATATCATTAAGGCAAGCATTTTGGCAAGGTTTGGTGAACCTCCAGTCTAATATGTGACCTCTTGAGTGTTAACAAGGTTTGTCTATGACTTGGCCTGGTGACCTAGTTTTTGACTCCAGACGACCCACTTTCAAACTTGTCCAAGATATTGTTAAAACAAATGTTCTGACAAAGTTTGATGAAGATTCAATCAAAATTGCAACCTATAGAGCATTAACAAGGTTTTCTGGTATGTTGACCGGAGGTGACACATATTTAAACAATTTTATGACCCATGTTCGAGCTTGTCCAAGATATCATTAAGATGAAAATTCTGATCAGGTCTGATGAAGATTCGCTTAGAAGTGTGACCACTAGAGCATTAACAACCCCCAGGTTGGTAGGGGCGTATACAGGATTATTGGTTAGGGGAGCGTAAGGAGGTGGTAAAGTCTATATAAAGTAGAATATGGACACAATCAGCACATAACTGACGTTTTTTTTTACTTATGCTTGCCAGATTTTAGATGGGTGTGCGCCGGCTCTGCCCCCCTAAATCCGCCCTTGACATATATTACATAAAATTTATTGATATATATAATAAAGTTTCATCCCTCTGTGTAGAAAGTATTTTAGTTATAAATATGCATATACAATATAATTTTAATAATTATCACTTTGTGTCCCCTTTTACTTAGTTAATTTTATGGCCCTAATAAGATAGTTGCTTTTTGTTTGCTCACCGAGAAGACATTATATTTTATCCTTTATTATTTTAACTTTGTTTTAATTACTACTCAGAGGGTGAACACATTTTTAAAAAGACTGCCAGTCCTGAATTATTCATAATTTTTTAAAGATACATTTAATTAAATAATTATTATTTATGTCCCGATGGGTATTTTTTGAAACCATCATACCTTCCAGTATGTATCAAAGACTTCATCAAACTTATATAAATGTGTCTGGTCGCAAAAAAAGCACAAGTGATTCTGATCTCTTGATGAAGCACACATTACGTCAGAATCACTCAAGAATTTGCATTCTCTTGTATATGTTGTAAAAGAGAATGCAAACCACATATTGGAAAGTACTTATTTACTATGGTATCCAAATGGGCATTTTTTTTATCTCTGTAATTATAATAAGCCCAGTTATATGAATGTCAGGATGATAGTCTACATCCAATAGTATCAATAGTAGTCAGTCTACTCCAGCATCCGTCGTCCACACATGGGGGTTGTTAATGCTCCAGTGGTCAGACTTTTGAGCGAATCTTCATCAGACCTGGTCAGAATGTTGGTCTTAATCTTGGACAAGTTCGAACATGGGTCATCTGGGGTCAAAAACTAGGTCACCAGGTCAGAATGGAAATTTTGTCAACACTCACAGATTTGATTGGATCATCATGAAACTTAGTCAGAATGTTTGTATTGATGATCTTGTAAAATTGTGTGAATATGGGTCATCTCCAGTCAAAAACTACATCACTAGCTCAACACACCAGAAAATCTTGTTAATCATCTAGAGGTTGCAACTTTGATTGAATCTTCATCCAACTTTGTCAGGACGTTTGTTTTAATAATATCTTGGACAGGTTTGAACATGGGTCACCTGGGGTGAAAAGCTAGGTCATCAGGTCAAATCACTGGAAAACCTTGTTAACCCTCTAGAGGTCGCAGTTTTGATTGGATCTTCACCAAACCTTGTCAAAAAAATTGTCTTAATGATATTTTGGTTAGGTTCGAACACGGGTCTTCTAGGGTCAAAAACTAGGTCACCAGGTCAAATCACTGGAATACCTTGTTAACCCTCTAGTTGCAACAGTTTTGAGTGGATCATCCTCAAACTTTGTCAGAATGTTTGTATTAATGATATTATGAACAGGTTTGAACATGGGTCAACTCAGGTCAAAAACTAGGTCACTAGGTCAAATCACAAGAAAAACATAGAAGTTGCAATCTTCACTCAGGTGAGCAAAAAAGGGCCATTTTGGCCCTCTTGTTTACCTTTTGATGGCGCGCGTGCTGAAGAGTTACAGGATATGGTAACATAAGTCTTTCCGTGAAACGCTTTAAGATGTTTTCACTCAGTTGAGTCGTTTATCTGACTTGAGCCGTAACTTGAGTAACATAATAAGTAATAATCTAAGACTTTTTGTGAAACCTGGCCCTGGTAAAAATACTATTTCATCCCCATTTTCAAAAATATCTATAAATACGCGAAAGTGTTGATGATTTCTTATAAATGTTTGTCAATATTTTATATTTTATGAAGCTATTGTTTTTATTTCATGCAATTGTTGTCTGAAGGCCATGTTGGATTTTATAATATTGTATGTGTTTATATCTATAGATGTTACTTTCATTGAATAAATAATTACTGTATAATATCATTATTTATACTGTATCAGATGTGTCACAATTTGTAGTATACCTGTCACACACATATTGTAACATACCTGTTATACACATATACTGTTACATGTATGGTACATGAGACCATTATACACATGTGTATTATGGTCTAAGCTGCTACAGACATACTGCTACATTAATCTTACACATTATATTGTTACATGCCTGGTCTGACATTTTGTTACATATCTGTTGCACTAATGTGTTTCCTTTACACATGTATCTTGTTACATGCCCGTTAAAATATGTATGTTATAAGTATGTAACATTTTGTGTGTTATAGGTGTGTAACATTATATGTGTTATAAGTGTGTATAATATGTAGGTTATAAGTATGTGTTTCATAAGTATATTACAATATGTGTGTTAAAGTATGTGACAATATGTGAGTTATAAGTATTAACAATACTTGAGTTATAAGTATGTAGCATTCAGTGTGTTATAAGAATGTACAATATATTCACTGGTATACGTCACATGTTGACATTATGTGACATTTATAAGGGTAACATTTTCAAGGTTTTTAGTGATGGTGTTTGATTTCAATTTGATTGTGATTGTAAAGTCATTTCCTGAAAATTCCCCGTCAAACTAAGAGAGTTTAAGGGGGAATTTAAAGAACATGACTCACACACTGAGGTTTACCTCAATATTTTGTGACATGAACTGCATACAGACACAATTTTCATCAATTTGTCATGGGAGTACCTTGTATTATTAGTTTGATAGGTGCACAAATTTGTGTGTGTGTTATGAGTGTGTACAATCTGTGTGTTGTGTGTACAGAAAGTGTGTCATAAAAATGTAACATCTGAGTGATATAAGTATACATGTAACTATATGCTTGTTATAAGTATGTTGCAGAGCATATTACAATATACTTTTAACACATATATTGTAATATATTTACAACATACATGCATGCTATTTACATATTGTAACTTTCTTACGCACAGATAATTTGTTATACACATTATATTCTAAAGAAAAAATACTTAGAATAACTATGCTGTAAAATATTTAATAATAATAATAATAAAATAATTCCTTTTGTTGAATAAAAACAATCATAATGTACAATGAAACACAAAAAGTGACTTTATAAATAATTTATATCACAGATAGGTCCATCTTATAAAAGCAATCAAGTTTCATGTTCTTTTATCACTTTGTTCCATCAGGTTTTAAGAACAAATTATTATGTATAAGCAAGATATTATTTTCATGTTAAATGTTCTCAAATTTGTTTATAGTATCTAAAAAAACAACAACAAATTAGATTGGTTTGATTAATAAGTTATGTTGTCATGATAGGTGACCTTCCATTAAAGCCAACATTCAAGTGAACAAAGTACATGTACAGAAAATAATACTCCAAGTAAACAGTTATAACATCTGAAATAGCTTAGTTTACCTCCCTCTCACACGGAAGGACTGTTATAAGGTAATGTCACAGGTAAATAGGTACAGTCAGATATTCAAGACAGTTATAACACAATCTTGTTTTATGTGAATATAGCAAACAGGAATGAAAACATACCTATAAATGGATGGTGATTGACATAGTGTTCTCCAAACATTGGAATGGCATCAGAGAAATGTCTCAATTTAGTTAGCAATTTCTTGAGATGAATATCACCAGACTTAGGTTTCACTTAAGATTCAAGCAGATAATTATACGATCTATCTCTTCATACTCATAATGATTTTTTTTCATTTAGCTCCAACAATGATTGCCTTCCCATTCTGATGGTATCAAGTAGATGTTCATACACTCATATTTGCATACATAATGTACTATTTTTCACTAACTGATGTATGATATTGATGTGTTCTGTACATTGTTTCATTAGTATACTTGCTTCCAGCTTACCATTAAATTGTTTATCAGTGAATGGAATCAAAATGGTGTCTTTACATCATGGACACACTGTCCTGGTATAAGACAGAACAATTATTTGCTTTAGATCAAATAATGCCAATGGGGTATCGTATTAAATAGGCAAAGTTTGGAACTATTTGATGTTTTGTACTAATGTTGTAAGTATTGAATTATTTCAGACATAATGAAAATATACAACACTGGTACAAAAACATGAATAACTTTGCATGCAAAGTTTTGTCAGTTTGTAAACAACATATGATGAATAGATCATAACAGTTTATAGATGAATTGACTGTCCATTGAATAATATTGTGAAATAAGTGTGAAAATATATTTGACATCTTTTAATTATAAATTTTTGCAGCAAATCAACATAAACATCTGTATATTCTAAATATCCTAAATGTTGCTTGAACTAATTCAACTCTAATCATGATGCAATTCTTGCACCCTATTCTTGTATGCCTTTATTTATAAATGCCAGACCAAAATGCACCCTAATCAAATACTACAAACAACAAACTAAATAAATATCAGAAAACAAAACTATAAGACAAAATTTTATCAAATATGTGTCATGTTGTGAAATATTTAATGATACAGTTTTTCCATAGCCTTTGATGATATTTTATCACAACTAATTAGCATATAGTAATTTAACAAATATATGCTTTAAAATTCTTGCATATTCAACAATTGTACTAGCATATATTACTATCTTTGTTTATGTGTACAAAAAACAATATCTGAGCTTTGAATTACAAGTACATTTTTTTAGGTTCTTAACTTATAAAATATTTTCACAATATTATAGATCACTTATTTCACATGAAACCTTTTCATTTCATATATAATAACTCCAAATATTATATGATTATCTTATTCTAACTAAAATATTGAAATTTAATAATTATCCATTATCCCGTTTGTTAAAATCACAAAACAATCTTGTATATCATATTTATTCTCATAATAATACTTTTTAGACTTAAGTGAATAAAAACAATCTGAATTTGTGATAATGTAACAGTCAATGCTCTGTTTGTTAAGTATCATATACAATGTATATTCAAAGGGATAAAAGACAAAGTGATAACTCTAGAACTAATTGCCCATTAAATAATATTAAACAGTTGTTCAAGATTTCAAAGCAATGATGAAGAAAAAATGACCTAAACAATGACACAAACAATGACATAAACAAGGCAAATGATTAATTGGTGTTCCACCTTGTCGATATTAAGATGGGCTGAAAAAAACGTCCACACATTCAAAATATGACATTACAAAAATGTATGTTATAAAAAATATAGCAACAGATTGTTTTTAAATGTTTTATAACTTTATGTGATTGAAGTAACATATTTAATTACAAAGTCAATGACAAAGAAAGATTATACTCAAGAAATCATGAAGAAGGAAAAAAAGCCTCACACAAATTCATACACAAAAAAATATTCAGTTTCCTCTTTCCAGATTTTCTCGTTCTCGAGTCGGTGGTGATGAATTAGACATTGTTCCACTATTTATAGTTTCTGCATGAGTCATTTTCAACTTTACTTCTTCAAGCAATGAGTCAGTAAGTCCGCCTTGATTTAAAGATTGTGATATTTTTCCAAGCGCTGATGTGGCCTCATTCAAACTATCAGTTGTCTTAGATAATGTATCTACAACAAGAGTGCTTCCTTTAGATCTTACTTCTGATTTACTATCAGATTTACTTTCATCATCTGGTTCCTTCTCATCAGATGTTGCTTTACATTTCTCATGTTTTTCATTATCTTCTTTCATTCTATTTTCAGATGCTAACTTAACTGAAAATGTAGTCTTCACATTCACAGATGTTTTACCAGCTTTTGATAACGCTGAGTTTGTTGTATTGTCCTTGCTACCATTCCCAGTTGTACTTATAGAGTCATTTTTCTCTGATGTTCTTCTCTGATTTGCTGCAAACAATGGTGTGCTTTGAGTCAATGAGCGCTGACCTTGCCGAGTAGGTGATGATCCTCGTCTCTGTCCTCCAAAAACACTTGGTTTAGACTTTTCAGCAGTTGAATTCTCTTTGACAGGAGATACACTTCTAGTTTGTCGCGGTACAATTGTATTTGGACGAGTTCCACAATAAAGTATTGTGAAAGTTTTCAAACTTTGCAATGGCATAAGTTGCTGATTTTTTTTACTTTTCTCAAAGCACTCAATGGCAACAACTGAAATATCCAAAATATTTACAAAATAACAAGGTCATTAAAGTTTTCAAATATGAAAGATAAAAGGCATCCAAGACAATGTTGTAATTTTGCAAAGACCAGTCCTTATGTAATATAACCAATATCAATCGCCATTTTCACTATATTTGTCCCCAAAGTGTTTCATTTTTGACAAAAAATGAAGTATTGTGTATCATAAAATTAACAGTTTTGTTGGACAGGTAAATACCAGGCCACATTGTTCTGAAGGGGGTTTCCTGTACTAGTTGTCTTAAGTAAAATATCACCTGTTATATAACACCATGTACATCCATTGTGGACACTACAAATAACAATTGTTATTTGCAGATAGATCACAAAACATAATCTATATATTATAAATTTCAAACATTTTGAGCAACTATAATCAAAAGGATATATTTATCACAAAAAACTTTTGCAAAGAAATTATTAACCAAATTCTAATGAGTCAAAACTTTATAAAAAATGCACGAAGATATTGTCATCTAAGTTCCCTTCATGTCAGTCATTTATTGTATCATAAAAGAGGAACATTAGATTTCATTTTGAGGGATTTTTTCAAATTTTTGTTATGCATCGTAGTTGAATAGAAGATGTGCACAACATTATTCTTGCTAAAGTTGAAATACATGGCAGAATTATGTCTGTGTGACTTTAGTTATTTATATCATTGCAAAGAATAGCATTTGAATTGATATGAGAGCTTGTGTCATGTTTATTTATGTCTCTGCAAATGAATAGTAATAGTATTGGCATATTATGGAATTGAATAAATTGTAATTGTAGTTTAAGGGGGGGGGGTAGGGGGGTATTTAATCACAATTCAGTGATAGGTGATAGTTATTGCTAAAATTAAACTTAATATTTACACATTAAACATAAATAAACCCCTGTAGTGTCCGCAACACAAAACAAGAGGGCCATGATGGCCCTGCATCGCTCACCAGAATAAATATTAATTTACTTGTGACTAAAAAGGTAATAAAGGTACACTTGTGGGCAAATAATGGGGAACAATAAAAAACTTGATAAAGGACCATCAAAGGATACTACAAAAGAATATTCATGATGACTGAAGGATGCCACAGACTAAATTTGGTGATGATCCAACCACTGGTTCATGAAAAGAAGTCATTTTAAGGTATTTCTATGTTTAGCTCAGCCGGCCCCTAATTGGGGCCAATCATTTTTATTTGAGCAAATCTGATAAAAGTCCATATAAGGATGCCACAGACCAAGTTTAGTAATGATCTATCCGTTATTTCATGAGAAGAAGATAATTAAAGGTTTTTCTATTTTTAGCTCTCAACCGGTACAATATGAGCAAATTGCATACAGAACGTCAAAAGGCTTCTTCACAGCAAATTTGAAGTAAATCCGACTAGTAGTTTCTGAGGAGAAGACCATTGTTGACGCCAGACGACAGACGCCGGAGCATCCACCTACCCATCCTAACAGCTCACCCTGAACCTTTGGTTCTGGTGAGCTAAAAACAGAAACAAATTTGTGTTAATTATTTGTTTGTTCTAAGAAAAGTGACAAATGTTTTTTTTCTTTACATTCTTGAGCAATCCTTCTCCTTTTGAATTATATATTTATTAAAATTGTTAGAATATTTCAAATGTCCTTACCAGATCATGGGAAAAGTACACTAATTTCATTGTTTTGTCATTCTGGTCAGAAAAACAAATTATACTATGGTATTTCTTGAATATATTTTCATGACTCTAATCAAAACAAAGATATTAAGACAAAAATAGCATAAAAATCTTGATGAATCTAAAAATTAGAGGCCTATTTAATATTTGTGTTGCGGACACTACACCATTGCGGACAAAGTTTTTCACAAATTGTAAAACTAAAAGGTATATGAATGAAGTACTTCATAAGTGGAAACATGTGCCAAAGGCATTTTAAATAGCAATAAAATTGGCTCTGTATCTCATGCTTTGTGGAGAGAGAGAGTCTGTGTTGCCGGCACTACAAAATATGACACTTTTTAGTGACCCAAAATGACACATTAATACAAATTTTCAATGAAGTGCAGTTCAATGTATGACTTTTTTTGTTTCAACAGCAAATAAATCTGCAACATAAGCTGTTAATCATGATTATTTCAGTACTGCAAGTATTTTTAAATGCTGTTAAACTTCCATTGGCAGAATCTGGCAAAATCTATAACAAGTCAGTACCTTTAGTTAAACCCATACCATTTTTTTCATTTTTTGTCGAAAAAAAATATATAGCTAAAATGAATTGTCTTTATAATTACATAGGTATATGAAGTGAAATGTCCAAGCAAAGTATTCTATTTGGTTGTTCAAAATTAGTGATTTTTAAATGAAAAAACATAGCACTGAAAAAAAGCACCATTTCGGCACTACATTCAGTTATTACTTAAAAATAAGTGTATATAGGCATGTTATATATCGTTTTCAATCTAAAGCAACACCCTGCATGAACAAAAGCACTGTTTTCCTTTGAATTGACCATACTTAACCTTTACAGGACATTATAACATGGACATTTTTTTAAGGGGACAAATATAGTGAAAATGGCGAGTATGCAATGCCTACAATATCATCATGGAATGTAACCCGTATCAGTATATAATGTCTTCAATTACCAGTACATAATGTCTACAAATATTGGTAAATTCTGTCCACCAAGATCAGTATATAACATATTCTGTATAAGTATAATTATAATGTCTACAAATATCTGTATATAATGTTTGCAAATATCTGTATCTAATGTCTATAAATATCAGAACATAACGTTTACAAATATCAGTATATAATGTTTGCAAATATCTGAATCTAATGTCTATAAATATCAGAACATAATGTTTACAAATATCAGTATATAATGTTTGCAAATATCTGAATCTAATGTCTATAAATATCAGAACATAACGTTAACAAATATCAGTATATAATGCTTGCAAATATCTGTATATAATGTTTGCAAATATCTGTATATAATGTTTACAATATCAGCATATAATGTTTACAAATATCAGTACATAATATTTGCAAATATCTGTATATAATGTCAACAAATATCTGTATATAATGCTTGCAAATATATGTATATAATGTCAACAAATATCTGTATATAATGCTTGCAAATATCTGTATATAATGTTTACAAATATCTGTATATAATGTTTACAAATATCAGTATATAATGTCCACAAATATCAGTATATAATGTTTACAAATATCTGCACATAAAGTTTGCAAATATCAGTATATAATGCCCACAAATAGCAGTATATAATGTTTACAAATATCAGTATATAATGTCTACAAATATCTGTATATAATGTTCACACATATCTGTATATAATGTCCACATATATCAGTATATAATGTCCACACATATCTGTATATAATGTCCACACATATCTGTATATAATGTCTACAAATATTAGTTTATGATGTCTACAAATATAAAGATATAATGTCTACAAATATTAGTTTATGATGTCTACAAATATAAAGATATAATGTCTACAAATATTAGTTTATGATGTCTACAAATATAAAGATATAAAGTCTACAAATATTGGTAAATAATGTCTACAAATATTAATTGATAATGTCTACAAATATCAATATACTAGGCAACATGTTGAGCTCACTAAAGGCCCACCAAGATCATAAAAGAAAGAGAGATGTGTTGAATGCCTGATATAAACAAAAGTGTGATCTTAACCTTTGAGATATGGGCCTGGGTCTTTTGCATGACTCATGATTATGGTGAATAATTGTGCCAAGTTATTTTAAAATCCATTGATGCATGAAGAAGTTATGGTCCAGACAAAGTCAGGCACACTAAAACCTGCCAATTTTTGCCCTTTAAACTTAGAGATATAGACCTGGGTCTTTCACATGAAAAACTGTCACATCAAGGAGAACAATTATGTCATGTTGTTTTAAAACCCATCAATGCTGAAAGAAGTTACAGTCTGGACAAGGTAAAACATGCCAATTTTTTTCCCTTTTAACCCAAAGTGTGACCTTGGCATCTAAAACGTTGTCAAGAATCTCATGCATGACACACCATCTCATCATGGTGAAAAATTGTGTCAAGTCAATTTATAATTCATTGATGCATATGGAAGTTATGGTCAGGACAAAGTCAGACGGAATAACACACGCACACACAGATGGACGGACTCATGCATGCTCACTGCAAGCGAGCTTGACAATAAAACTGATCAAGTCAGTCTATCATTTAATGAGTTAAGACAAATTTGCCATTGCACTTTTTGTAATCACTCATTCTCATAATAAGAGCCAATTTGTATCATAAAACTTGGAATTCTTTGACTAGTTAAGATTCAGACATGTGTTTATTTTCACGTAGGTTTCCATGCAAATGGCACCTGTAAACAGCTTCTGACATCACAATGAAACAACAAAAGAACAATTTCATCGTTAACTTAAAAATAGTCATGTAAGATACTGTCACATAAACTGTTTATCATGATTTGAGTTATTTTTTTCTTGTATACAATCAGTAATAACTGGTTTGATTTTTTAAACAGGAAAGAATACCCAACAAAGCTTAGATTTACATCACATTCTGAATGATAAAACTCCACCAGAAAAGACAATGAAGACAATGGATACATGAAATGGGCTGATTTTTTTCATATTTTTGAATACCTTTCAGTTAAAAATATTCTGCATTAATCAAAAGTACTACAATAGCTTATGTACTTTGAAATTTCTTTTTATCATTAATGTAAACATTTTTTATTTTCATATAAAACAGTCTAGATTTCCTTTACCCCGGATTATCTGAAACCCCAGATTATCTGAAATAATTTTTTGATCCCGCCTATTTTGGATAATTGAGGTTCTACTGTATGTAGTTATTTTGAAATCAATCTAATTCTTATACAGTATGGATTTTAAACTACTTTCAAAGGAATCTTATGTCTCTAATATATATTTCCCAGGAACATCACTAAGCCTATCCTACTTGATGATGCATGTATCTGCATAACGTGTTCCCCTGTGCTGATAGATCCGTTAATAAAAAGATAAATCTTCACTTAATGAAGGGAAGTGCACTCTTTCATGACATTGCATGAAAATGACTTGAGTTGCTGTACCCAATAATTAGAAGTAATGAATTGCTGACATAAGACTTGAATGCTTTGATATCAAAACCAGTTTCTCAATTTTTGGCAAATCAGCCTGACGTATAGATGGTACTTCTCACAGTTGTTACAAGTTGGAAATATATATAAGACGGGTATTGCATGTCCATATTCAATGAACTATCAATAGATTCTGCATGTGCAGAATACCAGAAAGCAAGTTATATAGTTATCGATAGAGATCTGCCAGGATACAAGAGTAGTGTACAGATCAGGTCCAGCCATTTACATTTGAAAATTAAATTCTATATCAGAAATAGTTCATGTCAAACAATCACCTATCTAATTATACTAACTTTACAGGAATCTACTTTCCCTGTCTGAAATCAAAATACAGTAAAACCCTGATTTTTTGACAATGGATTATCTGAAAACCTGATGCAATCCGAAAAGAAATTTCAGTCTGAATTTTTTCTCTGAGTATTTCATTGTAAAATAATCCCAATTATCTGAATTGTCTAATCCAAATACCATGGCTTATCTTATCCTAAGTGATTACAAGGTCACCAAAATCATTTGAATGTATATTTTTACATCTGTAATCTGATAGCTAAATCAACTTCTATAAAAATGTGCTTCGGTTTTCATATGCTTAGTTTCACTATGTACGTTATACGTACGTATGTTTATCTAAGAATATATTGTTTATAGCAAATGAAACATAAATTTTAACACATACAGCTTGTTGATAATAAATTTACATGTTCGTCATAATTTATTTTGGAGTGTTTTCAAATAAAACAGTTTAGATTTCCTTTACTCCTAATAATCCAAAACCCCGGATTATCCACAATAATTTTTCTGTCCCGTCAATTTAAGATAATCGAGGTTCTACTGTAGATTTGAATTGTCAGATGCAACACCTCCTTGGTTAGAAGTGAATACTAATGTAAATTGCAAGTTCATATGGTTGATAGAAAATGAAAACATGTATCTAATAGAATGAGACAAACTTAGAATAAAACTGCTTCTCAACATAAATGGTGAATAGATAATATTGGTATTTTTACTATCCCAGTTACCATCATATATGAACAATTATGTCAAACCAAACCACAAAATGCAGTCCGCAAGATTAATCTAATAATTAAGTGCATAATATACATGTTGTGTTTTTTACATACACAGTGTTTCCTCGACGACACCAGGTATGACCTCTTTCAGGGCCTCACAGTTACAATGAAGAGCCGGATTCGTGTTTACTTCAATTAAATGCACCTGTCAAAATATACCATTTGACAATATAAGAAAACTGAAAACTAACAAACAGCTACCTCAAAATGGAAGAAATCATGTGAAAGTTGAAACTCTAAATTGATATTAGCCATAAACAGTGCCAAACAGTAACTAAAATATTCAACATTTGTTGAATACATTGTTTAGTAATATAAGATTTAAAGTAACTCTGACATGTTTTTCTTCCATGTTGAATTGTACAAATGCTTGAGCCAGTCTTGTGGAGTAGTGTCTTCAACCGTTTGTAGTATCTCAGACAAAAATGAGGTAAAATAGAATTCATAATAAATTCCATTTTTTTTAACAAATAATAATTCAGTTGCATCACTACATAACTAGAACAATACTTCAGAGAAGAAAGGCTCAAACATAAAAAAGTTCTGTTTTATGCATGAATCTGGCATTATATTCACGTACATAAACTGTCAGCTATCAAACCAGGTATTAAATCTTTCTGACATCGACATTTTCTTGAAAGTGAAGGGTTTACATTCATCTCAATTAACCAAGTCTGAAAGAGACAAGAAGCTATATTTTATTAGAGAGGTCAAGTATTTATGCATAAGACAGTTTTTATTATACAAAACATATCAATGTTTGATCAAGATAGAATCCTGTGTCACACATACAAGTCATCCTGTGGTACACATACAAGTCATCCTGTCTCACATACAAGTCATCCCGTGTCACACATACAATTCATCCTGTGTCACACATACGAGTCATCGTGTGTTACACATACAAGTCATCCTGTCTCACATACAAGTCATCCCGTGTCACACATACAAGTCATCCTGTGTCACACATACAAGTCATCCAGTGTTACACATACAATTCATCCTGTCTCACATACAAGTCATCCCGTGTCACACATACAAGTCATCCTGTCTCACATACAAGTCATCCTGTGTCACATACAAGTCATCCTGTCTCACATACAAGTCATCCCGTGTCACACATACAATTCATCCTGTGTCACATACAATTCATCCTGTGTCACACATACGAGTCATTATGTGTTACACATACAAGTCATCCTATGTCACATACAAGTCATCCTGAGTTACATACACAAGTCATCCTGAGTTACTTACACATGTCATCCTGTGTTACACATAAAGGTCATCCTGTGTTACATACATACAAGTCATTCTGAGTTACAAGTCATCCTGTGTTACACATAAAGGTCATCCTGTGTTACATACATACAAGTCATCCTGAGTTACATACACAAGTCATCCTGTGTTACACATACAAGTCATCCTGTCTCACACATACAAGTCATCATGTGTTACATAGTCAAGTCATCCTGAGTTACATACACAAGTCATCTTGTGTTACATACACAAGTCATCCTGAGTTACATGCACAAGTCATCCTGAGTTACATGCACAAGTCATCCTGAGTTACATGCACAAGTCATCCTGAGTTACATGCACACAAGTCATCCTGAGTTACATGCACAAGTCATCCTGAGTTACATGCACACAAGTCATCCTGAGTTACATGCACAAGTCATCTTGTGTTACGTACACAAGTCATCCTGTGTTACACATACACAAGTCATCCTGTGTTACACATACACAAGTCATCCTGTGTTACACATACACAAGTCATCCTGAGTACACACACAAGTCATCATGTGTAACACACACAGATGTCAGGTGGTGTCATACACACAAGTCATACAATGCTTATAAATTATGTCACTCCTATACATTATCTACATGTCACTCCCATATAATAACTATGGCACTTCCATTATACAATATACATGTATATATGATGTCCCATACAATACCTCATGCATTTGATTACAGTTTTGTGAGAACTTACCTTCATTTCAGTATCAACCATAAAATCAAGACCAAATAAATCAAAGAATCCAACACGTGACTGTAGTTTATGTTTCACACTGTTAAAACAATGTATCATAATCTTCTGCATCTGTTTCTGTTCATAAATAGATTCATTTATTCACATTATAATTGCATTGAATATACATGTATATATCATACTCACATCTAAATGTGAAGGCGAACAATGAAGTATGTTGTCATCTAAATGAGATACATGACAAAAAATAATAATTTAGATGAATGAACATCATAATTTTAACTCGTACTAAAATAATATACGCTACTATTTTAGAAAGACTGATGCATACTTGTGAATTACATTTTAAGCAGAGATCTGTCTTCTTTATCATATGGATTTTTTCAAAGGTAAGCAAAATTTGTATTTCTGATGTATCACAAAATAGGTGACATTCTATAGGTGACACAGGCAATACACATATACATACGGTAAATGTATTATAAACCCAATCCTCTTCAATCTCCACTGGGCAATCTGGTCTGATGTTTTCATTTACATAGTCATTGAATTTATCCATACTCCAAGCAGTATCTTCTTTCAGTTCTTTATAGTTAGGATCTTTCTTCTGTACAAACTGGGCATAAAATATGACAGCATGTTCCAGTATTCAATACAAATTGTATAAAACTTTACTAAACATAAATAAATGAATTCTTTATAGACTATATATAAACTATACTAGACATAATAGTATTCCTTATAAACTGTCTATAAAACCATACTAGACATAACAGTATTCCTTATAAACTTTGTATAAAACTATACTAGACATAACAGTATTCCTTATAAACTGTGCATTAACTATACTAGACATAATAGTATTCCTTATAAACTGTCTTTAAAACCATACTAGACATAACAGTATCCCTTATAAACTGTGCATAAAACTATACTAGACATAACAGTATTCCTTATAAACTGTGTATACACAATACTAGACATAATAGTATTCCTTATAAATTGTGTATATAACTATACTAGACCTAACAGTATTCCTTATAAACTGTGTATAAAACTATACTAGACATAACAGTAATTCTTATAAACTGTCTATTAACCCATAATAGACATAATAATATTCCTTATAAACTGTATAAACCATACTAGACATAATAGCATTCCTTATAAACTGTGTATAAACTATACTGGACATAACAGTGGTCTGTGTAAACCGTGTATAAAACTGTACTAGACAATAGTACATACTTTATGAACTGTGTATAAAACTGTACTAGACATAACAGTGGTCTGTGTAAACTGTATAAAACTGTACAAGACATAACAGTGGTCTGCATAAACTGTGTATAAAACTGTAGTAGACATAACAGTGGTCTGTGTAAACTGTATAAAACTGTAATAGACATGACAGTGGTCTGTGTAAACTGTATAAAACTGTAATAGACATGACAGTGGTCTGCATAAACTGTGTATAAAACTGTAGTAGACATAACAGTGGTCTGTGTAAACTGTACTAGACAATACTGTATTCTGTATAAACTGTGTATTAAAGTGTATGAGATATTACAATATGTAAATGAAAGTTTGTGTGTTACAATAACCTGTACTGGCTGTTTAGGCATCACTGTGGTCAAGTGGTTATGAGATCTGATGATAATCATTAGCAGCTCACCACTGTGAGTTTGAATCCCATCCTGGTCAGAGGTTCTATCCAGGTGTAAGCCTGGGGTCTTACTCCATTGTTAAAGCTGGAAAGTCACCAAATGACCCCAACAGTTGGTGTGGTGTTAAACTCCAGTAATGATCACTTGCTGTAAATAAAACTAGATAAAGAATGCATACACTTAATTGGAGAAATAATCTAAATTGCCGTGTTCGTAGGAAATAAATAAATATCACGATTTACATACCTGATTAGTTAAATGTGTTCCTAGATTGGTATCTTCTGCATTATATTTAGCACATGATAATCTAACATAACCTTTATGATAGAGTATCAGAAATGGTACCGTTGATGCAACAAGCATGTAAGCTCTAACATCAAATTTCCGTCCATCTAATAATAATGGATTCAATATATACCTAAAACATAATGTGTTTTGATGTAGAGTAAGTCAGTATATTAGATATAATTAAATTTTCTAAGATAAGGTACAAGTCATTCAAATTTTCTTAGTTGTGTGTTGTTTGTACAGTAATGGTTTCATATGCATGTAAATGTATGAAATATATCTGTGCACTCATATTTTAAAGCATTTAAAAAATGTTGTTATATTGTAAGGAAATCCAAAGACACAACTTGGCCTACAGTAACATGTAAAAATCTAATAATAAATTTTACTTCCTTTCGATTTGCATCTTTGAAACCCTTTCTACAACAAAATCTAAGATAACATCTGAAAAGGTTCTTGTTTCTTTATTGGAAAGGTATTGAGGACATATATTTTAATTTTTTTGTAAAATCTGCTAAAGGTATCTAAAATGTTTGTGACAAATATTCAATAATTGTTTGTTTAATAAATTAATACACTAAATGAGCAATCTTGATCATACAATTTTGAATATTCAATAAATTAATCTCACCGTTGCACAATTCTATTCATGAGTGGTCTGCCTGGTTTTTGAGCTTGTTGTTTTTTCTGTTCACGTTCTTCAAGAATTTGATTAATTTCTTCACGACTTCGTATTAAGAAAATTCCTTTTCCTTGATTCATGCCAACAGGTTTACAAATCCACATCTCATTATCTGCCAAAAAAATCTAAAGGCTATGAAAACAATTATTAAATCCAAATTATATATTTCTTCATTTGATTTTTTTGGCATAACAAATAGCGGTATTAAATGTTGCTTGTTGAATAATGTTAGGTAAATATGACAATTTGAATACTTATGTACAGAAAATTTACATTCCAGGACACCTAATATATTACAATGTACAGATAATTTACATTCCAGGACAGGTAATATATTACAATGTACAGAGAATTAACATTCCAGGACAGGTAATATATTACAATTTACAGAAAATTTACATTCCAGGACAGGTAATATACTACAATGTACAGAGAATTTACATTCCGAGACAGGTAATATATTACAATGCACTTAAGTAATGACATCTCAGAACAGATAATATATTACCATATACAGAGATATACAGAGATTTTTTTACATCCCATGAGAGGTAATATATATTATAATTGTACAAAGATGTACAGAGAGTTTACGTCTCAAGCTAGGTAATATAAGGGAGAAACCAAGCCGAAGAAGAATGGAACATGGAGGTGGACCTCGGAACAGACTTGTGTTCCCAGACCACCTAGAGACCAGACATCATTTTGTGGTGCAAGACAGGGAAGAAGCTCAGCAAAGTACACAAAACTCATGGACCTGTGTAGACAGTAAGGCTGGCATACTTGGCTATACTGAGGTGTACAGAAAATTTACATCCCAGGACAGGTACCATACTTCATAGCTGTCAAGGGTTATCTAGGCATAAGGGTGAGATAAAAGACTGTATGAGGGGGGTCCAGTGGCAGTGTAAATTTTGACAGCTGACACTTTACTAAACTAAGCAGTCTTCGTGAAAGTCGCTGGACCGCCAGTCATGACCGACGATATTCAGTTTGGTCCGACAACAATGAAAGTTTGCCGGTCCTCATGATAGTCGAAATATTTGTATTATCTGGTACAAAATCAGCGGGTATGAATAATTTCTTCCAGTTCACAACGCCCATGCACAATGCTGGTTGTTTAAATGGCGGAACAATAATATTTCTGCGTCACTAATTAAACTACACAGCACTCTCGCCTTTTAGTGCGTTATATAAGACTGTTTGTTCTTCGAAACCTGTTTAATTCAAGCAAATAACCTTCCTCAAGAAAAACAATTATGAAATCGAGGCAACCGAAAATAACAAGCATTAAAACCTTTGATTTTTATTGTTTACTGCTAATATGATTCAGTCCGGCCAAAATTGATTCGGTCCAGCGAAATATTTCTGGTGCCTGACCGAATGTCTGGCACATTTTCCCACTTTTGCAAAGACTGCTAAAATGAAATAAAATGTGTACATAGGTAGTTTGTTTATGATGATGACAGAAAAAGAAAATCGGTACTCTGTCTCCGCTGAAATTTCATTGATTCTGCAATATTTAAATCAATCTGTGCTTGATTTATGCCAGTCAATCGATTGCACAGTGCGTCATTTTAGACAAAATAAAAACTAAAACTTCTGAAAAAACTGCAGATGTGTTATGCAGGAGATCTGAGCGTTAAAGTGTGAGTGCATAATTTGAGGTTCAAAAGCGTGACTCTCACTCCAAAGCATAAGACTTGACAGCTATGATACTATGATTTTTATAGGAAATTGTGCACATATTTCTGAGAACATTTTATTGGAGATGACCAAAGTGCAATTGTCAGGTTGAATCATTAACAATTTTATCAATTTGATCTTCTATCATTTTTAAGGAGGGTCGGTGTTTGTTTTGTATCATGAATATGTGAAAAAATGAATTGAAAGGGGATTGAAACAGAAAATTGATAGAATCATATACCGGTGTACATTTGTATATAACTGTTTTAATGTTTATTGATCACAAACACATTTCTTTGTGACCCATCTACATAAATCTATCATAAGTGTTCATGGGATCAAGTACTCATAAATATGTAATATATGGTGACTGTGTGATGTACATACTGTTGAATTGATTCCGACTGGTGATTGTGCATAAAACTCTAGTTTAATATATATAGTTGACCACAAAAACATCTTCTTAACTAGGATATTAAGTCAATTTATAGTCTAAGTGAAACAATAATTGTCAGAAGTTCTCGTTTCAAGAAATTCTAGCACTTCAGATTAAAAGCAAACACTTCATGCCAGTAATAGCATTATCAAAATGTTTCTTTGGATGTTTATCTCTAGGGAAGGAAACAAAAAAACACTGTCCCAGATCAAGAATCTCAATAAAATGGAACACAAATCACCATGACAAATTAAAAACAGTATACCAGTATCTAAATTAAAGATAAACTGCTAACCCACATTTCATTCACCACTTAACTCCCAAATGTGCCACACAGAGAGAAAGCACTGCAACAAGCAGCAAGTATCAGAGCAAGGCATATCAGCAGTGAGAACAGTCATTCTACAGCAAAACTTACTATGCTTATAGTGAAATTGAATCAAAGATACATTCCGTGGATGGTAGTACAGGTAATGTTTATGAAAGAAAATAACACCAATTTTTATAAGCCTGACATTTAACACTCTCTGCACTCACCTTTATAAACTTCTAGAAATAGTTCTCTATCTGATTTTTCGTCCAGTTTATATGTTTCTGGATGGAAATCTGACATTCTAAGACGAGGTAATCTCCCTTTGGTACTAAGTGTAACTCTCTCATATTCCTTCAGACTGTTCAATAAACCAAGCTTATTAGTGAGCAGGTGAGAGTTTGGGATATGATTAACAAGTTGCTCACCTGTAAATATAAACAAAATTAGTTTTAGCTAAAAATCCTCAATATGGAAAAATATTTGAAAGACCAGCATTGTATCAATACTGTCAGCACAATGAAATGCTGACAGTATGCTGGAATTAGGCTGCATAATGGAATAAGGTGGAATATTTGGCTGCATTATGAAATATTGGCATACAGAGATATATAAACATAATTAATTCTGTAAAATGCTGAATATCTTGCAAGAACTGAACAAAATAATAGCAAACATACCCAATATTACCTAAAACTGAATTTCAAACAAAGAAAACCAAGTGATGTAATACTAATACATCGACACATACACAGACAACTTTCATTTTGGCAAAGTTGCTAAAGACAAATTTTTGCTTTGTCTAACTAGATTAGAAGTCCTGATTTTTCTGCTTTTTATGCACATATAAGATTATACTTTCGTCTCAGAAGATTTTTATTCTGCGTAAATTATTTTAAGTCCTAATCCACAATTTTGTCAATGTAAACAAGAGGGCCATGATGGCTTTGTATCGCTCACCAGAATAAATGTAAATTAACTTGCGACTTAAAAGGCAATATAGGTACACTTCTGGGCAGATAATGGGGAACAATAATAAACCTGATAAAGGACCATCAAAGGATACTACAAAGGAATATTTGTGATGACTGGAGGATGCTACAGACCAAATTTAGTGATGATAAAACCATTGGTTCATGAAAAGAAGTCATTTTAAGATATTTCTATCTATAGTCTGGTGACCACTTAAAGGGATAATCAATTTATTTAAGCAAACTTGAAAGAGGACCATGAAAGGATGCAACAAAGCAAGTATAGTGATGATACATCCATTGGTTCATGTATTATGCCGTAAATATTTAGGATATTTTTGTGTTGAGTTTTTTGAAATTTTGTAATATTGTTTTATTAATAGGAAACTGATTATACAAGCTATTTCCATGAAAAGGAAGACACTAAATTTGTGCACATTGTTGTTGTAATCATTTGTATGTTTGTATGCTTACTTTACCATATGTCAATTAATTATTCAGTTAAATGTTGCTGTAATTTTAAGCACTTAAGGTGGTTGAGACATCCTATAAAGTAATAAATGTCCAAGTTGTTTGTATTTTTGAGGGTGATTAATTAATTATGTTTGTTTGATCAGTCCTTTGATAAGTAAAATACTTGTGAAAATGTTCTCCCCTTGGTGGCTAAGACTTCCTTTATTATTCTAAGTATTTAAGTTGTTTAATTGTTTGTATGATAAAAAGGGTGATTTAGTCATTAAGTGATTACATTTTGTGTCCACAAATAAGTCACACCTTCCACAGAAAGTCCCTATAAATATGAGGTAGTTTAGTTTTTAAGATAATAAGAGAATATAATTTAAGATAAGATATAAAGATTAATAGTTTTAGGAAATTGTCTTTGTGACATACAACAGTATGTTTTGTCTTTGTGACGGTGTTTTGATATACTCAAATACTGCCAATGTGACGTTTATTTAACTTTGTGTTTATTGCAATATATTGGACTTTAACTTTTACTTAGTGTATTTGAATTTAAACTTTGTGAATATAAAATCATAGCCGTTTATTAAGTGAATAAATAAATAACTTTGTGTTCAAGTTTCAACACCAGGATTAATAATCATCAGCAACAGCAGATCTGAGCAACCTTTACAAGTCACAAATAGGTGACTGCACGACACCACTGCCACTAAACCCATTAAAGTCTAAGACAAATATTACGTACATATTTTAGATCCTAATACATGCAAAGAAGATGTTAAAAGTATTTCTATTTTTAGCTCTAGTGAACCCTAAAAAGGGCCAACCATTTTTATTTGAGCATACCTGGTAGATAACCATGTAAGAATGCTACAAACCAAGTTTGATAATAATCATTCCATTGTTTCATGAGAAAAAGTCTTTTTAGGATATTTCTATTTTTTAGCTCTAGTGGCCCTAAGAGGCCAACCTAATTTTCTTGAGCAAACCAGACAGAGGACCATCTAAAGATGCTACAAACCAAGTTTAGGGATGATCCATCCATTGGTTCATGAGAAGAAGACGTTTTAAGGTATTTCTATGTTTAGCTCTAGCAGCCCCTAAAAGGGGCCAACAATTTTTATTTGAGTAAACCTGTTAAAAGACTATCTAAGAATGCTACAGACCAAGCTTGGTGATAATCCATCCACTGATTCAAGAGAAGAATATGTTTAAAGGTTTTTCTATTTTTTGCTCTGGTGACCTATAAAAGGGGTCAACTGGTATAATACAAGCAAATTGCAGTTAGAATGTCAAAAGACTTCTACACAGCAAATCTGAAGTAAATCTGACCGGTAGTTTCAGAGGAGAAGACCATCGTTGATGCCAGATGACAGATGATGGACGCTGGAGCATCCACCCACCCATCCTAACAGCTCATCCTGAACCTTTGGTTCTGGTAAAGATGATATCATCAATACAATTTATCAATAAAGCTAAGGAGCAGTTAAAGAGCAATTAAGGTACGTTCTCATTATTGCAAACAATAAACCAAACATATGTTTGCCATCTTAGTTATATATAGCTGTAAAAGTAACCGGTAATATTTATTAGTCTATACCTATATACATTTGGTTTCATTTAACCTAACATTAACGCATGACTAACAACTAACATCATGTGACTTGTGCATGATTTATTTTACCGCCCTTTACACCAGTCTTCACTGCAACATTATCAGGAGAACACATACCAATGATATTGTTGAAATTCAGCAGGTAAAATTATTGTATTAGTAACATTTTTGTTATTCACAATTCATTGCTTGTGTTCATCTGTAACAAAGGTTTAATTTATATAGCTCTTAATATGTTTGTAACTATTAAATTCATATTGTTGAAGTTTGGTCATGCAGTCCTTCACTATTCTGTGTCTGAAATGATTTGTCTTTGTCTGTCATTTTTGTTGTCCGTGTCCGTTTTTCCTATTGTTTATTCCTTTGATTATTGTATGGCAAATAAATATGGCCAGCGACACACACAATACATTGTAAAGTGTGGTTTCAATTCTTGTTTTTTGCACCCTTTGACTAGTTAAAGATGCCCTTCAATGGACAAGTCAGGTTAATTGATGACTTCTGATTATACATTTGTAGGTGTGAAATCACAAACTTGAATGATTTTGGGGACCTTATTATTATTACTTCAGACATGCCATAATATCAACTGGGATTATTTTACATAAAAATATATGAGGAAAATATAAGGACTAAAATTCCATTTCAGATTACAAAAGGTACATAATCTGTTGTCAAAAACCTGGTTTCTACCACATTAATCAATAACAAAGAATTCAGCTTTTAGTTATGCACACATTAAATATAAAATACCATCCTATGAAACAAATCATCATATTAGAGAATGCACAGTTGAGAATTTGTCAAAGTATAAAGTGATAATCATACATCAGCTGTTGTCAGTTTTCATTAACAGGTCTTCCTACCCATGCTTTTTGTAAAATTGAGGAACGTTTTGATATGACAGCAGAAATTGGGAAATTTTTGTTTCATCTTAATTTATCTATTTAAAGTTTTAAAAATTGTTCATATCAATAAAAAGGGGCTCCTAATTTTTTAATGATGAATGGATGCATTTCAGAATTACTTTTTCTCAGGTCCTGCAAAATTTGTAATCATGAAGGCTGACTGTATTTTGAAATTATGTCACCAATGTGTATATCTAAAAACGCTGGTTTTCATTCTCCAGATGCTTACCCCATTCCTACCTTCAGTCATAGGGTGGAAGCATTTTGCATATCACATGCACAAATTTGATTTAAATAGCTCATACAGGCAAAATAAACAAAGGGCCATAATTCTGCCAAAAAATGATCAAATCACAAACCCTGACAAATGTGGTGGATCGCTTGAACAACTCTAAGAAAGTTTGATTGAAATCCCTTGAGAAATGTAGAAGGGACTGTGCACAGAAGAATATTTGTTCTGCATATTGTGTGCGCAAAATACACAAAGGGCCATAATTTCCTCAAAAATGATTGAATCACAAAACCCCAATATCATGTGCCGAGGTGACTTTAGTACTGTGAAAGTTTGGTCAAAATCACTTGAGAAAGGTCAGAGGAGTAGTGCACAGAAGAAATTATTAATGCCCCCAAAATATGAACAGTATTGCTTCTGAGTAGGGACTCTACATTAAATGTAGGATCCCTGTTCTGAGCCAAAATTAAGCAAATTATCAAGTCAAACTGCACATCACATACTTGCAACAGTCATAAGAATTGTTTCCAGTGGTTTACTAAACTCAGATCTAAGATATAGCTGCAAATAAGTTGCAAGGCTCTCAGGATATTTTTTTACCAGACCTAGGGAAAGCAACAGTACAAAACATGTGTAATCAGAAATTTAAGTCTCGATTTTTTCCCTATATATTTTATCGTAAAATAACCCCAATAATCCAAATTGTCTAATCTGAATACCATGGCTTATCCGAAGTAATAATAAGCTCCCAAAACTCATTGAATGCATATTTTGACTATTTTCACACCTGTAACCCGAAATGGACAATTAACTCTGATCAACCAGACTTGTCCGTTGACAGATTTCTTTAACGTGTAAGTAGGTGCAAACAACAATTTATAAAAACCTACTGAACAAAGTAGTGTTTGTTTGAAATTATTGTTTGCAATTACCGGAACATAATTTTTCTATTATGATACGAATTCAGTTAGATGATTCACCTATAACTTTGGCTTTATTAATAAATTGCTTTTATGATATCATAAATTGACTTTAATATGCAATTAAAATTAAAAGTGTTCACTTTATTACTCGGAGTTTGTTAAATTGTCACGAAATGCTAAAATCAAACAATATACAGGATCTCCCATTATTGTTACATGATTAGGATGACAATGATATTAGTGATGCTAGTTCGTGTTTGGGACTATATGATGGAATTTTGTTTTTCATGTTCATCATAATTTATTTTGGAGTGTTCTCCCTTTATTTTCATATAAAACAGTCTAGATTTTCTTTACCCCAGATTATCCGAAATGATTTTTCGGTCCCGTCAATTTCGGATAATCAAGGTGCTACTGTAAAACTAAATATGCAACAAAGTATTAAGAATTCAAGGACACAACTTGATCATGAAAAAATAAAAATTCAAAGGCATTTTAATTTACATTTTAAAAAATGGCAAAAAATAACAAGGAAAATTAAAAAATTCCAGGCCCACAAAAACAGAGATAGATTGATTGAATAAATACTCAGGTGATATTTACCTTCCCTAAAAGATCCATAGTTGATTCTACTTTTACATTCAACCCATTTCAACCTAAATCTCTCATCATATTTATCTGTGATTCTCTTCCAACCCAGACTCAGTAATGGAGCTTCGACCCTGAAAATTGAAATATATGTTGCAGTAAAACTTTATTCAAGTTCACAATAAAATCCATAACACAAAAGATGTTCTGGATCTTTATAAATATTGTCAATACTTCCAACATCAAGGACTACAAACTGACAAAAGGTTAACATTTTGGAATGAGAGTAAGATCCACCACAACATTATACTTATTGAGAGAAAAATCCATGTAACATTATACTGATTGAGAGAAAAATCCACATAACATTATACTGATTGAGAGAAAGATCCAAACAACATTATACTGAGGAAAAGAAAAATCCACATTAAGAGCAAGATCAATCCTTATATTATGCTGTATAATAGCAAGATCCATCATTACATTATATTGTATAATAGAGAGATCCATCACTTCATTACATTATACTGTATAATAGAGAGATCCATCATTATATTATACTGTATAATAGAGAGATCCATCATTACATTATATTGTATAATAGAGAGATCCATCATTACATTATACTGTATAATAGAGAGATCCATCATTACATTATATTGTATAAGAGAAAGATCCATCATTACATTATATTGTATAATAGCAAGATCCATCATTACATTATATTGTATAAGAGAGAGATCCATCATTACATTATACTGTATAATAGCAAGATCCATCATTACATTATACTGTATAATAGCAAGATCCATCATTACATTATATTGTATAAGAGAAAGATCCATCATTACATTATATTGTATAATAGCAAGATCCATCATTACATTATACTGTATAATAGAGAGATCCATCATTACATTATATTGTATAAGAGAAAGATCCATCATTACATTATACTGTATAATAGAGAGATCCATCATTACATTATACTGTATAATAGAGGGATCCATCATTACATTATACTGTATAATAGAGAGATCCATCATTACATTATATTGTATAAGAGAAAGATCCATCATTACATTACATTATACTGTATAATAGAGAGATCCATCATTACATTATACTGTATAATAGAGAGATCCATCATTACATTATATTGTATAAGAGAAAGATCCATCATTACATTATATTGTATAAGAGAGAGATCCATCATTACATTATATTGTATAATAGCAAGATCCATCATTACATTATACTGTATAATAGAGAGATCCATCATTACATTATATTGAATAAGAGAGAGATCCATCATTACATTATATTGTATAATAGAGAGATCCATCATTACATTATACTGTATAAGAGAAAGATCCATCATTACATTATATTGAATAAGAGAGAGATCCATCATTACATTATATTGTATAAGAGAGAGATCCATCATTACATTATACTGTATAAGAGAAAGATCCATCATTACATTATACTGTATAATAGCAAGATCCATCATTACATTATACTCTATAAGAGAGATTTGTTTGATATTTTTATGCATCTTTATTAGTACAAAAGTTGTCATATAATTTCCTTTTTACATTCATTGATGTATTCAAATGTAGTACCTCCTACATATTGTTTTATAATATACCTACATTGAAGTCCCATTTCCACCACCAACATAGAATGTAGGTGTCATATTTGTTGGTAAACTGCAAGAAGGAAGTTTTGTTGCTTTAACACCTCCAGGAGATTTCTTGCCACGACCTCTTTTACCTGACTCAGATCCACCTGTATCTTCAATTGATTCGGAAGGATTATCTGTATCTACCCCTGAAGATATAATGATGATTTAAATAAAACACATGTTTATTTAGTATTTAGGTACTATGCTATAAGGAATTAAATAAACAGTACAGAGCACAACATGATATGAAGAAAACACCTGTTCAACTACTAGGGTGATGTGATTAGTGGTCATATTGCATTATTTAGATGACACATACATATGCTAAATACCTACAAATATAACCCACATATATTGAATAAATATTTTATCATATTCTATGCATGAAAATATATAATAATACAATATTTGAGGATGAAATATGTCTGTCCCATAAATACATGTGATTTAAGTTACGGTTTTAAATCTTCCACTAAATAACACAAAAAAAACAGAAAGACAATAAAATATTTGTTTATACATAACTGACAAAATGTAGGTTGGGAAATTAAATTGTTACACATGCTCAGGTGAGCTAAAAAACATGTAACTGAGACTCCTTTAGTTTCAATCTGTTAGTCAAATTCATGCTTTTGTTTTTCTCTTAATGTGCATAGATTTTGTTGAAATATTTGTTCACTATTACATTTAACTTCTGCATTTTTTCCATTTAAGCAATGGAACTTAATTACTGAACATAAACAAACACTTTCTGTCAAGAAATAGCATACTTGATAACAAGAAATATGGTAATAGTATTACTAATAATAAACTGGCTTCTTTTAAAAGACATATTTATTTAGAAAAGTATGAACCATATTTTGAAAGATAGGTTTAATTAGGAATGTGTAAACCATGATCATGAAATAGTCTCTAAATATGTATAGAGTACTAAACAAGAGGGCCAAGATGGCCCTTTTTCGCTCACCTGAGTAAAGATTGCAACTTCTATGGTTTTCAAGTGATTTGACCTGGTGACTTAGTTTTTAACCTGAGTTGACCCAGTCCACACCTGTGCATGATATTATTAATAAAAACATTCTGACAAAGTTTGAGGAAGATCCAATCAAAACTGCGACCTCTAGAAGGTTAACAAGGTTTTCCAAAGATTTGACCTGGTGACCTAGTTTTTGACCCAAGATGACCCATATTCAAACCTGTCCAAGATATCATTAAGACAAGCATTTTTGATAAGGTTTGGTGAAGATCCAATAAAAACTGTGACCCCTAGAGCGTTAACAAGGTTTTTCTATGATTTGATTTGGTGACCTAGTTTTTGACCCCAGATGACCCATGTTCAAACTTTTCCAAGATATTATTATAACAAATGTTCTGACAAAGTTTGATGAAGATTCAATCAAAATTGCAACCTTTAGAGCATTAACAAAGTTTTCTGGTGCGCTGACCTAGTGACCTAGTTATTGACCGGAGATGACCCACATTCGCCCAATTTCAAAGATCCTTAATACAAACATTCTGACAAAGTTTCATGAAGATCTAATCAAATCTGTGATTTCTAAAGTGTTCACAAAATTTCCATTCTATTTGACCTGATGACCTAGTTTTTTACCCCAGAACCCAAGTTCGAACTTGTCCAAGATATCATTGAGACGAATATTCTGACCGGGTCTGATGAAGATTCGCTTAAAAGTGAGACCACTAGAGCATTAACAACCCCCAAGTGTGGACGCCGGACGTCACTAAAAAGCGTATAGTCAAATTTTTCCCTTGGATAAGATTCTGTCCTTTAGCTGAAACTATTTTTCTCTTGTGTGTGTGTGTGTGTGTGTGTGTGCGTGCTTGCGTGCATGCATGTGTGTGTGAGTGGCGTCAGTGACTTATGCACCTAAAAAAATATTTCTGCGCACTGATATGTAGTCCGTACCCGGAATGCATCTTTTTTCATAAAACCTCTTTATTCTGAAAGATATGATTTGATATATTGTTGTGTAATATGATACAATTTGGTATGGCCTTATTATTTGGTGTTAATGACATTAATCCCCTTCCATCAGTACTTTCAGTACTTTGATTTACTTCATAAAAGCAAAATATTTTTCTGGATGTGGATTGTCTTTTAAAGTGATTCTTGTTTTGCTGTTTTTATTTTTATTCAAGGGATCCATACATGATGATCTTTTTCAACTTCAAGTAAGGCCATACCAAACTGATTCTATGTTCAGCATCTGGATAATTTCCAAAAACCTACCTACCAGGCAAGAAAACAAATAAGAGGGCCATGATGGCCGTGCATCGCTCACCAGAATAAATATTAATCAACTTGCTACTAAAATGGTAATGTAGGTACACTTGTGGGCAAATAATGGGGAACAATAATAAACTCGATAAAGGACCATCAAAGGATACTGCAAAAGAATATTCGTGATGACTGAAGGATGCCACAGACCAAATTTGGTGATGATCCAACCACTGGTTCATGAAAAGAAGTCATCTTAAAATATTTCTATGCCTAGCTCTAGCGGCCCCTAATTGGGGCCAACCATTTTTATTTGAGCAAATCTGATAGAACACTATCTAAAGATGCTAAAAACTAAGTTAGGTAACAATTCATCGATAGAATCATGAGAAAAAGTCATTTTAAGGTATTTCTATTTTTAGCTCTAGCAGCCCCTAAATGGGGCTGACCAAATTTATTTGAGCAAACTTGAGAAAGGACCATCTAAGGATGCTACAGACCAAGTTTGGTGATGATCCATCCATTGGTTCATGAAAAGAAGACGTTTAAAGGTATTTCTATTTTTAGCTCTAGCAGCCCCTAATAGGGGCCATTTTTTTTCACAAATCTGATGGAACACTATCTAAAGATGCTAAAATCAAGTTTGGTAATAATTCATTGATAGAAACATGAGAAAAAGTCATTTTAAGAAATTTCTAATTTTAGCTCTAGCGGCCCCTAAAAGGGGCCAACCAAATTTATTTGAGCAAACTTGAGGAAGGACCATCCAAGGATGCTACAGACCAAGTTTGGTGTTGATACATCAATTGGTTCATGAGAAGAAGACGATTAAAGGTTTTTCTATTTTTAGCTCTAGCGGCCCCTAACAGAGGCCGACCAAATTTTTTTAGCAAATGTGATAAAAGTCTATATAAGGATTCTACAAGCCAAGTTTGATGATGATCCATTCATTTGTTCATGAGAAGATGATGATTAAAGGTTTTTCTATTTTTAGCTCTAGTGACCCCTAAAAGGGGTCAACTGGTATAATATGAGCAAATTGCAGTTAGAATGTCAAAAAGCTTCTGCACAGCAAATTTGAAGTAAATCTGACCGGTAGTTTCTGTGGAGAAGACTATTGTATCCACCTACACATCCTAACAGCTCACCCTGAACCTTCGGTTCTGGTGAGCTAAAAAGAGAAAAAGTCTACTGAACACAACTAACCAAACTAATTGTCAGAGTACAATTACAAATGTAAAAAAAAGAAGAAAAACAAATTCAAGTTTGTTTCCAATTATTGTTACATCTTCTATCCATATATCTTCATTTTAATTATATTATATATAATAATATTATCATTATGTAATATACACAGTGGAACCTGGAAACTTCACTAAACAAGACAGGGTCTGGACTGAACAAAGATTCCGGTTTAGCGAGGTTTAGAGGGGTTTTTGTATTTGAAACAGTTTTACTCATCATATAATGATCTCAGTTGAATATGACTGTATTTGGCCAATTAAAACATGTATATAAAATGACAAAATTGTATATTATATATAAAATTTAAAATTTTGTTCTGCTACACTTTAAATCCATTTCATGAGTTTGATTCAAATGCATCATTAACATATTAAGAGTAACGGATATGCATTGAGATACCTGCAGCTGTTCATAGAAGGAAGGCACTTTTCAGCCTGTAATTTTATCTTATAACAAATTCTAATATGACCGTTATTATTTGTTTTGCTGAATTAAAAAAGGAAAAGAATTATGCAAAATAAGTGGCTGCAGAAACATCTCTACACAGGGGTTTTTTTTACTAAGAAAGTGACGCCATTAATCGGCGTCTTCCCCTCGACATTTTTTCCCCCAAAGAAGCATTTTTCCCCTCGCTAGGATGCATAATTCCTCTTTGAAGCTATTCAAAAATAGGCAATTTCAGTTTTAGTAGATTTAATTCAGCCAAAATATCTATCAGACCAAGGTTTATCGGCATTTTTATGTAGAGTTTATTTGTTTTGTAATGATTGAGCAAACCTATCGGGATTCCCCAACTTTATAACGATGTCTGCTGAACCAATCCGAATGAGCTGATTACCTGCGATACTTAAACGATATACATAGTGACGGGAACCAATACTAGATCCCGGCCCGTGACGCATGCGTATGTCCATGCTTATGGTGCCTGGAAGCAGGCGCACGTTTCCATTTCCGGTAAAATGACGCGCAATTGATGAAATTAAGAAATATGATATCTGACGCAAAGCATGCTGAACGGGTAAACTCCTTTTTTGCAGTAGCGATTAAAGATACCATTCCTAGGCCAATCGACGCTCGATTCACTCATGAGCATAAATCTTCGGCTAGAAAATCTAACTGATCAAGACTATGAAAGTGTGTTAGACCTGTTCAAATGTAGAAAAGACAAAGATATGGACCTGTATATTGTTGTTTTGAATGCTATTGTCATAATCATTGATTCATGAAGACATTGGTTGTGGTTATGTGACAGTGTATCAATATTTGATAATTTCCCCAAATTTCCCCTTTCGCGTGATTTTCCCCCTTTTGACCAGCGTCCAGTGTCTTCAAGCACTAAAAAAAACCCCTGCCTACAACAAGCTCCAGCTTGATAATTCTCTATATTGATTAGAAATTTGAGGTAGCTACCTTGCTGTCTCAAATTAACAGACTCATCTCAAGGTATGAGCGCTATGATAAGTCAATAAAAAATTCATGAAACACAACTCAAATTATCACTCATTTTAAGTCATAAGATGAGTACACTAATGAGTTTAAGTCGTTAAAACAGACTTTAGACATTTTGTGAAACTGGCACCATGTTCTTAGAAACAAATAAGTCTTTAGTTTTAGTTAATTTCTGAAATAATCATTAATGGGTTGTCACTTAGAACCCATTACTTTAAACTACAAGTCTCAAAATGGCAACATGTTGAGCCCGCTAAATCTTGCGCATGACACACCTTCTCATCATGGTAAGCAATTGTGTCAAGTTATTTTAAAATACATTGGTATATGAAGAAGTTATGGTCTGTACAAAGTCAGACATACTAAAACCTGCCAATTTTGGCCTGTTAAAACTTAAGTGTGACCTTGACATTAAAGATATTGACCTAGGTTTTGTGCACAACACACTGTCTCATCAAGGAGAACAATTATGCCATGTTGTTTTAAAACATATCAATGCTGAAAGAAGTTACAGTCCGGACAAAGTAAAACATGCCAATTTTTGCTCCATAAACCCTCCAAGTGTGACCTTGACCTCTAAAAAATGGTCAAGGGTCTCCTGCATGACATACCGTCTCATCATGGTGAACAATTGTGCGAAGTCATCTTAAAATTTATTGATGCATATAAAAATTATAGTTCCAGGTAGTGTTGCAATATTGGTTCAAAATCATAATTGATTATCAGTTGGAATCGGTTGGTACATCTGATGTGATTTTCCGATTATATAATCGTTTCTAGTGTAGTAGTGTAACATAAGCATACAACTAGTGTTTGATTCTTTCACAACTTGGCAAACACAAATTAATTCTCATCGATGTTTTTATACTCCTTGCACAGTCGACAAATAGGTGTGCTCATTACAAGGTTCACTTTTGATGCGGGGAGATTTTCATTTATCTTGTAGAAACCAAAGAACTACCAAACCCAGGACTTTGCTTTCATCCCGGGATGGTCAAATATTTGTATTTTCAACTCTGTCAACGATTCTACCATCTTTTTTTAAAACAACGCGAGTGATTTCCCTTGAATGCGTGTTTAGTTTGTGGCACCAGTAATTAGTTTACGGTCTCTAAATGAGATAGACCGATAATCGATTATGAAAAACTGCAATCGATTATCGGAATTGGCAGACGTTTCACGCTGCTAATCGATAGTATCCGATTATCATTTTATCACTAGTTCCAGGTAAAGCATGCAATTTTTTGTCCTTTAAACCCTAAGTGTGACCTTAACTTTCGAAATATGGACCTGGGTCTTGCGCAGGACAAACCATCTCATCATGGTGAGCAATTGTGTCAAGTTATTTTAAAATCCATTGGTGTATGAAGAGGTTTAAGTCAGACATACTTGCCAATTTTGGCCCTGAAAACCCTAAGTGTGGCATTGACATTAAAGATATTGACCTGGGTCTTGCCACTCGGAACTACTTGGATGTCTCTCGACATTGACCTCGGACGTAATA
Source organism: Lutraria rhynchaena (assembly GCA_008271625.1). Taxonomy (NCBI): domain Eukaryota; kingdom Metazoa; phylum Mollusca; class Bivalvia; order Venerida; family Mactridae; genus Lutraria; species Lutraria rhynchaena. The sequence continues at coordinate 352,870 of VIBL01000273.1, read as the reverse complement.
CGACGGCATCCTTTGGGACTACTTTCAACCTCGTTTACAAATAGCGCTAAAAATGGTTGTCGTACAAATCCGTCGTACAAAGATTTCAATGTCTGGATCTGTTTAACTTTTAAATCGAAGTCAACATGAACACAATCTTTAGCAAACTTCAAAGAAGTCACTGTCATCGGCATCTTAACGTGTAGAACAATTGAGTGAGAAGGCAGTTCCGGCGGAGAAATGCATCAATTTGATGCATATTCCTCCACCAATCACATCCGAGGTTAGTATGGAGTGAAGCGGAGTTAGCCGAGGATTGCCAATTGGGGTCTTGCGCATTACACACCATCTCATCAAGGAGAATAATATGCCATGTTGTTTTAAAACATATCAATGCTGAAAGAAGTTACAGTCAAGACAAGGTAAAACATGCCAATTTTTGCCCTTTAAACACCAAGTGTGACCTTGACATTTGAGATATGGACCTGGGTCTTGCGCATGACATACCGTCTCATCATGGTGAACAATTGTGCCAGATCATTTTAAAATTCATTGATGTTATGGTCCGGTAAAAAAAAGTCGGATGGACTAACATGTGTACGCACGAACGGACGCACATACACGTAACTGCCAATTTGACAACTACGTCGAGCTCATTGCAACCGGGCTCGACAAAAAGTACCCTTAAATCCAAACTGGTGTATAATTGAAGTTTTGTCAGAGTATTTGAAGCATACAAAGCTCCTAGACAGTGTGATCAATTGTTAAGAAGAAATGTCAAACCACATAAAGTTGTATGCTAAAGTACTGCTAGTCATTGGATAAAACTGATATTGTTAAAATCAGGCCTAGACAAAAAATTAAAACCCCACAGTACAAGTGCAACTTAATCAGATGAACTGCTGCACTGGTGGTAAATGAACAAAGTATAGGAGACACTGACCAGTGTAGCAGAGCCTGACATAAAGGAATTTTACCAGAGTAAATTCAAGAATGGTTACAACTGCAACCCCTCCTTTTAGGGAAACTAAAGTGGTGGTTAGTGCTCAGTATGCAGCAAATTTATTAGTTGATATTTGTTAAGCACAAGTTATGGTTTTTTTTGCACTCTGGTGAGAAAATAATGTAGAGTAATACTTGTACTCATATGATAAAATTAAGGGCAATGAAATGTATAAACTGTGTTAAACAGTGCTTTATGAAAGCTGAGGTCCTGCAGTACTTACTCTCTTATGCATCAATCTCTGACATTTATATAGGGTTTTAGTTATTTGTTAAAAATCGACCCCAGAATTGATAAAAATTTAACACCAGATCAATATTTAACAACTTTTTTGATAAAAATTTAACACTGAAAACTTGTCGGGGTCAATATTCAATGTTGAGAAGTGACCCTTGGGGTCTTTTTTCAACGAGTTCAAAATTTCATGCTACACCATCACAACTATGCAAAATTGATAGAATAAAGTGTTTTGTTATATAGTTTTTTGGAATTAATAAGAACTACAGTAATGTGTTCTAACTTTTATTTCTTGTAACTATATTAACTGAACATTGATGAGATGTTAACCTTATGGAAGCTGGTAGTAAAAAGCCCTGGGCTTATCAGTGCTTGTCCTATTATACTGGACACATGTATAGACTGGCAATAATGCAACATAAAGATCTAAATAATTGTCATGCATTTAGTATTGTCGAGTAAAATATTTCTGATAATTTTATATGAGATTATGTTTCAATAAATATATTAGTAATCAAATTGCATATGGTTTGTTTGGATTATATTATATGCAAAATTATGCACATTGTTATCCAAATGTCTGAGGAGCCTATTGGGGAGATTAAGCAAGACTTACCATGGTAGAGTGACCGTTGATCATAATTTCATCCACTGCAAGCTCTCTAAGTGCTCAGACATCCTTCCACTACCACCCTAATACATTATTCAAAATTATTCATACTCTAAAGTTTGATTATACTTTCTGCTGGTGTTGGGTAATTTCTCTGTGGGAGCCCTTTTGGAGTGGATGGAATTATGATCAACCTTCACCTTACCAAGGTACTGGTATATGTTGCTTAATCAGGCTGGTTGTAATTTAAAGTTCATACAGACTCATTGTGATACAAAGATCATACAAACTAGCTGTAATACAAAGATCATGCTGATGTATTTACCTGACTTGTTGAGTTGTGTCTTTTTATGTTTTCCCATGTCTCAACATCATACTGTTAAGCCCTTTCAGTTATTCACAGAGTGAATATTTGAGTGATTTTGTATTATGTATAATAAAATCCATCTGACATAATACAAGACTAATTTGTGTTCTACACTCTTCCTGTGTTCGTCATATTTAAATATATTTCTCCAAACATGATACAATGTTTTAAAGGATGTTCAGACATTATCAGGTTATAATGGCAAACAGCTAGAGCTAGTGAGGGAAACTTCTTCATCAATATACCTTATCTAAATGCAGGTTAACTTTCGAGTTTTACATTCATCCAAATTATCCATACACCCACTTCCATTTATCATGTATAACAATGTAAAGTTAAACATGCTACCTAACCCAAGGTTCAGTAGCTTCAATTGATGACATCATTAAATATATATAGGTGTTCAACTTTCCAAGCCTCAGATTAATTCAGTATTAATTCATTAAAATCATTTAAAATTCAAGCAGCACTATAAATAAGTTTTAATCAGTTATTTCCCTATAAATGCACATAAATCCATTATAAAATCACCACCAGAAAAAACAAACACAATAATGTCTTATAAACAAGACATGACATTTAGGTCAAATATGCAAATCTGTATTTAAAATAACTCCTAATCGCAAAGGTATTCAATACCAAAACTGATAAAGACTTTTTGTCAATACTATAAAACTTGGTTATACTTACAGAGAAATATTTTGTACAATGTCCAACATTGGATATTATAGAGTTAAACCAGTTGTATAGATAATCCTATGAAACTTAAGTAGTAAATCTTTTATTTCAATACACCAAAGTAGAAAATATTGGTTGGAAAACTTAAGACTTTATGTTTGGTAATTACCTAAATATAATTCACCTAAGTGCAATGACAATTACTGTTTATTGATATGTTCAGTGTCATCTGGTATAATTTAAAAATGGATGTAGAATGAAGAAAAATTATGATTTATATCAAATATATTTTGCTTGTCTTGACAATATTTACCATCTAAAAATATATCAAACAGAGATATTGTGTTCAATGGTATAATTTTGAAAAACAACAACTTATTTATGGGAGATAAGTTACTTTTGCTAAATGTCAAATACTTGTATATACTGGTAATCATCACATATTTTTGGAGTAAACTGATTGTAGATAGTGAAGTGAGAACACATTAGTTCTAGTACTAGTGAGACTAAACTATACAAAGACAATGTTAAATGCATATAGAAAAATCATGAAAATATACCAATATATTAGGACCTTGGAAAACCTAAAAAATTTACAATTTACATATATGCATATGTATATATATATTCAAATGTATTTATATTGACCACCCAGCACATCAAACACAGTGAGATAATCTTTCAACTGACGAAAAAATGGGCATGAATCTATAAATGTATATAAAATAAACAAATAACATAGCATGTCCCTCTACATAACATGTCCCTCTACATAAGATGTATCTTTATATTCATGTACCTCTACATAAGATGTACCTCTACATAAGATGTACCTCTATATTACATGAACCTCTATATATGATGTCATTCTACATAAGATGACCCTCTACATAAGATGTACCTCTACATAAGATGTTCCTTCATATTACATGTACCTCTACATAAGATGTACCTTCATATTACATGTACCTCTACATAAGATGTACCTTTATATTACATGTACCTCTACATAAGATGTACCTTCATATTACATGTACCTGTACATAAGATGTACCTTCATATTACATGTACCTCTACATAAGATGTACCTCTACATAAAATGTCATTCTACATGAGATGAACCTCTACAGAAGATGTACCTCTATATGAGATGCACCTTATCATAAGATGTACCTCTATATAAGATATACCTTATCATAAGATGTACCTCTACACAACACGCCCCTCTACATAATATTTATCTCTACATAATTTGTAACTATGCAACTCATTATGCAATAAATGCTTAATAATTTGTATATGCACCTGATGTCTTTAATTCATTTTAATGAACGTGTATATTTTAAGTAATACATAAGTCTTAATTATAGAAATTAATTGCATTAAAATAATTATAACAAATAAAAACAAAAAAATAAATTAGATGTTGATAATTAATGGTACTATTGCATTGTTTTTTTTTCAATAAATCTATTAACATATAAATCTAATAATATCATTCATGTAAAACATTTCTATGTTAATATTAACAAAATTCTAAATAAGTTTTGACAATGGACACCCACTGCACTTCATTCACAATAACAATACAATTAGAAGTTTTCATGTATAAATATCTTCCTAAGCAACCATATACAATAGTAATACCATGCAATGAACAGGTGTAAATCAATAATGAAGGTATCTATATATAGCAACATTCAATAAAAACAATACTTATCCACTGAAAGTTTTAGCTAAAAACAAGCAAACATGTACTAACCTCCTGGATCATTTTTGATCATCCTGTGTTTTAATACATGAGTATAGAAACAAAAGAATAAAATGTAAGACAAGACTTAACAAGTTAATTCAGATAGATCTAACCCTATGAATTGAATAGACCTACAGTGCTTTCAAGTGTATCGATAATGTTCAATACAAACAGGAGTTGTCTTTCTTGACAAGGCAAGTATCAACAATTGATAAGCTACTTCCAAATACCATACTGGTTATTATAAATGCACTTAGTAATAAACATAACTTTGTGACTTGATTTTAATGATTAAAATTGCCCTAGTTTAATCATAAATGTTTACTGTATGATGGTAACATGTAAATACATTTTATAAAATAAATCAACTCTATCTATTGTTACTTGATTATAATATTTTACCTGAAGATGATGACATTTATTTAAACCAACATTTACCATAATTATTGCATGTTAGATATATTTTCTTCTGACATAAATTTATTTGGTTAAGATGCTCACTTTTAATAATTTCTCTCAAAATTAATTTTTCATTACTATACATGTCTTGTTTCTGTGGGTTAAAGATTTGGTACTTAAAGGCATTTTTGTATAAGCTGGCTCTAGAATTGGAGATATGTATGTCAACTGTCAAAATAAACCCATGCACTGTTTTCAAACTGTCAAATTAAAAACACTGTACAGAAAATAATTGACTGCACCATCATGATAGTGGATACCTGACCCCAGTTTCAAAAAAAAAACAATCTTATTACTTATTGTGTAACTCAATTTATGATTTAACTGAGTGAAAACATCTTAAAGCTTTCTCTGAAAAGACTTATGTTTTAACTCAGTTGAGTGAAAATAAATAACTCAAATATGCAACCATGTAGTCCATTCATTGTATGACAAAAATGACAAAACCTCCAACTAATTGCAACAGAAATGGTATTTACTATATAATCAAGTTTAAGATGTACTGAATAACATATCAAAAGTCTAACAAGATATTAAAAGTGGAAATATTCAAATATTGTCATTCTTTGACCCCCACCAAAATGTAAAAATCATGACTTTCTGTACTTTACAGCACTTTACAATACATTTGTATAAGACAGGTGAGTACAAGATAATTATTTCTTGAGATCTAACCATGTATTTGTTCATTAATTAACATTAAATATTTAATGATATTAGCACTTTTTTCATTTTTACATAGTGATATGCAAGCCAGTGCAGGGTAACATTACCCCACCCATTGTATTCAATTAATAAAAGATATGTCCAATAATTTTAAGTATATAACTGATATGACCAAAAGACAAATTAATGATTATTCATAATTGTGTATCTATAAATCTTTATTGACATAAAATGCATTTATGATTAATTAATAACATAGTATCAATATCAAATGAAACATACACAGAGTGTTTTGTCTCAAGATTCTCAAAAAAACCCACAATTTTTCTAATGTTAGCAAAAACTATTCTTATATGTACATAGTCACTGGTTTAATTTTCAATTCACCATAATCTGAAATATGATATCCATGTGAACAACTGTTTACACGACATTCACCACAACTGGTTTAACATTCCAAACCATGTTTTCTACTTTTATATGGCTGTGTACCACAGTTCATTTTACAATTATATTCAATGATTTTCAATGAATCATCTGCTACAGGTGGCATGTGTGTTTTATGTCTCGTAAAAATGGCTATTTTTTATTTTCTCAAAGCACAATCTTTTCCAATACCAAATTTCTGTAATGGCTGTGCATTTATCGCTCTATCACTAAGGGCCAACTATAGGCTCCATTCCCAATCCAAAAGAGCCTTATTTTTTCCCAATTTCAAAAATAAATTCCCAAACAGCTGCAAAAATGACCCTGACAGGCGTAATGGCACACTTGGATTTTATCACCATTCGTTATATTTAACCCTAATATCATGAGATTTTGTGAAACATGAATAATGTCACAAGATAGTAAGCACTATTCTATGAGAAATAGAAAAACAATTGCAAAAGGATGCCGAACAATAACATCATTTTGCCACACAAAGCAGAGAAAGACGCTGTTGTAAACTTGGACTGCTTGACTTTTGAGCTGAAGTTCTCCACAAATGTAATAGTTGTTGCATCATACACATGAATAAGTCATATATACCTGAACAAGTTAGTTTTTTTAAACTTTTTTATATCTCTCAAATTTCCCGAAATGTAGAAACATGCCACATATTTTTTTTCCAATTTAAGCCAGGGGCATTTTCCCAAAATGGCTGGAAAAGGCCTTGAATGTAGTATCACATACTGTACATAGATTGATGAATGGAAGTAGTTTGGTTCGGGACCTTATATCTTATTTGTTTGAATTATATCCTAGTGTTTAGTACACTTTAGTTTAGTACAGATTCAATTTGTTTGTGTTTTGTATTCATACAAGAACCATGTATAAAAGAACACTACTAGTGAAGTCCTAACTAATATCCATAACCCAGAGTTAATGTTACTGTTATATATATGTACTGCATGCTGATTCAATAATCAAGTTAGTTGGTAGAAGTCGTTCATGTAATAAACATATATAAGCTGTTATAGCGTTGTTTCTGTACAGGGTCTCGAACCCTACCCGGTTAACCAGATGACCGAACAATCAAACATAACATGGTGTCAGAAGTGGGATTCACAAAATGAATTATATAATATTAAATTGTTAACTGAATTAATTAACATTAAATTGTTAATAACGGAATAGCATTCATTTGTTTAAAAAAAAAAAAAAAACTGTGATGCATTAAATTGCGATGGAACATTGAATTTTTTACATTGTTGCAAAACGGCATTAAATTGCACAGTATAGCAAAATTATCGCCACCTGAGAATTTTAATTTTTCGTTACCCAACAAATGGGACGAATGGAAACAAAGGTTTCTATATTATAGAACAGCAACAAAGCTCCACGAGGATGATGGGGAAATCCAAGTCGCCAGTTTAAAGATCATATTCATCGCTTTAGGAGAGCTTGAAAATATTAAATAAACTCAATTTTACATACGTACACAAAATTTTACTTTTCAAAAATAAAAGTTGGCCGCATAAATCGAAATAAAAAATTGACAAATATCACACCTGCCGAAAATATCAACGCGGTTACTTCCCTTGGTTTGTGACGTCATAGTTGACATTGATCATTGTAACTACTAACTATAGCATATAATATAGCCTATTGTTAACACAACTGTCAGCAACATTGCAAGCGTTTTTTTACGAAGACGTGCGATTTATTTGATGATTTGTCATTTATGGATGAACATTTCACCGTACAACTGTACCATTATGAGCCTTTTGACAAAAATAACAGTGAAATTAGACATAGCTAGACCCATGGGCGATTCGGAAGATGAGTGAAGCGGGGACTTCTAAAATGATACAACACCATGTAAAGATGATTTATTTACTAGCATTTATTCAAACTACCGTAGTAAAACACACCATTTAGCAAATTACCAGAAAAATATCATAAAAAAGATAAGACTCTTATCCACAAGAATTATGTTTTTCCTCAGATTTTCTTCAAAAAGAAACGGGGATGAGTCTTATGAACAACTGCGTCTTATACTTGGTAAAATATGGTAGCAATCAAAAATGAATGGGATGGGTTTATCATTAGAATAATTGTTGATTGCACGAGACGATAATGATCTGACAGCTTCATTGTTAATTACTCGCTTAAAAGCACGGTAGGTGTTGTTTTTTAATAAAGATTGCCGCCTTATTTGAAGGCGGATTTCAAAGCGGTTTTGGGAATTTAACAAATATATCATTCAATATTTGTGTTCTCACACAAAGCCATTAAAAGTTTATTTTCCATGCCGGACCTGAAACAAGTACCTAGTTTCAACTGGCTCCATATCTCCTATCAACATCTATACAGTTACAATTAACAATTACATAATCTTATGTAACATGTCACACAATGTCACCAAGTTTTTATGGTACCGAAATATACAGGAAGTTGACATGCTTCGTCATAGCGTTCTTCAAACACACACGCACACACAGACCTATAGCACGTGTAATATGGAAAGTTTTCTCATGATCAGACAGTTGTCGACTTTCATTGATTGTGTGTTTTAAATCACGACCTTGAGCAGTGAAGTGTTAAAAACAAAGCTGATGCAATCAGTTTGTGTAAAATCTTGACCTAATTACCACTAGTGAGAACAATATTTTTTTTGTTTTTACTGTATTAGAAATTTACTTGTATTTTATCAGGAGTAACGCTTCATAAAGGTAATTGGCTGCTTATGTTTAAATAGCAACTACACATTTTTTTTGCTTTTAAGTTTCGTAAATGCTAATATTTATAAAGAAGTAAGTTTAGTGGTATAAAAATTGATATTAATATCTAAATACGCGTTTTTTGCTAGAGTCTTTATTATTCGTATCTGGGCGGCTTTCGATAGTCCCATAAATATTCGTATCTGAGCGGTAATGGGATAAAAGTTCAAGATGGAATGAAATTGTTGCATTTATTATGTCATTGAAATATCGAAACAATAAAATTCGCTTTCTATTTCTTAGTATTAATATACCGGTACTGACAATTTAGATAAGCCCAGGTACTCTACATTGACACAGGAATAGATAAATTTGATGTTACACAAACGATGCCAAGTTGTATGTATACATGGTTTTGCTAATTTGTACTTACGGAGCTCCTTGGAACCCCTAGATTGTCTGGTTGATGTCAGTAAGGGGTACAGTTTTTACCGTTATAAAACGCTATTTTTGCACGTTCGGTTTGAATTTTTGGTGCAGGATGTCGAAGTATGATATTTAATAATTGTGAAAAAAAACTTAAAAATGCTTTTAATGTCTTTTTTACGTATTTAGGCACTTACCCTACATTAAGCTCCTACGAATGTGTATATACTCTTGTCAACTATGACGTCTCAAATCAAGGGAAGCAACTCTCCCTATTTTTTCTCAGAAATTAGCTACCGTGTTACAAATCATTGTTTTTCAGTCCTTTTATCTTAATTTATCTTTATAGCCTTATCATGGCATACATGCTTACTAATGCTTATAAACAATTGAATTAGCGACAGTTAATCAATTTTATCTTTTTCTGTTTATATGACCTTTAATATATACACTAGCAAAGAAACTAACAATCTGTTGAAATCATTCAATTTAAGTGCAGAAGATCAGAAGAAGTTCGACACAGTTTTAATAAGATTCGACGAACATTTCACACCAAAACGTAACTACATACATATGAACGGGCTAAGTTCCACACAAGGAAACAGAACCAGGGCGAGGGTGTTGAGTCATTTATTCGTGCCTTATATGAACTGGCTGATAATAGTAGAGGGAAAGTAGGAGGGAATTATGCACAAATCGTGTCGGGCCCTCCCTATGACTCCCATTCCGCACGAATCGTGTCGGGGGCCCTCCCTCCCTATGACTCCCATTCCGCACAAATCGTGTCGGGCCCTCCATATGACCCCCATTCCGCACAAATCGTGTCGGGCCCTCCCTATGACTCCCATTCCGCACGAATCGTGTCGAGGCCCTCCCTCCCTGTGACTCGCATTCGGCACAAATCGTGTCGGGCCCTCCCTATGACTCCCATTCCGCACGAATCGTGTCGGGCCCTCCCTCCCTGTGACTCGCATTCCGCACGAATCGTGTGGGGGATTTCTGACGCATCAATAACCTTGTATTGATTTGTGTTTTTTTTCCGATCATGTTCTATTTACAACTGTTAAACAACGTGTATCCCTTGCTAATAAAAATCTAAAATGTATTATATCCGAAAGTAATTAGTTTTACTTAGACTTTAATATTACCTTATTTACGCGTTGATCGCGTTCTATTTATATCTCTTGCAATTGCTTGTTATCGATCAAGCTGTTAAACGACGCGGGATAACTGAACCATTTCACCAGGGATTTGTTACCTTTGCGACGCAGTATTTTCCTGTTTGTAAAACGTGCCTTGTATTTCCTCTCCGTTAAGGGAGGGGGGGGGTCTAGCTCATCACCACATCTGTGGTGAAATTCTGCTCGCATTGTATCTGGCCCTCCCTATTACTCGCATTCCACCACGAATCGTGTGGGGGATTCCCGACGCGTCAATGACCTCGTATCGATTTGTGTTTTTTCCCCGATTCAGCTAGAACGGTTTATAATACAACCTTATGTGTCCATTGGTGGTAAACTTAAATTCGTCGTACGTTAAAGGGTATATTCCGATCCTAGTGTCTGGATAATTAATTTTAAATGACCACATTTTATTAATCCTTCTATTTTGTATTTCGAGGCGGTTCCAAAATATTTTTGTCCTTCCATCACCAAGGTCCACGTGTAATAATCGTTGTTCTTCCGTAGATTTAATTTTTCTCATGTACGAAAAATCAATGTTGAGTGTGTAAACACCAAGCTTTTTAAGGAGCCAGTGTTCTGTGCCGTACAAATGTTGATCACCTACGATAACGGGGTACTCTAACACATCGTCATACATAGTATTTATATTCGGCGTTTTAACAAAGGCCGATGTGAAAAAGTTGTATCGTTTATTTTTATTATTGACGATAACAACTCGATTATCCGGTTTTTGCTTCACATTAATTATGGTATCTGCGCTAACGTCGAGCGAAAACAAGAGAGTATTCAATTCATTGCTTTTAAGAATTTTCATATCCGATTCTAGTTGTAAAATTTTGGTATTATTTCCTATGACGGCTTTACCAACGTCCATCTTTATCCTTTTGATAATCAGAATCAGATCTTTCTCGTCTACGAACGTTTCCAATTCTTTTTTTAAGATTTTCTACACCCTTTTCAACATCTCCCTGTAATATATGTTCGATTCCGTCTTCAATAGTTTCGCTATCCAATGCCTACTCTCTCTTCAGTTTATTCAGTTCAGTTTCCAATTTTTGTTCGCCGACGAATCCCCCCAAATGTTCTTTTACCGTCGTCACGAAGGTTTGGCTAATTTCCATCTTTGCCCGTTCCAGCTCATTTTTGTCTACGTATGTTTCTAATTCTTTTTTAAGATTTTTCACCCCCTTTTCGACATTTCCCTGTAATTTCCGTTCGACTCTATCTTCGATGGTTTCATCATCCAACGCCCATTCCCTCTTCAGTTTATTTAGTTTAGCTTCCAGTTCTCGTTCGCCGATATAGTCCCTCAAATTTTCTTTTATCCTTGTTACGAAGGTTTTACCAATTTCCGCCTTTGCTTGTTTCAGTTCATTCTCATCAGATTTTCCACCCCCTTCTCGATGTCGTCCTTTAATTTCCCTTCTATTTTATCTTCGATATCAATCAATGACTCTTTGATCTCTCTCAATTCGCGTTTTTGATTATCTAGACCGTAATCTCGCACCATCTTGTTTCCCCGTTTTATCACAAAGGCCTTGCTCACCGCATCACTTCCGTCTGTAGGGGTGCCAAGAATCTGTTTTCCAAAGTGAAACTAAATAAAAACATGTCATGGCATAAATACATACATGTACAAACTTATATTTGTCACAAGTTTCATAAATAAGCATCACATCATTTATATTCAGACACTATTCCGTGAAGTATGTACAAAATTTCACTTAAAAAACTGGTCAATTGTTGTTTGTTTTGATGCTGACAATCAACATTAAACAAGGGACCACCAGTTTGATAACACCTCTTGGCTTAATGTCTACGATCAGACATGCCGACATTAGCGATTATCCCCTATGATTCTAATTAATTGATCAACAATTATACATTTTGGCCCCTTTCTCCGCTACAAACAATTTCCGCATGCCATAAAGTAGTCGTATGCCGTAAATTAGTATGTCGTAAACGACGACAACAACACCTTAACACCTGCGGTCAGGTGTGAAATCCATGCAGCCTGATAATCATCAACTTGTTCGTGGTCGATATAGCGGGACCTAAAACAACAGTAATTTACAGATTGGGTCTAATAAAGTGGTGGTAATACGGAATAGCGAACCGGTCGTATTATTGGACCTTTTAATCATTGAAACAAGAAAGGAAAATTTTGGTACTTTAGAAAAGCGGTCGTATTAGCGGGACGGTCGTATTATCGGACCAGTCGTTAGGTGGAACTTTACTGTACAACTTTATGTGCCCCGTCTTATCAAACACAATTTGTTCATACATTAAAAGGAAAAGTGTTAATCTTGCGTCTGGGTCAATAATATCAAATGATCATGTTCCTCTAGCATCTCCTTGAAGAAGTCGATTTTCCTTAAATATCTTTTTCCTTCCATCACTAAGTTTCACCTCAAAAATTATCGAATAAAACTTCTCATCTATTCTGAATAGAGAACCCCAAATCAAAGTCGAGCGTGTAAACACCCGGCTTTTTAAGGAGCAAGATTCCCACACCATATGTACTATGAGGGTACTCAACAAAATCATTGCAATTAGTATCTATGTTCGATTTTAACAAATGCTTCTGTGAAATAGTGGTTTCGGATTTTATCCGTCTCACCGTAGTAGAAAATGTTATTATCCTTTACTACCTTTTCTTTAACAACAGTACCGTTACTAGAGATGAGTGAAAACAAGAGAGTATTCAATTGACTGTTTTTAATTTTTTGTATATCCGCTTTCAGCTCTTCCAGGCCGTAATCTCGCACCACCCTATTACTCTGTTTTATCACAAACACCTTAGTCGCCGCATCATCCCCATCCATAGGGGTGCCAAGATTCGTAATCTTGTTTCCAAACATATTAATTTCACCGCGCCTCACAAAGTTGCTATTTACGTCTGAATCCGTTTTCGGCATCCGTCCGAATTTATGAAAGGGTATTTTTTTTATACATACGCGAGTTTATTTTAATTCTTTCAACACGTACAAACACAAATGCCCGCATATCACTGTTCCATTCGGTTGTACTTGTTCCGCGTTATACCAATTCGTCGGTTTCAGATAGTTTTGTAATTCCAAAGAGGGTTGTATCCCGTAACCGTCGAAACAATATTTTTCGTTTCCTTTTTTGTGCCAACACACCCAATGCGTGCCCCCGGCGTCTGAACATCCTACTTTATCGTTCTGGTTCGTGTCGTCCAGATTTAATATCCCGCATTCGTTTTTCAATGGTCGTTTCGGTAGTTGGTTGCGCATGAACACGCCCCTAAAGTTGGATATTTTCAATTTTTTAGCCGCGTCCTTCAACTCGAAATTGTTGAGCGGTTTATTCGGTAAGATCACTTTCCCGACCGAGATATTCATATTCTTTTTTCTATAGTTAAACTATTTTTAACGCTTTGAGGGCGCAGCCAACGCGTTTGCGGGCACTTTCTTGTTCGCCCCCGTTTCGATCCCGTATGGGTGTTTCGCGGGAAAGTTGCTCGTGTCGAATTAAACTTCACGTCTCCGGTAATGTCCTCGTAAAAATCTTCCGTTTCGATCTCGTACATCAGACTGTCCGTGTCCGTAAACAGCAATTTGACTTTGCCCCGTCATTTCGGTTTGACGTAATTGTAGTGAAAATCGCACATGAGCGTTTTTCTCAGATCCAGGATGCACATGCCGAGATAAACAGGCTTGTTAAACGTCAATTACGTCTTTTTCATGTGCACCGACATCAGATTCTCGTCAAAGACCGTGTCCCCGCTGTAGTTCGGCTTCGCCGCCAATTTTTCCGCCAACGTTCTGTCGTTGACCAGCCTGACATCCGTTCTGTCTCTGATACTTGCCGAAAACGCTGTTAATCATCAGTTTGAAGAAATCCTTCGCGAATTCGTTCGTCGCCCTCGCTCTGAGACTCGTTTTCAGGTCGATATATTTTTTCAACCACGCGTTTTCCTCGAATTTTACCCCCTGCGAATCTCGGTAATTCTCAACCCCAAGCTCTCGTACTGTTTCAAGATTTCGTGATGAACCGCGTATTTCTTTTTGTCGCGTAAATTCGGGATCAATTTGTGCACTCTATCCATTGTTAAGTGTTCCGGAGCCAGGGGATAATTATTGTGCTAGTCGTGAAGCTCCCTCGCGTACGCAAAATCGACCTCCAAGATGCAGGCGTGGTTCCACCAATTTTCCAGTTCGGTTTCTTCCATCCATTGGAATCCGCTGGTGGGCTACGGTTTGCTCATCGCCCACCCATACAAGTTGTTGGCGTCCAAGTAAGTCACGTACTTGGAGGGCTCGTCGGGGTGAATTTTTGCCCCATGTATTTGTTATTCATGGACACGCCTCCTCGGATGACTCTTTCCACCATGAGCAACATGTCGAGGTCCGTCCAGATTGTGAAACACCACCGGGGTGAATTTCGGTTTCTTGTACGCGAAATTGCATTTATTGTGCGCCGCTCCTCTGTATTTCCCGGTGAAGTGGCAGTGATCTTTCGCGTCCTCGTCGGAAGATCCCTCGCCGCAGATCCAACACCTCGCGGCTCGTTCGAAATCCGTCCGAGCTTTTTCGTCGATCATCATCTTCTTGGCGGAAATATTGCGAAGCTCCCTCACGTCCCGTTCCAAAATTTCTATAAATTTCCGCGCCACGTACCGCCCACCTCGTCGTCCGTTTCCGCGGTGTAGGTGAACAGGAGCTTTCTTGTACGCGCTGTCGTCGAAACATTTGATGTGGTAGCAAAAATCTAACGAAACGTGCTTCTTGTATTGCTCGCTATAACTCTCGTCCGTGCCGCGACGTGCAAGTGTCGATGGGTTGAGACAGTTTTCAAAATCGGCGTACACCACGAAAGGAACCCGCATCGATCTGTTAAAGTTACATTCGACAACCGAGCCTTCTTTCGGCATCGCGATTTTTACGCTTTCGTTCAAATGGCAATATTCCACGTGTTTGTCCAGCGCCTCCTGCGAAACGAACGGGTTTAAACAGTTGCGACAAAAATAGCGTTTTCCGTGTGCCCTCGAAATTTGCGAAGCCAATAATCTGCTCAAATCCTTCACGAGACAGTAATGTTGTCTTTCTCCGTCCGAAATCAACAAAAGGTTTATGGGGTCCCTCGAGCCACGCTTATTTATTCTTAGGGGGTAAACGCCCCCTACGTACTCGAACACGTTAACGGCGATACCCGGATTCTGTTTTTCGAACTTGTCTACGTCTTTCAGCGACTAGGGATATTTTATGCATTCCGTGTTCAATTCGCCTTCTGTACTTTTCAGTCGCGCGTCTATACGTTCGGCATTTTTTCCGTCGGATAACACGCACCACAGGAAACATTTGTCGTCGTCGTTTTTCACGTTGACGATCGCTCTCTTCTTCGCCAATGTTTCGGGTAGCGGGACGTAAGAACCTCCTCTCAACGGATTGTAAGCGACCGTGTGAATCTCGAGGGAAACGATCGAAACGAAATTCCAACCGCTGCCCGCGTTCTGAAACGTTGCCATCTTTTCCATGATTTTACTCACCGAGACATTTTACTCACAATATTACATCTGAGAATCAACTTGACCTTGGTTCGAGGTTTTCCCCTAAAAAAGTCAGTTTCGGTCCGTCGAACCGCGTCAAAAACCGATCGCGGATTGTAACCTTCTCTCCCTTCTATGACAATTTTTTAAATGACTCCCTTCTATGAAATTTTTCTCTTCTCCGGTTTCCACATCTTTTAATGTAACTCGAAACGAATTCTTCCTTAACGATTTCAAACGATCGTATTTCGGGTCCGGCGATATCTTTTTTAACTTTCCTTTCCGTCGCTTTCGGAAGTATGCCTTTCTCGACCAGCAATTCCGTTAATTCGGGTTTATTCATTAACGAACGACCGCGGATTTTAATTTCCTCGGCCAATTCTTTGAGTTCCGGTAAAGAATAAAACATCTTTTTTTAATGGGATTCTTTAAAAATAAAGCACGTCGGTATTCGGGTCCTCATCTTCCGTACTTGGTAGGGGCAATGGACCTGCGACGACGGGTGTTGCTATAATCGCTTTTAGAGGTTCCTTTATCTCGTCCACCTTCGCAGTCATTTCTTCGGCGAAGTCCTTCTGCGCGTCCGTGATGGGCTTGAAAAATTTACTGAGATCCGTTTGTAATTTACGTTCGCGAACGCGTTCGCGAAGTTGGTTCTCTCGAATCCTGTTCTTTGTTTCGAGAAACTCTTTTACTATTAAATTCCTTTTCTCGGGGTCCGTAATCTTTAGAAACGACATCTTTTTAATAGCGAAATAATTTTTTATCACGGTTTTCAACCCAGTTTTCAGCGCGAAACTCGTCGTCGATTTTTTCTATTTCTTTTCTAGTCGATCGTCTTACTTCTCCTTTCATTTTATAGTATTTGTCCAATTCCGAGGATACGAGTTGATACTCTTCGTCGGTAATCTGACCGTCGGCCAATGCCCTCGATATATAGGAAGAAATCGTATTGAGTGTTGTCGCCGCAAGCGTCTTTATATTTTCGTGTTTTTCGGCTTTGGTCGGAAGCCTTTCGCTTAGGATTTTCCTGCGAAACTCAATGCCACGAATCCCATCGCGACGCTTTGCGTGACAATGGCGCCCGGTGCCGCCTTAACCGTGGTCAAAAGACCGTCTTATTGAAAAAGTCTACCATCTTTCTCACCCGTCGGTACTTTTTGCTGAGACCCGCCCGGCGCGTCTCCTCCCCCTCGAGAATCCTTCTAATCCTACCAATTTCCCTTAATCTAAAGTCTTGCGAAACGTTCATTTTTTAAATACGAGCAAGATTTTTTTATTACAGCGGGCGGGTTCGACGGAGCCGGAACATTGACGCGGCGTTGTTCGACGTTGAAAGCGGGATGTTTTATCCATTTTGCGCTGCTCGAATTCGTTTTCGGGGGCTTTGGCAAACGCTGGATTTTTTTGGATGTTTTATTCCAACGTATTCAGACTTTTTTTATTATAAATACAGTAGAACCTCGATTATCCGAAATCGGCGGGACCGAAAAATTATTTCGGATGATCCGAGGTTTCGGATAATGGAAATCTAGATTTTTTTTTATATGAAAATAAAGGGAGAACACTCCAAAATACATTATGACGAACATGTACATTTATAAAGTTTGATCTGTTAATGAAATACAACGTATACACATGTTGTAAGAATATTGTAAGCAAACGTTTTCAATAAAAACGAACACTGAAATAAAGTCAAAGTCCGAAACAAAATTCCATTACATAGTCACAAACACGAACCAGCATCACTAATATCTTTGTCGTCCGAAGTATGTAACAATAATTATGGGAAATCATATGTATTGTTTGTTTTTAGCATTTCGTGACAATTTATAAACTACGAAAAATAAAGTGAAGACTTTTAATGTTAATTGCATACTAAAGTCAAATTATGCCATCATTAAACTTCTTCTATTAAAGCAATTTATTAATAAAACAAAAACCGAATTCGCATCATAATTAGGATAATTATCTTCCCGAAATTGCAAACAATAAATCAAACGGACAATACTTCTTTAAGTAGGGTTTTATAAATTGTTGTTCACACCTTTTGACGCGTTAAAGAAATCCTTCAGTGGACAAGTCTGGTCGATTGGATGTTAATTGTCGATTTCGGATTACAGGTGTGAAAATACGCATTCAAACCAGTTTGGGGACCTGATTATCACTTCGGATAAGCCATGGTATTCGGATTAGACGATTCGGATAATCGGGGTTATTTTACAATGAAATATATAGGGAAAAAATCGGGACCGAAATTCCTTTTCGGATTACACCAGGTTTTCGGATAATCCGTTGTCGAAAAATCGGGGTTTTACTTTCCCCTTTTTTTATAGCAACATCCCTAGGAGCGGGCTGTTTTGTCCGAAATGTACCTCTCTACCGTCGTATAATCCCCCTTCTTTTCAGATATAAACCATCACCAACCGACTTGAACCCAGCACCTGGTGTTCGTTTTAGATAAAGTTCTTTACCATCGGTTTCCACTTGGCAAACGCGACCGCCCTTTTTAAGGTACAAACCCGATCCGATAGCTCTTTGAGCGGCTGAGCCGGCTAAACCAGATAACGCATCCATGCCCAGAGCGGGCAATATCCTACCCGTTAACGCGGGTAAAGCTTTCGCGGCCAGACCGGCTAACAAACCGAGAAAAAAAACCTCGATTTTAGTGTTGTGCACCACATGTCTCTCGCTCATTTTAATCGTTACCCCCACTCCGGTTTCGAAAACTCGTTTTATTTTATTCGCTTGCGTCTAAGTAAACGCGATAATATCGTCTCCAGCTAGGTCGCCCTTACCTAAACGGATGATCGTGGCAGTACCATTTTGCACTGCTCGTTTTATTTTGTCTTTCTGCCCTTCGGAAATATTAACTTTTACGTACACGTAGCTAATGTTGTTTTTATATGCGAGAAATTATTTTTAAATTTCTCTGAAGTGAAATCTAATCGTTAAATTTTCCCCTCTCATTTGACCAGTTTGGTCCGTGAGTTTCGTTTCGAGACTGTGAATCGTGTCCAAAGTGATGGGCAGATAAACCAAATTGGCGAGTGTTTCGACTATTTTTTAACCCAGACTCACGTTGGGAAAAAACTATAAATCGTATTTTGCGCGGAGCCGTTTACGTATCTGTCCGAAATAATATCTATATTGACAAGTATGGTGTTGATACTGAGGATATCGACGACGTTTTCAGATTCGCGAATCCCGGATGAATATCTGTTGGAATAAAATCCCAAAACTTCACCTATATAATTTGGGTGCCTAAAATCGACAATAAAATTGTCTCCTATCTCCACTTTGGATTTGAGCGTATTTGGATTTGCCGAAATTGTCACTTTGTCAAGATGGCCGTCTTGCTTCATCAGTTCCTCTATAAACCGATTGATGAAATACGGTTGGTTGGTTCCAACAAGACTGGAAAATCGGTCGCGATCGCATTGGAAAAGATATTCGGGGAAAGAAAACCGCAAAAATGTGGGTTGATAAGGGTAACGAATTTTATAACAAGGAGGTGCGGGGTTTGGTCGAGTTGTATTCCACCGAAAACGAGGAAAAATCCAGCGTGGTGGAGAGGTGGAATAGAACGATGAAAGAAAAAATGTTGAAATATTTTTCGACCAATTCCACGAGGGCGTACATTGACGTGTTGGACGAGCTCGTTGATCAATACAATAACGCGAGACACTCGTCGGTAAAAATGACACCGATGGAAGCGAGTAAAAAGAAAAACGAAATCGAGGTTTGGCAAAACCTTTACCCAGACCACCACGAGATACAACCTTTTAATCCGCGATTTTCGGTAGGCGATAAAGTGAGAATCGCGAAGAAAAAGAAAACGTTCGAAAAGGGATATACGCCGATGTGGACCGAAGAAATCTTTACAGTAACGGTCGTACAACGCAATACGCCCGTTACGTACAAAATAGCCGACTATAATGGAGAGGAAATACAAGGCACGTTTTACGAACAGGAAGTACAAAAAAACTGGCCATGAAATATTTAGAATCGAGAAAATACTGCGTCGCAAAGGTAATAAATCGCTGGTGAAATGGTACGGTTATCCCGCGTCGTTTAACAGCCGGATCGATAACGAGCAATTGCAAGAGCTATAAATATAACGCAATCGACGCGGATTTGCGAGACTTCGGGAAGAAAAGAACGAAAAACAAAAATCTATCACGCGAGATAAGTAAGGTATTATTAAAGTCTAAGTAAATCTAATCACTTTCGGATATAATACATTTTAGATTTTTACTAACTTGGGATACACGTTGAGTAACAATTGTAAATAGAACACGTTCGGGAAAAAACACAAATCGATACGAGGTCATTGACGCGTCGGGAATCCCCCACACGATTCGTGCGGAATGCGAGTTACAGGGAGGGAGGGCCCAGACACGATTCGTGGGAGGGCCCAGACACGATTCGTGCGGAATTCGAGTCATAGGGATGGCCCCGACACGATTCGTGCAGAATTCCACCACAGATATGGCGATGAGCTAGAACTCCTACTTTCCCTCTACTGATAATTGCAATATTTGGGGGACACGAAGATTGAATTAATTCGCGACAGAATAGTGGCAGGTATATTGGACATTAACTTGTCTGAGAAAATGCAACTCGAGGCAGATCTTACCCTCGAGAAAGCTGTCACGATGGCCAGACAAAGTGAACTTGTCAAAGGTCAAGTTCGGTAACAGCAAGGGAACGATGACGTAGCTGATAAAGTACAAGGTGCGAGACCGAAAA
The DNA here is from genome assembly GCA_008271625.1 of Lutraria rhynchaena. Lineage (NCBI taxonomy): Eukaryota > Metazoa > Mollusca > Bivalvia > Venerida > Mactridae > Lutraria > Lutraria rhynchaena. The sequence goes on along the minus strand of VIBL01000273.1, from coordinate 332,101 downwards.
AGGCACGACCGAAAAACAATCGGAGCAACAAGGACCAAAGGGATAAACAAAAACGTTGTTCACGATGCAGTTGGACACACCCCAAAGATGGTCGATGTGCAGCCATGGGCAAAACATGCAAAAAATGTTCTAAACGTGATAACTTTGCAATTTGCTTCAGAACTAAAACACTAAATGAAGTTCATGAAACTGGATTAAATTCAAATATTTCGTTTATTGGAATAGTTGAAGATGGCTCATCGTACACTAAGTTAAAGGTGGGACATAATTATATCAGTTTCAAAATCGACACTGGTGCAGATGTAACTGTAATTTCAGAAAATGTGTTTAAGTCTTTGAATATACCAAAATTACAGAAAACAAACAGAAAATTGTTTAGTCCGGGAAACAAAAGAGTAAATGTTCTAGGCACATTCACTGAAACGTTTTCCAACAAGTCATATATGAAAGCCGAACAAATATTTGTTGTACACGGTATTAACAGCTGTCTGTTAGGTCGACCTGCGATAACAGGCTTACGGTTAATCAGCGTAAATAACGTTGATGAAGTCATTTCTCTAGATTCTGTAAAACGTGATCATCCAAGGTTATTCTACGAGTTAGGGTTGCTAGGAGGAGGGTGCCGTATTTCTCAAAATGATGACGCAAAGCCATATTCATTTAATGTACCGCGTCACGTACCGATTCTATGATGGTGAAACAGGAACTGGAGAAAATGGAACGATCCCATGTCATTTTTAGGGTAGACCAGCCCACAGATTGGTGTGCAAGCATGGTATGTGTGCCCAAGAATAATGGAGAAGTCCACGTATGCGTTGATTTAACTCACTTAAACAAAAGTGTACGCCGCGAAAACTTTCCTTTACCCATAATAGACCAGGGTCTAGGACGGATGGCAAACGCGCAGTATTTTAGCAAGTTAGATGCTACAAGCAGTTTTTGGCAGGTAAAGCTTGCTGAAGAGAGCAAATTGCTCACAACGTTCATAACTCCTTACGGCAGGTTTGCATTTAATCGACTACTGTTTGGATTATTAAGTAGTAGTTAATATTTTCAAGAAAGAATGTCGCAAATACTTGAAGGTATTGAGGGGGTTCTATGTCAGACAGACAATGTATTGATTTACGGACAGACTGAGCATGAGCATAACTCTAGACTTAATACAGTCATTAACAAGTTAGAGCAAGGTAACTTGACCCTTCTAAATGCGAGTTCAAGAAGCCCCAGGTCAAATCTTTAGGTTAAATTGTAGGACGAGATGGGATATCCGCAGATCCTGACAAGGTCAAGGCCATAAAAAACCTATGGGCTCCTAAGGACATACATGGAGTTTGCAGTTTCATGGGTGCCATAACCCAGATGGGTAAATTTACACCATTGTTAGCAGAGTATTCAAAACCCATTAGAGACTTATTGAGTAATAAGAATCATTTTCACTGGGGATCTAAACAACAAGAAGCAAAAGATCTTAGTGACCTTCCTTTAAGAATACAAAGGTTTAGACTAAGATTCATGTATTTTTCCTATACAATCTCGCATGTTCCAGGGAAGAAATTATTCATACCCAACTTACTTAGCAGAAATTCGATCTGTGATGAGTTGACATTAGAGGAGCAACAAAATTGTGCTGATACAGAGCTGTATGTTTACTCTGTTATCAAACATTTGCCAGCCTCAGATAAAAGGTTACAGCAAATTAGGTCCAAACAAAAGACAGACAATATGTGTAAAAAATTAAGGGAATTTTGCCAACATGGGGGGCCAAATGTCAAAAGTAAAGGATGTGAAGTTTCCAAACTGTATTGTCCTTTCAGGGGAGAGATAACAATAAACAAAGGTTTACTTATGAAAAATAATAGGTTATTTATCCCTACAGAATTAAGGACAGATGTTTTATCTCATATACATGAAGCCCACCAAGGCATGGTTAAATGCAACCAACGAGCCAGGGACTCAGTTTGGTGGTTAGGATTAAATAGGGATATTGAAAATCTTGTTTAGTCTTGCAATATATGTTCCAAGAAGAAAAATGATCGAGCAGAACCGATGATTTCTACTGACTTTCCTACTAGACCATGGGAGAAGTTGGGTTCAGATTTATTTCAATGGAATGGCAATACCTATCTTTTGGTAAGATGTTACTATTCTAGGTACATTGAAATAGCGAAGTTAAACGGAACAACTTCGGAAGATGTTATAATACATTTCAAATCGATATTAGCAAGGCACGGTCTCTGTGATGTCATTGTTAGTGATAATGGTCTGCAATATGCGTCGAGTACTTTCAAGCAGTTTACTGATGATTTCGGTATCGAACACAGGACAAGCAGTCCAAGATATCCATTAGGGAATGAAGAGGCTGAAAGGGGAGTACAAATGATTAAACCTTTGCTAGACAAATGTACAAACCCTTACGTTGCACTGTTAAATTATCGCGCTACTCCGTTATCAAATAGACATTCTCCAGCAGAACTTCTGTTTGGGAGAAAAATCCATACAAAATTGGCTACAGCACCAGATAATCTAATGCCAAAGCATATTGACCGTAAGAAAATGCGCCAATATGAAAGTCAAAATTGGTCGTATTCAGAGCAAAATTACGATAGAGCTAGGAACGCACATTTCTTGCCTTCTTTAAAGAAAGGGATCAAAGATGCGAACGTAGAAGGTAAAATTGTACAAGAGGCATTGTGCCCAAGATCATTCATTGTAGAAACGCTTAGATCCACAATACAGCGAAATCGTAGTCATTAAGTCAGATTAAACAAGAGTTGATTTTGATAAAGATATTGATTTCCCAGTCCAAGAAAATATAAAAAGCTCAAATTGCAGTGACTTAGCAGCACCACTAAAGAATGTTGAAGCTGATAAAAAAATGTCTTCCTAGAACACTAGTTATTAAAACCTCCAGATAAACTGGATTTATAATTGGTTTATGATGACTGAATAATTGTTCTAAGTATCAAATGACAGATAAAGAACATATGTGTTATCACCTATGATATCACCAGACGAATTACAAGTGATATGTTAGACATTTAGCATGGAAATATTACTAGTACAGTTCACACCCGTTATTTCGACATTTTTGGGCCGTGAAAAAAATGTCGAAATAAGCGAATGTCGAAATAAGAGAAATGATGAAATAGCTACTTCGATGAAGGTTCATAACTAAATGTCGAATGTACTGTGTGCTAGTTCTTCACTGCTCGACCACTTGAAAAGAACTCTCTCTGACTTGGGTTGTCATGATGACTGATAAACACACAGAAACATTCTCTTTTTATTATGTGTAACGAATCGATCAAAAATCAAATGTCATATAAACTGTGGTATACAGTTGAAGTGATGATCAAACATTAACCAAACAAAACAATAAGTTTATAATTATGCATCACTATAATCGCTGATTTAAGCCGTTTAAGAGACCCAGCTTGACACTTATCAAATTATAAACAAACTGTCAATATAATTGTCGATATAACAATAGGATGTGTGGGCCATTCATTGTCAATCAACACCTTCGGTCGACAAATTTATGTCGAATTAAACATTGTTGATATAGTGTGAAAAGTAACTTTGGGGCCGAAAAATTGTGTCGAAATATAAATTTGTCGAAATAGACATGTCGAAATACGCATTATATTTTATATTAAGAAGAGTAAAAATCGGGACTTTTAAATTTTGTCAAAATAAGCGGAATGTCGAAATGAGCGATGTCGAAATAGCGAGTTCAGACTGTATAAATATATTTGTATACTGAATAGCTTATGCATTATTATATATTTAAAATGGTAACATTAGTCACACCTCAAATTTATACTGAAACATGGAAGTTTGTTGAGTTTAAATAATAAATAATACCTTGTAAACTTTAAAAAGGGGGTGTTCTGTTAATATAAGAACCGTGTATGAAGGGACACTACTAGTGAAGTCCTAACTAATATCCATAACCCAGAGTTAATGTTACTGTTATATATATATACTGCATGCTGATTCAATAATCAAGTTAGTTGGTAGAAGTCGTTCATGTAATAAACATATATAAGCTGTTATAGTGTTGTTTCTGTACAGGGTCTCGAACCCTACCCGGCCAACCTGATGATCGAACAATCAAACATAACAGTTTGAACCTGGAACAAAATAGATTATGTTAGTACAGTTCACACCCGTTATTTCGACATTTTTGGGCCGTGAAAAAAATGTCGAAATAAGCGAATGTCGAAATAAGAGAAATGACGAAATAGGTAATTCGACGAAGGTTCATAACGCACAGAAACATTCTCTTTTTATTATGTGTAAAGAATCGATCAAAAATCAAATGTCATGTACAGTTGAAGTGATGATCAAACATTAACCAAACAAAACAAAAAGTTTATAATTATGCATCACTATAATCGCTGATTTAAGCCGTTTAAAAGACCCAGCTTGACACTTATCAAATTATAAACAAACTTTCAATATAATTGTCGATATAACAATAGGATGTGTGGGCCATTCATTGTCAATCAACACCTTCGGTCGACAAATTCATGTCGAATTAAACATTAGTGGTATAGTATGAAAAGTAACTTTGGGGCTGAAAAATTGTGTGGAAATATAAATTTGTCGAAATAGACATGTTGAAATACGCATTATATTTTATATCAAATATAGAAGAGTAAAAACCGGGACTTTTAAATTTTGTCGAAATAAGCGGAATGTCGAAATGAGCGATGTCGAAATAGCGAGTTCAGACTGTACTATCATAAGTAAAATAACAGTATCTTCACTGACAACTATGATATTGGAAACTGAGTCACAACCTATGGCCGTTTTGACAAAGACCCACCATTTAATATGTATTGTACTGGTGATATAGTATACTCTACCATACTACAGTCACCTAAAGACCCATTTTTGCATTGGAAAGTGATGATTTTTCTGCTTCTCTTGAAAGACCTGATGATTATATCGTTTAGACAGGGTATATTTGTATGCATTCCATCATGTCCAGTGCGAACTAAAAACAGTCAGCATTTAGTATTGTGTGAGATATCGAAAAGTATGGAACTTTTAAAACTTACTTAATACTCAAAATTATGGCAACAATGCCCTTCCGTAGAAAAATAAATTGACACATTTCTCTTCAAACCTGCGATTAAGATTTATGTACAAGTCTATAATTGTTTTTATTACAGCGCATGTTTGATTTATTACCTTTTTTATGGTTGTAATTAGTATCTAACTTTGCAACAATAACTTGTGAATCACGAGTAACAACGAACTTGCAAAAGGTCGCGAAAACATATTACATTTGTTAATTTATGCTATTGTTTTACAAATACAACAACGGATGACACATCATTATATTTTTAAGCATTATATTAAAACAATGTGAGAAAAAGAATGTTAAACTTACCTCACAGCTTTAGAGATTCACAAAACGCACGATGGCTTAGCAGACAGGTTGATCTTGTTCGTCAGGAGCTTGTAAATATTTAACAGGTATGGTTTCCTGATACTTCCGTTTTTGACGTTTTGAAAATTTTCCCATTTCATTGTCAGTTTTTTTTATGTTCCGCTTTATTCATTTTGTTAGACTTTTCATATATTTCTAATATAAAATCAATAAACCATTAACACAAAAATAATTCCTGTTGCAATTATTTGGATGTTAAACTTAGAATGACTGGACTACTAGGTCGCTCCACTGAGGAACAATGCAAACACAGAAAGTGTTTAAGAAATAAGAAATGTTTGTTAAACATGTATGCTCCCTTAATAACTAAGGACTACTTAGTGATGAGACATACCAAATATCAAAGTTCTAGGCCTTGCAGTTTTGGACATTAAGATTTTTTAACATCTCATCATATGGCACTATGTAAAACTAAGATCCCCGGTGCGGAGCCCATTTTGGCACCAAGGAACATGATTTGAGCAAACTTGATAAGGACCACTAGGTGATGCTAAATACCAAATACCAAAGCTCTAGGCCTTTCGGTTTTCAACACGAATATTGTTATTTTTTTCCTTTATGTTGCCATGGCAACCAGAGTTCAGCATGGAATGGAATTCTTTAGCAATTTTAGAAGAGCTTCATGCAAGGAACATCCCTGACAAGTTTTATTGAATTTGGCAAAGCGGTTTAGAAGGAGAAGATGTTTAAAGAAATTGTTGACGCACGCACGGACAGACGAACGCACGGACAATGGGCGACGGACAACAGCACGTTGTGCTCAGGTGAGCCAAAAACACATTGGAAATAATGGCTTTTTGATTGACGTATTTCATCATTTACACAAACGCACGAGTAACTAATACCTTTGTAAAAATATAATGAATTTTCAATTTAGACACCATTTCAGTAAACAACACTTATGAATGTGTTTCATATCAGTCGTACAATTTCCACCGCAAACACAATTGCTACATATTCACATCCGTCGCCCAAATTGCAAGATTGCAATATGATGTTACACAAATTCTCAAAGAAGCCTCAAGACTGCTGTAAGAATCCACAAAGTCTCCTACTCATGGCAAACATGAGTTTACAAGACTGCTGTACGGTGTTCGTGCGATTGCTATAGGAGTTATCTCTTCTTGTCCAGATTTGCTATCTTTGCACATAGGATGCACGATGCCGTCATGAACAGGATACTTGAAGAAGAGCGGTATGACACTATTTTTGTAATGCTTATACACGAGCATCAATGCAAAAGAGCCCAACAGAGATGTTCATGAGTGAAACCATGGTTGGGGCAACGTTCTGTACATTTGTATGTTCTGCAGCAGTCTTGAGACAGACTTTCATTGAACGCAAGACAGCCTCAAGACTGCCGCAATGTGTTCATATGTTCATTATGATTGTGGTCTTTGCAAGATGAATGCCAATATAAAATCGTACGATTGATGTGTGATTGTTTCAAGGTTGTCGTACAGCAGTCATGCAGCTATTGTACAGATGCTGTGCGAACCTCAAAACTTGCCCAAAAATTGCAAAGAAAATAAGCAAGCTGAAAAACCAGCTTGTGACATCAGTGGTTTTGCGAATTCGTATGGCAGTCTTCCGGAGTCCATGCAAAGTCATGCAATGTGTCAAAAATGTTGCCAGCTGCTGCAAGGCATCCGTCATGGCATATATGCCGAAATCAGAATGCTCTGACTGCTATTTATGCTGACCAAAATCGCAGAATTGCTCAATAGTAATAATGATAACGTATCAAATCTTGAAAGTATTCTCCTAGAACTAAACCATCACTACAAAAAGAAACCTTGTTATATTCTTGTAAATGGAAAAACTTGTTACATCTATGCAATAGGAAAAAACATCTCGTTCATGGTTATAGGTCGCTATCCAGAGGTTTTAATCCTTAATTTCAAGACCAAGTTCAGTAAATGGGAGAGAAACCTCTATTATAGACTGTGCGCGGCAATCAAGAGTATTAATCTCCAGAAAATTAAAACATAACTTTTTAAGATTATGGCACTCGATGTTAAACAGACTGATTAAAAATTACTATTTCACGCACTTTTATCACCAAAGTGCAAGTAAGAAGGGATTTGACTAGCTAATTAAAGGGCTGATATAATCAAAGTACTGAAAGTACTGATGGAAGGGGATTAATGTCATTAACACCAAATAATAAGGCCATACCAAATCGTATCGTATTACACAATATATCAATCCATATTTTTCAGAATAGAGGTTTTATGAAAAAAGATGCATTCCGTGTACGGACTACATATCAGCGCGCAGAAATACTTTTAGGTGCATAGGTCACTGACGCCACTCGCACGCACACACGTACGCACGCACACACATTCGTTTATTTAGTTATTGATTATTTCCAAACAATAATAATAAATGTTCAATACCTTGTCTTGAAATGAAGAAATATCTTTTTTTTCAAAATAAAATAGTCAAAACAAATTTTCCATCAACAGTTTACAACTTACATGGGGAATCAATAAAGGTCACGTAGAAAATAATACTGAAAACATTGGTCGATTATGAGCTTTTTCACAGGTCACAATTCATAGATTGAACGTATATTGTGTATTTATACTAACCCCCATGCCTACGACAGGGACAATAAAGCTAACTGTTTATAAAAAAAAATGTGGAAGCGCGAGGAAGCGAACCGGGGTCCTCTCGATCCCAAAGCGTATGTGTTAATTTAAAATATAAACACTAGACTAAAATTAGTACAATAATATCGTATCTTATCTTTTTAATTATCGAATGGTTTTCAAAAAGTACTTATACTACACGTTTCTGTATTTTACTGACTCCAAATGTTTATTCGAAGAAACATATACACATTCAATTCTAATTGAATTAGTTGCTTTTATTGGGGCTTTGTTTTTCGGCGTTATACGGCACAATGCATTTTTTGAAAACAATTACATAGAAAGCGGATTGATTGAATCAATCCCCTTCCAAAAACTAATGAATTGTTGAAATGTTGATGTCGTTACATCAAATAAAATAATATTATGCAATAAACACAAAGTAAATTATATATATTTTTTGATATTATTATTTTACAAAAGCTTATTTCTTTACAATACACTGAAAGACTTTTCTAACGCAACACGTTTTAGAATCGTTTTTCACAAAAACAGTTCAAGATATCTTACTTATATTATACTAGAAACGGTTTGACCACTTTCTGCAAATATTTTAAGTAAAATCATTCATCCATGCCGGATTATCAGTTCCGCATGTTATATAGGTACGCGCGCAATTGGCATACTTCAGGCCGGCCATTCAGTCAGACACGTAAGTTTGCGTTATTTTTTTAAATACTAATAATGCCATGTTAATATTGCTTAATTTATGATTTTTGTAGTAAAATAAACAGTTTAAAAATTAGTTTAAAATATTATATTCACTTTCATTTGAATCAGTAAGCTAAAATCATTCTTGTTTTATATTTTCAGGTGGCGTGAGTCATAGGCAGAAATAGGCGAATGCGCAGGCGAGCTGTGCAACCGCGGAATCTACCAGAACAGGAGCTGGCCCTGGGGCAGGGAGGGAGGAACATTCCGCAGAGATTTGTAAGGAACTACGTAATGTCAATGAGACAGAGGTGTGTGAAGATTATTCGAGCTCAGGGAGGACATATTAGATATTAACAGTTTATATCATGTTTTTTCTTATTCGGTGATAAGTGCAGTGATAAAGCAATCGTTTCTTGTCGTTATTTGTTGTGTTGTGAATTTTGCGATTTATCCTCTCATACTTAGGTTTTATTTTTGTTAAATTTTGTACTTATTCATTCACTGACCACAATAAAATTTGCACAGTACATGTATGAGGTGTTCATTTATGTATATTCTAAATTTCACCAATAACCATTCCATAATAACCCGAATACACTAAAAAGCACTAGTGTTGCGTGGACCCAGCGTATGCACCCCCTCTAAAATTGCCAAAGCAAATGTTTTTTTTTCCTATCATGAAATATGATATTTACATGAAAATATATATATATATAAATATAAAAAAATATTCGCACGCTATGTGTGCAATAAGTTACGAGTACACAGTAGATTAGAGCTCTCGTACATTTTATTGTATACCCTGGGAAAGGATAGGTGAGGTTCTAGAAATGTGCCTGAATCCCTTAGAAATGACCAAAACTCAGGAGCTCCCGGGCCGCCATCCTACTTGTTTAGTCCCCCCCTCCCTCACTACAAATTCTGGATCAGCCTACCACAGTAGTAATATCTGGACATTGTAATCAAACTATGTTAATATATTATTTTGTTTTCTAGATTTTTTCAATTTTATTGTGTGTTTGTCTTTTTCTGCCTAGTTATTATGTCTGATACTTTGTCCCTTTCAGTCGACTTGTCGTTCAAAAGGTTCTCCAGTTAAGGAGAGTTGGATAGAATTAACAACGTGGTCAAGAAGAACCAGGATGCTACGCATGGTTTTCAAAAAGGTAAAACATTCACAGCTTCTAAATTGAAGTAGGTAGTCTCTAGAGCATCTAAAAACAATAAGTCTTCGGACAACACAAAAATAAAGAAGTCTTCGCACTGTAATAAATCAAAGCACTGAAAGCACTGAAGGATCGATTGTCTCTGAACAACATAGACAGTACCTGTATTACTATTTTACCCCAAATGATTCATACAAAGGGAGTGAAGAACTCATGAAACAACAATTCAATGTTTCATGAGAATTGAATGGTACATGTTGTCTCTTGAGTGTTTACAAGTTAAATGTGGGCAAATATAGGACAACAGACATCCAGCAATTGCAATAGCTAATCACTAGCACTTCATGGTATATGCCCTGATAAGATAAACATCTGACTAAACTTTCATAAGTATTCCTAAAGCGGTTCAAGATAGATCGGATAACAGAATAGTTTGTATATTTACTGCGATTCAAGAGATACAATATGGAAATGACAGACATATGACCAAGGACCTAACATGGCTATAAATGATTAACAAGATTGAAGAGAACACCACTAACAGAAGCAAAGGTTAACATAAGAGCTGAAAATGGATAAACATTTCTGTTATTGATTCAGCATTGTTTGGTCTTTATGCAGGACGTGTGCAAAGCAATATATCCTAGCATTCAGACTAGGGCATAGTAATTACTATCACTTTGACAAGAATCATATACCAAGGTATGTATAACCTTGATTGGCTTTAAAAATTATCCATTGACTCCAAATGAAATACTACCCTCTTTCTGGATATTTCTGTCTTGCAGTTAATATACTTAAGTAGCAGCCCATCAGACATAGTGATGTCTACATCACAACTTATAACCAAATTTCAAGTGGCCTGGCCATATTTGCTGCCAAAGCTGGCATGAGAACTGTACATGACAAAACAAGGTCACAGTTTCTTTATCCACAGGTTCAAAGTGTTAAGTAAGACCATTCTGTTTTATTATTTTGTTATTTTTATTATTTTTGTTTTCCAGTGATTTGACCTGGTGACCTAGTTTTTTACCCCAGATGACCCATGATCGAACTTAACCAAGATATCATTAAGACAATCATTTTGAGAAGGTTTGGTGAACCACCAATTAAAACTTTGACCTATAGAGGGTCAACAAGGTTTTTCTATGATTTGACCTGGTGACCTAGTTTTTTACCCCAGTTCAATTTTGTTCAAGACATCATCAATACAAACATTCTGACAAGGTTTAGGGAAGATTCAATCAAAATATGATTTCTACAGTGTTAACAAGGTTTTTCAAAGATTTGACTTAGTGACCTAGTTTGCAACCCCAGATGACCCATGTTCGTACTTGTCTAAGCTATCATTAAAACAAACATTCTGACAAAGTTTGATGAAGATCCAATCAAAACTGTGGCCTCTAGGGTGTTAACAAGGTTTTCCAGTGATTAGATCTGGTTGTTTTGACCCCAGATAACCCATTTTTGTACTTGTCCAAGATATCATTAAAAACATTCCGGCAAATTTTGCTGAAGATCCAATCAAAACTGAGACCTCTAGAGTTTAAATAAGGTTGTCTTGTGATTTGACTTGGTGACCTAGTTTTTTACCAAAGATTACCCATGTTTAAATTTGTTCAAGATATCATTAAAAGAAACAATCTGACAAAGTTTTATGAAGATCCAAAACTGTGACTCTTGAGTGTTAACAACCACAAGAGTGGACACTGGATGCCGGATAGTGACTGGATCACTATAGCTCGTTCAGTACTACACGCTCATGTGAGCTATAAAATAGAATGGCCTGATGGAGATCTTCAATAAACTCAACCATGTTACAGATACAAGTCAATATGATAGTTTAAAAGATTTATTTAAAGCACAACTAGAGATCAACAATTAAAATCATATTAATCCTTCATTATTATGTTTTTGATGGAACAGTCTGGTTCATATGGAAAAAAATAGAATATTGTAAGAAAAATATCTATTGAAAACCAAGTGTAATAGTTCATAAGTTTTCCATCACTTAAGAATATTATCCAAGCTGAATGCAGTTTTTGTTACCTCCAGTTGCATAGATTTATGGAGTCTTTTCTCTTTCATTATTTATGGATGACTAATTTGCTAGTTTCTGGTTCCACTGATGATTCCATTAATGATAGAACCATTAAATCTAAAGGTTCCACCTCTGTAATTGTAAAGAAATCAGACAAAATAGAAGGCAATCAATACAATCACATGTTATGCCATCAAAAAGAGTTTTTCACAAAACAATGTTCATAAACCAGATAAAAAAGAAGGTAACTATCAGTCTGAATAGGTTTTCAGTTGTATTGTCTCATATCTATATTATCCTGACAAGTGACCATATCTTAATTATCATTATTATTAAACATCAAGTTTCAGCCATAATAAATTTTACAATTCTGGCTTGCATGTGGATAGTAAACAGGGAAATAAGTTTATTTATTAATTTTCTTGGCAGGCAAAGTTTCAGCACCTCCCTACCTCCTCTGGTCAATACCTCCTGTGGAGATGAGAAGTTCCCAACGAAAAACCAGGTGGATTTTCAGTGTGTGAGTACACCCCTAATCAACATGGAGCAATCAGATAATCACATGTGGTATGAGGAAAGCAAGAAATGGATCACTGCATCACATTTTAGACTGGTTTTGAAAAGGAAGGCAGTGGCAGAGAAGTCAGAATCTTTCTTAAAGAATCCAAAGCCATTTACTTCTGTGCAGGCTTCTTACAGAAAAACAAATGAGAATAAGGCAGTGGATCTATGCAAGAAGAGGCAAGAACTGCACACACACATAAGTCCGACTTGTGGTTACCCATACTTAGGCACTTCTCCAGATAAGGTTTGTGACAATAGTGTATGTGGCCTTACTGAATTTAATGTCCCTACACAACCAGAGATATGACCATAGCTGAGGATTACCAGACAAAAGACTTTAGTCTAAAACAGTTGCCAGATTATATCAAACTGATGAAAAAAAACAACTGCTACTTCTACCAAGAGCAGGGAGTGCCAACTAGCTAGTTAAACAACTTATTTTCATTCTACTTGAAATATTTAATTCATTAAGACCGACTTTAGCTCTGGGATAGAGTACTGGTTCACTAAGGAACCACCAAGAAGGATTTAAACCAGTTGAAATGAGTCTATTTGCTTACATTTAATATGTATCTGGCTGGAAGCATCTGATGATCTTGTTTCTTTCTCTTCCACTGTAATGTTTTGATGCTGAGAAGTCAAAATCCTGTAAGATAATGAAAAATCTGATTTAGATAATGTACATTTTCTTTTCATTCTCGATTATTTTCAACGGTGTTCTTTACCACCTAGATAATACTGACAGAATGTTATAGCTAATAAAGCAACAACCACAATTTTTTATTCCATGGATATACAATTTTTTGGAAATAGATGCTGGAATAATTGGTGTGCCATTCATAAACACTTGCAGAGATCATTTTTATTACATATAATTTGTAATAGTGTAAATATGTATACATCATATTTGTTATATTCTAGACTAAGGTTGAATTTTACTGTTTGCTTTAGTTTCAGTTGTACAATTTTTAATTACAATTATACTTCTGAACTGTCATTTCATTTCCCTTCAAATTTCTTGGTTTGTACTAACACTAAATACAGATCATTTAACAGTTGCTTTGAGCAGTAATGTAATCATTATTCATTCCCAAATATGATGTACAGAAATATGAACATGAACATTTAATTATTAAATAAGTTATATGTATAAATCTACAGTACAGACTCATACCTTGAGGGCTCTTAATGTGGAGATGGCATTTCTTTGGAAATGATCTTGCAGCCTTAGGTTCCGGTGCATAACTGTAAGGATCTGCTTGAACAATGTCTGGGAATTTCCGTGTTGACCAGCTTCGGTTTACAAAATCCTGTAAACAAGAGGGCCAAGATGGCCCTTTTTTACTCACCTGAGTAAAGATTGCAACATCTATGGTTTTCCTGTGATTTGACCTGGTGACCTAGTTTTTAGCCTGAGTTGACCCATCTGTTCATGATATCATTAATACAAACATTCTGACAAAGTTTGAGGAAGATCCGATCAAAACTGCGACCTCTAGAAGGTTAACAAGGTTTTCCAGTGATTTGACCTGGTGACCTAGTTTTTTACCCCAGATGACCCATGATCGAACTTAACCAAGATATCATTAAGACAATCATTTTGAGAAGGTTTGGTGAACCACCAATTAAAACTGTGACCTATAGAGGGTCAACAAGGTTTTTCTATGATTTGACCTAGTGACCTAGTTTTTTACCCCAGATGACCCATATTCGAACTTAACCAAGATATCATTGCAAAAGTTTATACATTAAAATGGACGTATTAACTATATTTTTATCTTGGGCTAAATTTTCTGTTATTTAAGTTGCAATGGGATTAAAATATATCTGCGTCCTGGAACAAACAAGTTACTGATGTAATATGAGGAAACATGTTTGTGACTCATGTGGGATTCAAACTCATGACCCTTAGATTGTAAGGCAGACAGCATTAGGCCATGGCTGCCTGATTTATTGAATAAAATACTTGAAAGATTGTATTTTGTAACTTGCATTTTATCTTACAGTATGCTCATATATGGTTTAGGTCAGGGACATCATATTCCTCACATCACCCAGATAGCTGCTTATGAACTGTCCACTGGTGTTTCATTCAACCAATATATGATTCCAAAAGTTCCAATCACTGCAGCTGCAGAGTGTTACCAAGATTATTATGATCAATGAAAAAGACATGTTAGTGGATGGTGTTAAAGTGGAGCTAGTACCATTACATGTGTCATTGACTAATTTTCTGCCAGGGCATAATGGCAGATTTGACTTCATTGTGTTAACATCAGCATATATAGCATGTGGAATGCTTCCAAATTTCTTATCAGCTGTCACTGGATTAGAAGATTCTTTGCTTGTGTTCAAACATGTTTATCCTGGTAGAACTTCATACAAACAGGAAGATCTTACATGTGATATCTTGAGCAAGGAGTACAATGCACACAATGCAAAAGCTGATGTGAAAGGGTTATCTGAGCTTGTGTCCCTTATGTTGTCAAAGGACAAAGATTGTATGATTTATAAAAGCTTTCTTCTAAATGTAGTATGGACTGTAACAAAGAAAAAATGAAAATTTTTACGAGATTTGATACTGATATGCTGAAGTCACTAAAATGGCGCCAACTAGACCTCCATCAAATTGACTGCAGGATCACCATGATGCGCAAAATAACTCATAATACATTTGCCATCCCAGTTGAAGGTTACCTCACCCCACTAGGAAGAACTTCTAGACGTGCCCATCCCTTAAGCTATAGGTTAATCCCAGCTTCCACTGATTACTACAAATTCTCATTCTTTCCTAGGGCTGTGTTCCATTGGAACAGCCTACCGCCAGATATTGTCACCCTGCCAACACTGAACCAGTTCAATATGGCTGTTAGCTATATTGACCATATCTCACTGGAGTATCTGACCATATCTCACTAGTATCCTGTACCAGTTTTACTCTACACTAAGTACGAGTATTCTGTACCAGTTTTACTCTACACTAAGTACCTGTACCAGTTTTACTCTACACTAAGTACGAGTATTCTGTACCAGTTTTACTCTACACTAAGTACGAGTATTCTGTACCAGTTTTACTCTACACAAGTAGTTCTGTACCAGTTTTACTACCTACACTAAGTACTAGTAGTACCAGAGTACTAGTTCTGTACCAGTTTTACTCTACACTAAGTACAAGTATTCTGTACCAGTTTTACTCTACACTAAGTACAAGTTCTGTACCAGTTTTACTCTACACTAAGTACAAGTATTCTGTACCAGTTTTACTCTACACTAAGTACTAGTATCCTGTACCAGTAATTACACTAAGTACTAGTATTTTGTACCAGTATTTACACTAAGTACTAGTATTTTGTACCAGTATTTACACTAAGTACTAGTATCCTGTACCAGTATTTACTCTGTGCTAAGTACAAGCATTCTGTATCAGTATTGACTCTACACTAAATACTAGTATTCTATATCAGTATTTACACTAAGTACTAGTATTCTGTACCAGTTTTAACTCTACATTAAATACTAGTATTCTGTACCAGTTTTAACTCTACACTAAATACTGGTATTCTGTACCAGTTTTAACTCTACACTAAATACTAGTATTCTATATCAGTATTTACTCTACACTAAGTATTAGTATTCTGTACCAGTGTTTACACTAAGTACTAGTATTCCGCACCAGTTTTACTCTACACTCAACACCAGTATTCTGGACCAGTATTTGCCCAATACTCAGCATCAATATTCTGCAATAACATTTGGCCTACACTCAACACCAGTATTCTGTACAAGTATTTTCCCTACACCAAGTGTTTGTATTCCATGCAAGTATTTACCCTAAATAAAGAGCCGGTAGCCTGACAGCCAATATTAATCTTGAACTGACGGCTAATGTTAACCTTCAACTGACTACCAAATAATAGCCTTTTAAATCTAATCTTGAAATTTTTCACCACTATAACATTATTCAAGTAATCAGACTGTTAAATGAATAATAAATTAAATACGTACTCAAGTGTGTTACAATAATGTGAACAAAAATGGAAACTAATATGATGTTAACATCGCAAAAATGTAGATAACACTGAAAGTAACTTTCCTTTAAGTTATCAAGTTTGTCCTGTTCTGTGGTTTAGTGAGTAAAGCGAGGTAACTTGTGAGGGCTTAATGGTACAAACTGGTCCCATTCAATGTTACAATGTGCCAAAGGAACAGGTATGGTTTAAATTATCTGGCATTCTGATTGGTCAATTTAAGCCATGTGATTTGGCTGTCCATTCATGAAACATCAGGGATTTCTGTATTACCAATGCCTGAATGCCTTAGATACAAAATTTTGCACCCTTTAATCTAATCAGGGACTCTACATTACTATAATGTTGTAGAGTCCCAGTTTTAATCAAAATAAAAAAGTGAATGCCAGATTGACACGGAGATTATTAGGAGGGCATTCATTTACAGAAACGAAAAGATGACCATTATGTTATCAACAGACACTCTTTCTACATTACAACAAAAACAAATTTAAAACTACATGTAAAATTATATGTACAGCTTCCATTGGTTAAATTATTGACTATAATGTTGGCAAGATGCATTATGTTTTACAATATACATGTAATCTAGAATCTGAGAGAACATGAATGGTCCAAGTTGATTTTACGATTAGTATTGCATTTTTACAAACCCAAACATTTGAATAGAATATAATAATATAAATAAGAATAAAATTATTATAACTTCATAAAAAAGAAAAATTTTACATTTCTACCACATCAGCCATGAGTATTCAATTTTTAAGAAGACTTCACAAATAGAGTTGTTTTTTAAATCAATCAGTATTACTTTTAAAACAAAGGTAAGTAATCAGATACTTGCATGTTATGAAATTAATTATTCAATTTCCAAGTATTGATCTTTTTACACTGTGTGCTCAGGTGAGCTATAGTGATCAGTCAGTCTACTCCGGCATCCACACATGAGGGTTGTTGATGCTCTAGTGGTCACACATTTGAGTGAATCTTCATCAGACCTGGTCAGAATGTTCGTCTCAATGATATCTTGGACAAGTTCGAACATGAGTCATCTGGGGTTCGAACATGGGAAATCTGGGGTCAAAAACAAGATCACCAGGTCAAATCATTGGAAAACCTTGTTAACCCTCTAGAGGTCACAGCTTTGACTGGATCTTCACCAAACCTTGTCAAAATGCTTGTCTTTAAAATATCTTAGTTAGGTTTGAACATGGGTCATCTTGGGTAAAAAACTAGGTTGTCAGGTTAAATCATTGAAAAACCCTGGTAACTCTCTAGTGGCCACAGTTTTAATTGGATCTTCCTCAAACTTTGTCAGAGTGTTTGTATCATTGATACCATCAACAGGTTTGAACATGGGTTAACTCAAGTTAAAAACTAGGTCACCAGGTCAAATCACAAGAAAACCATAGAAGTTCATAGCAATCTTTACTCAGGTGAGAGAAAAGAGGCCATCATGGCCCCTTTGTTTTCATTAGGCTCTTTGTATCTTTTCAGTGTTTTACCTTGGCCTTCTGAGGTCTTGTAATGGATCAGAAATAGAAACAAGACTAGAAACCACCTGAGGCTTTGTTATCCTTTACAATATTTATGAATTAATCAGTAATACGTCATTAAATATGAAATTTTGTAACGTTAGGACAGTCTGTCTCAACAGCTTTTAAATAAGAAAATGTTACTCACTGGACCGTTGCCTAGGTAACTACATTAATAATCGATTTCCCATCAAATTTATCAGACAATTTATAGCTAGAATGCCTGTCACAAACGACTTAATTCAGTGAACCAAATAGAAATATACTTTATACAAGCCAATCTTTACAATCATCATAGTTCACAAGCTTGCCAATCAGCAATTCTAATTTAGATCAAAGAAACCATGCTTCTCAACATTCTTCTGTTCACTGGTTTGGAACAGATTTTATCACAGGCTACTAATTGAACATATTTAGGAAGTCAAGTTTGTAATAAGCAGTGATATCAGTGATATCAGTGAAACAACTTAAAAAGTCAGTTTTACTAATGGTAAATTTCTGAAAATATTCATGTGTCACTGTGAGCATACATAAAAATTGGATGACATGAATTGTTTCAAAATGCTACTTTTACAAAACACTTTATTTTTTCAAATTGCTTTTTAAATCTTCACATGTGCAAACATTTTTTCCACAAGTCAGCACTGTGGCAATCTAAAATTAAGTATTTGGCTGACGATTTATTTCCAAAGTTGGTAAATAAAATTAATTCAATGGAGTTGCATATTTATCAATATAGGTTTTTCTTCAATATGAAAAGAACTAGCTATTACAAACTATAATCGATAAACTCTCCTTAGATGATAGGATGATAGTGCAACTTGACGTTGTAAATAACTACTGTCCTACTCAAAGTAAAATAAAATCTATTTTGTACAAATTATCCCAAATTGCATGCAAGTACTTCTATCTACTGATCAATAACAAGAACCTGATAACTTGATAATGGTAATAAAATAAAATGACTAACATGTTACACATTTTTATAATCATTTTGTTAATTTATTTCCATTATATTTTCATTTTGCCACTATGAATGACCAGCTTAATACTGTAAATCACATTACATTCACGTGATCTAATTTCTTGAATTTCCCCACCCTGAATTGTTTTGTGTATTTATGAATTCACAATGGAAGGTTTAGAAATTAAAATTTGCAAAGGTTCTTTATCTTATACTCGCAAAATACCAAAAATGTACCTCACCATACCAAACTCAGACACCCGAACTGCATACATAGCCTTATAACGATCATTTATTGACAGTAATCGGTTTCATTTATTTTCACAAATTGCTTATTGTTTAACAATTGTTTACAAACATCTCATAATTGTAACATACTAGTAAAATAGTATGATAAATTGTCTGCTGATCCCTTTTGTTATCTAAACAAAATGTGCAAACAATGCTGGTTTGTCTGGAAGATAAAAGGATGAGATGGATCTTCATCTTTAGGTATATTGTGTTCTGCTTATTTGAAGTATATTATGCACACCAAGGAGAAGCTCTCTGTACCCTGATTAAACTTAATTTACATGTTGAATACATCCCTATATATTCATTATACTAGTAATTTGAGCTGGATATCTGCATTTTCATACATGTACCTTGTGAACTGGCGCTTGATACCGGTATTCATTGTTGAAATTGACCGTATTTCGGACAATTATTTTTCTGGGATTTCTGTTAAGGAAGTAAATTTACGTGAATTTATGAATTTACAATGCCATCAATTCACAAAATATAGCAGAATAAAAACACCTCATATCATACCCGATTAATATTATCTAAATTGTATTAGCAAATTGTATAGGCAGTGATGACATTATGTCACAAATTTCTGGTGTTACTTGTAGAGGCAGTGATGACATTTTGTCTTAAATTTCTGGTGTTACTTGTAGTGGCAGTGATGACATTTTGTCACAAATTTCTGGTGTTACTTGTAGTGGCAGTGATGACATTATGTCACAAATTTCTGGTGTTACTTGTAGTGGCAGTGATGACATTATGTCACAAATTTCTGGTGTTAAACTTGTAGCGGTAGTGATGACATTATTTTACAAATTTCTGGTGTTAAACTTCTGATGGCAGTGATTACATCAGGGTTGATAATGGAGATCATGAACTGCACATAGTTTTAGGTCATCTAATGTAACAAGAGGGTCAAGATGACCCTTTTCGCTCACCTGAGTAAAAATTGCAACTTTTATGGTTTTCCAGTGACCTGGTGATCTAGTTTTTAACCTAAATTGACACATGTTCAAACCTGTTCATGATATCATTAACACAAACATTCTGACACAGTTTAACAAAGATCAATCAAAACCTCTAGAAGGTTAACAAGGTTTTCCAGTGATTTGACCTGGTGACCTAGTTTTGGATCCCAGGTGACCCATGATCGAACTTAACCAAGATATCATTAAGACAATCAAAACTGCGACCTATATAGGGTTAACAAGGTTTTCCAAAGATTTGACCTGGTGACCTAGTTTTTGACCCTAGACGACCCATATTCGAACCCGTCCAAGATATCATTAAGACAAGTATTTTGACTAGGATTGGTGAACCTACAATCAGAACTGTGACTAACTGTGCTAACAATGTTTATCTATAATTTGACCTAGCGACCTAGTTTTTGACTCCAGATGACCCATGTTTGAACTTAACCAAGATATTAATAAGACAAGCATTTTGACAAGGTTCTGTAAACAACCAATCATAACTGTGACCCCTAGAGCGTTAACAAGGTTTTTTCTATGATTTGACTTGGTGAACTAGTTTTTGACCCCAGATGACCCATGTCCGAACTTGTCCAATATATTATTAAAACAAACCATCTGACAAAGTTTGATGAATATTCAATCCAAATTGCAACCTCTAGAGCATTAACAAGTTTTTCTGGTGTGCTGACCTAGTGACCTAGTTTTTTGACCGGAGATGACCCATATTCGCTTAATTTTACGAAATCATTAATACAAACATTCTGACAAAGTTTCATGAAGATCCAATCAAATCTGTGATTTGTAGATTGTTCACAAATTTTCCATTCTATTTGACCTGGTGACCTAGTCTTTGACCCCAGATGACCCATATTCGAACTAGTCCAAGATATCATTGAGACAAATATTATGACCAGGTCTGATGAAGATTCGCTCAAAAGTGTGGCCACTAGAGCATTAACAACCCCAAGGTTTGGACGACACACGAAGGATGCTGGAGTAGACTGACTGATCACTATAGCTCACCGAGCACTATGTGCTCAGGTGAGCTAAAAAGGGTAAATATATATCCTATAGGCATTAAATAGATCTATGGTTTCAAATTGCATCATCAACTAAAATCTGCTGCAAGAATTTTAAAGATGCATGATCTTAAAACCATATGTGCAGTTTGACAGAATAATCAAGCAAGCACAAGAAAATCCTTTCCCAATATATATCATGAATGTTTTGACAAAGCCAAAATCTATCCACTTGTACAATTATCATAAGGGTAACATGCGTGTGTATGATCATATGTGTATGAGACATGTTTAAACCGTCATGTAGCAATCTTTTAGTTTCAAACACTTAAGTATCTATGAGTACTGTTTTTTTTTAATTTCATCATGCAATCCAACCAAGTATATGTACATTCTGATTAAGTGAAATTAAGTAATCCATTACCAATTCCATGTATCCTAGTGGATCATCATTTAGATCACTGCTCCTCTGGCATGTACTTTGTGTATTACATAATATGTGGAACTTATCTCAAATATTCATATTAGAACTTATCAATTTAATGTGTTGTCAGACAGACCTATTATTACAAGATTTAGTTTGAACCTGTTATTTTGAGTTATTCATATACATACTTTATATGACAATGTTCATGTAGTAAAGTATACAGAGCAAACATTAACCAGATGGCAATTAACTTGTTTCATGCAATTTGCGTACAACTTGTTTTACAACCATATAGAGCTATCATAAACATCTCAATGCAGGAAGACACAAAATGCCATTACTTGTATGATGTATGTTAGATTCAAAGCTGTATTTTTGTATCATAGTATATTAACATTATGTGAGGGTAGACAGATTTCATTGATAAGAACAATCATGAGATATACATACATTTAAACATGGTGAATTTTACTGAGAGGTTGTATTCAGATGATATAAAAATGTGAGTGTGTTTTTTGCATTAAAGTGTATTATGTCCCCATTAAATGTTGTTTTATGACTTCTTTATGATGTGTAAGGCTCTGAAGCATGGAACATAAAGTTCAAAATTGACTATTAAACCTAATTTGCACACAGCTATAAAATTCTTAAAAAAAGTATATTGTTCAATCATGATGCTAAATAAAACATTGGCGACATCATGTCCAGGAGTAGAACATGTTAGCTTTCATCCAAAAGGAAAGTGATGAAAAAGAAAAAAAGACGAAAAAAAAAAAAAACAAATGAAATCTCAATTAGCTAATTGTTGGGTATTCTATTTGATGAAGTTGATGAAAACACAGATTTATAACAAGGCCATGTACTCCACACTTAGAACTTACCATTTTTCTTTCTAATTTGCAATATTAAGTACTTACAGCTGTTAAAAACATGTTTATAGCTTTATAAGTAGAATAACAAAGTCATTGCAGAAACAAAGATCAATGTAACAAATCTTTACAGCACTGTAGTCCAGAACCTGCGATGAACAATAAATGTACCAATCAACACATAAATTCCTTGGAGCTCAAATTAACATACAAGTTGTATGAAAAATATTGCTCAAAACATAATGATATACATGACATGTGTTTTATACCAGTTATGATTTTACCACATCTCAGACCATTTTTTCTGTAAAGCAATCAATGTGGTTTGCTAATGAAAGTGTGCACAGGTTAACAACAAAATTTGGTAACATTGTAATCAAAATATGGACTAAATCAACTTCTAACAGCAGTCACGTAAAACTATTACACTAAAACAGACCAATTAGCTAGTTCAGTGTGGTTTTAAAACATTTTCATTAAACATATTTTCCCATTCAATAGTTTTGCAAGAGTACTAAAATCAATTTAAACATTTGTTTTCTTCACATAATTAGATGATAACGATCCAGATACTGACACATACAGATGGTGAATAATACTTAAGTAATTTAAAATAATAGTTCAATTACATATTAATAAAGAATATACATGACATACTGCAGTAATATACATTATTATTAGTACATGAAGTCATATTAAATACCATGAGTAAATCATTATTTGCTGTTATCTTTCTATCAGATAGTAAATTATAACTTTCTAAAACCTTCAGGTGTTCGTACAATCAAGCATCAAATTTCCAGAATATATTACAACACCACTATGATATAAATCATAAAATGATTTGAATATAGGTTCACATTTACTCATTGGTATGAAAGTCAAGATGTTGTCTTCCTATAGTTAACAATACATAAACAATAAATAAATAATAAAGCAGCACAAGACACATGTCACGTACAAATGTTTAATAGTAATACAAGACACATACCACATACTAATGTGTTAATAGTAACACAAGACACATGCAATATACAAATGTGTTAATAGTAACACAAGACACATGCCTGATATATATAAGTTAATAATAGTAATGCTAGACACATGTATCATGTACTCATGTTAATTGTAATACAAGACGCAATGCATCATGTACACATGTTAAATGTAATACAAGACACAATGCATCATGTATATATGTTAATTGTAATACAAGACACATGACTCATATATACATGTTAATTGTAATACAAGACACACAACTCATATAAACATGTTAAATAATTAAAAAAGACACAATGCATCATGTATACATGTTAATTATAATACAAGACACAATGCATCATGTATACATGTTAATTGTAATACAAGACACATGACTCATGTATACATGTTAACAGTTATACAAGAGGACCATGATGGCCCTGCGACGCTCACAAGAATAAATGTTAATCAACTTGTTACTAAAAAGGTAATAAAGGTACACTTGTGGGCAAATAATGGGGAACAATAATAAACTTGATAAAGGACCATCAAAGGATACTACAAAGGAATATTCTTGATGACTGAAGGATGCCACAGACCAAATTTGGTGATGATCCAACAACTGGTTCATGAAAACAAGTCATTTTAAGGTATTTCTATATTTAGCTCTAGTGGCCCCTAATAGGGGCCAACTATTTTTATTTTAGCAAATCTGATAGAACACTGTCTAAAGATGTCAAAATCGTAGTTTGGTAATAATCCATCGATAGAATCATGAGAAAAAGTCATTTTAAGGTATTTCTATTTTTAGCTCTAGGGGCCCCTAAAAGGGGCCGACCAAATCTATTTGAGCAAACTTGAGAGAGGACCATCTAAGGATGCTACAAACCAAGTTTGCTAATGATCCATCCATTGATTCATGAAAAGAAGATGAATAAAGGTTTTTTCTATTTTCTATAGCGGCCCCTAATAAGGGCCAACCATTTTTATTTGAGCAAATCTGATAAAAGTCCATCTAAGGATGCTACAGACCAAGTTTGGTGATCCATCCATTGGTTCAGTAGAAGAAGATGATTAAAGGTTTTTCTATTTTTAGCTATTTTTAGCTCTAGTGACCCCTAAAAGGGGCCAACTGGTATAATATGAGCAATTGCAGTTAGAACCTAAAAAGGCTTCTACACAGCAAATTTGAAGTAAATCTGACTGATAGTTTCTGAGGAGAAGTCCATTGTTGACGCCAGACGACGTACACTGGAAGCTGTAGCATCCATCTACCCATCCTAACAGCTCACCCTAAACCTTCGGGTCTGGTGAGCTAAAAAGACACATGACTCATGTATACATGCTAATAGTTATAAAACACATGACTCATGTATACATATTAATAGTTATAAAAGGCACATGCATTGCACGATGCATTATTTGAATCTTTACAAACAAGTAAAATTAAATCAAATCAACAAGAAAAGTTATCAAAGCACTGTAAATATTGTTTAATCATCACTAAGCTATTATAAGCTAATAATCATTTGAGCTGACTGAAAATACAACAATTCATACCTAAAATACAGGAAATAAGGAAGGTTTGGATTAGAGGTTTTCAGATTAGACAGGTTTTCCATTCTCAGCAACTTTATCTGTAAAATTTGGGTATAAATGTCAGTGTTTATTGAGTAATGTTTAAAGTTTAATTTGTTTCTTGAAATCACTTTTCATTTCTCAAATAGCATTTTTAAATATGCATGCATACAACCAATTTATATTGTAAATTTCGAAATTATGGTCTTGATCTACATTTGTTTTCATGAAGTATACAAAAAATGTGAAAATCCTTTAACAACACATGCACACCACAGATTCATAATTGCCGTTTGCTTTAATTGAATCCTAATCTTTTCTAATTCAATGCCATCAATTGCTTTCCAAGTATATGGCTTCAAACTCATCATTTTGCCGTTTTCACAATTTAGTTTATCATACCAACAGTGTAAAATGTGCTGTCCTTCTATACATGTATTCTTAACTAGCATAACATATTCAAAACCCAGAAGCCTTGTAAAAATAAACCATTATCAGAAATTCATGTTCTGATTTGAGAGGCATTGCATAGAAATTTTCATTGAAAAATCAAAATTTCGTTCTGTTTCCCAAAACAGAAAGGTGAATTTTATAATAAACACATAGCATTACTCAGTAGATATGTTCTGTTAAGAGAAAATTAGAGAGGTCAAGATTAAGAAGGTTTTGGTGTACAATTTATTCCAAATAAAGGAAGATAACACAATTGGTGAAAATTTAAAAAATGAACAGGCCATGATTGCCCCATATTGCTCACCTGAGTGACCTTATGAATTGACAACTAGGTAAACATGGCAGAACCAATCTTGACAAATAGCAATGGTAGTAGAAGATAACCAGACAATACTACATATCAAATAGCTAACTTCCAGACAATGCATGTAGTTTTTGACAAGAAGATATTTTAAGGGTTTCACCATTTACTGAAAGTCTATTTAGAAAGGTGACATGTAATATATTTTAAACAGTCTGGGTATAGGACCACTAGACAATGGTACACTCCAAAAATCTAAGCTCTAGGCGATGAAGATTAGATTTGACCAAGAAGATTGATCAAGGTCTTCCCTATATATAGGTCTATACAGAACAAGTTACCCCCAAGGCAGTGACAATTCAAGGATCAGTCTTGTAAAGTTTGACTGAAATAGACAAGGTTACTGGGGAGATGTCATTTGAAACATTTGTTGACAAAACACTTTACATGCCTCAAAACAACAGATGGACAGGGTTATCACTATTTATATGTCAATTAAGATTGGTGCAAATGTTTTAATTATGGTAAAAGGTAGATAATTCCAAAGGTAAACAAGGACAGAGATATGGTTCTCACACACTGCATTTCATCTCAAGAATCTTCATTGCTTTGGGGTAGAGTAAGGTCCAGGCATGTTGTCAATAAGCTTCAGGATTTAACAAATACTCTATGGGTGGAATGGAACAACATTCCTGCACGTGGCACGCGACATTACGTCTATTCCATGAGATGTCATAATTTAATCACAAGTAAAATCCATACGCACAGTGTGCTAATTTTTTCATTTTGACCACAACCACTTTTATTCAATTAACATGTCCCTAAAGAAACCACTGCTTTTTAATTAAATACAACATTTTGTAGGCAATGGAATAAGCTAAAAATGGTACAAAACATAAAGAACTTTCTGTGAAGAAAATCTGACAAAATTAACCAAAACCCTATGTACAGTTTCTTTTGTGTTTATAGTTGTTTGGGATACCAATGTAGTGAAAATCTTGCACATACCATAAAAGGTCATTTTAATTATCATTTAAAAATTTATTAAAAATATAGTTCAAAATAATCAAAACATATTATAATGAAAATGTAAACATATTGTCGGTCGACTGCCAACACCTTGTAACTCGATATTTTTGGGAAATGACATTTTGAGTTCATTATATCCTCTTAATTGTTTTCTGCCTTTCCTCAAGTAATCATACCTCCAAGCCAATTATTACCCTGTATACTGTCACATGATGAAATATCGTGACTCTTATTGGTTTGTGGAGCAATGGTCAAAGTATCGTATCACAATAAAATACTTTGATTTATAAGAGAGGGTTTCGATATCAACAACTAATAAGAACTAATAAGAAGAGAATTGGACACTGAATCAGCATCAGAAACAAACTAGAACTATCACTGAAGGTGATTAAATACCCCTGCAGAGCCCCGCACACAAGATTTTGTCTACAGCCAAAATAAAAAGGGACATTACTCTGTGAGAATAAATCCGAAAAAATTTTTACAATATGCACAAGAAGACCTAATGCCTAATGTGCTGGTAAAGTTTTACAAACATCCAACAAGCCATTCAGGAGAAGCGCACCCAAGATTTTGTCTATGGACAAATAAAAAAGAAGCATAACTCAGTAAGAATATATCTGAATACTTTTTTTTAAAAAAATATGCGCAAGTAGACCAAATGCCTAATGTACTGGTAAAGTTTAATAAACATCCAAGATGCTGTATCGGAGAAGAAGTGCACAGAAGATTTTGTCTATAGACAAATAAAAAAGGGGCATAACTCCATGAGAATATAACTGAATATTCTTTTCAGATATGTACAAGTAGACTTCATGCCTAATGTACTGGTCAAGTTTTATGAAAATCCAACCAGCCATTTCGGAGAAGAAGCGTCCACAAGATTTCATCTACAGACAGTTGGAAAATAGAAAAATATTAATTTCTGAAAATATTGCACAGTGACCTATAGTTTTCTTTATCAAATTAGATTGATACTATGTTACTGCGTCTTTTTACCATGAGTTTTCACTGAAATGGATTTTTTTCTTAAATTTTTGAAAAATGAGGTATTCCTGTATAATTCAATTCATATTATAAGGGACCATAGATCTAATGATTGTCATGGTTTTGAAAAATCTCACAGTAAATAATTTTCTATCATGGAAAGCTATCAAAATTTTAAAGGTTCCAAATATCTTTCTGCTCCTTTTTGAGATACTAATTTTGGACATTATGGGCATACAACCTTAAACCAGACTTAAATACATCGATTTATATTCTACAACAAATTGTTGCCAATGGAGAACTACTTGTGCCTTCACACAATGGGCGATTCTTTGTCTGATGTCAATTTGAAAAGTGTGGCAGGTATTTTCATATTCACCCAACCTTTCCTGATGCAAGTTTAAATCCATCTCATTTTGAAGACTTGAGAGCTAACGGCATTCACTGTTCTTTTTCGTGAATCCAGTCGTGAGGCAATCCAAAGGGGGATTTTGTCCTACACTCACAATGGACCTGTCACAAGGCAAAACTGCTTATTTCATTAGCGCTAGAAAAACAAAAATTAGATACGAATATTGACAAAAATAATAATGAGGATCATGAAACGTATTTTGCACCCCCCCCCTGAACTCTTATGACATTGATAGGGCCACTGTAAGCAAAGAAACAGTTGGAAATGAAGAAACAATTGAACATGAAAAAACATTTGAATAAGAAGAAACAATTGAACATGAAGAAACATTTGAACAAGAAGAAACAATTGAACATGAAGAAACAATAGAACATAAAGAAATAATTGAACATGAAGAAGTAATTGAACAACAATAAAATGATTCTAATGATCTAGATGCTAGTGTAGCAGACCTGACGGCGACTCGGATAGTGAGCACAAAGACACAAGCACTAAAGAAGTGACGACTGATCACGAAGAGATAGTAACCAATGAAGAAAATGAAAACATACAAAAAGCATCATGGGGAATTTTAGATTGGCAACTATAAGAACGTTTGTAAAATATTGTTTACACGAAATCGTTATAATGTTGATGTATTAAAAATGTGTTTCTATTTAACTTCTTACTTAGTCTAGTGATATCACTACATAAATTGTTATGTCTATAACTCAAAGTTTTGATAGAACAAAGTAAACACAACGTTTCCATTCAGAAAAGCTACTTATTATTTTGGTATTTCTTATTCAAAACACGATTAGAAAATCAAGTTACACCTGACAAGTATTTGGTATTTTTGTTTCAATGCTTATTCGTATTGCTAATAATTATTAATGTAATTACTCATGAAGTAATTATAATTCATTGTTGATATTAGACCGGTACTTGAGTTTAAACTATGCACTGTAATGATCCCTATATCCAGATATTACCACTGATTATTACTAGTTAATGGAGTTTATTGTTTGATAGTTTTATTCTTGCCAGTATTATCTAAGAGAAAGTTATCTCAAGTTAATTAAAACATATATGATTGGGTGTTAGTTAAAAAAATGACATAGTTAACTTTGATCTTCTATCATTTGAAAGTATCATTTATGTTGAGCAGGAGATACTTTCAGGGCAGTGAAAAAAACTTGTTAAATATTTACAGTCCAGGTTAAATTAGTGAGGAATTGGCAGACAAATGAGATTTCCCTTACAAACCCATTATCTTTATTATTTGCAGCGCATTTTCTATGAAAACAATGAACTGCAACAAATACAACCATTCAAATTAACCAAAATAATTCAACTTTATCGTTTCTTTTTTTCAAAATGACACTTTGCTGTAAAATATCATTATATCAACATAGTAGGATTTTGTCTAAAAAAAAATTCAAATCATCATCCATTTGACAAAATTGTACCTTGCTATTTCATACCACTAAGGGGATTTAGACTACACATAGCTGGAAAGTCGTTTTTCTACAAGTGTTATAAATCTGATCTCAGCTAAGACTGAGGCAAAAATATCTCTACCAGCAAAAAAGATGCCTGTATAAAAATAAGATAGTCCAGCAAACCCCAAATAGCAAACAGTAAGAATAACATTTTCATACCCCTCCCCCCCCTCAAAAAAATATAACCTGATTTTCATGGTGAAATAAGAGATAAATATTATGTACGCTTGTCTTTCATTATAACAATACATAAGAGATTATTTGAGTACATTGAACCCAGGAGAAATCATCTGCTCTGCAAACTTTCTGCAATCTACTGGCCAAAAAATTTTTTGACACTTAGAAAAAATCGAAGCAAAAATTTGTTAAGAGCCGTAAGTAAGCAATTGCTGAAAATAAAAATATGACTAACTAATTGATAATCACTACTATTTCAAGTTTGTGCATTTTTAACAAGGATTTGACAGTAATAACAGTACAGTAGTTTAATGGAACTGAAAATTTCAAAAACCATCAGAAGTAAGTTAGTAACGCAGTGTAATGAATTCAACATAGTAAACTGAAGTTTCAAACTCTAAATACGGATTAGTTTCTATGGATCGAGAACAATTGATTCAACATAGTAAACTGAAGTTTCAAACTCTAAATACGGATTAGTTTCTATGGATCGAGAACAATTGATGCTTGTTTTAGTAATTATGGTGTGTTTGTGAACCAGTGTGTGACGAAGCAGTGGGCTTTTTTTGTTCTCTGTGATTTTAGTGGAATTATCTGATCAATCAAATATTGGACAATAATTATATCAACAAACAGATAAGTTGTTTTACTTTATTTTTAACTTAA
The DNA here is from genome assembly GCA_008271625.1 of Lutraria rhynchaena. Lineage (NCBI taxonomy): Eukaryota > Metazoa > Mollusca > Bivalvia > Venerida > Mactridae > Lutraria > Lutraria rhynchaena. The sequence continues at coordinate 301,392 of VIBL01000273.1, read as the reverse complement.
TATCATGTGACATAGAGAGGTTTTGCGTTTACATTTGGAAAATAAACAAAAGATTTTTACAGACAAAAGAGACTCTTGGTAGTGAAATGAAATTAATACAGATATTCATTATTTTAATAATCTATCTCATCAGTGCTTACAGAGCTGATATATGAATTGAATGTAGGACAAAATCCTCTCCAGACAAATTCCCCTCTGCTCAAATTTGCACGAGTGGACATTATCCCCTTCATGCTTTTAGCAGGGCAGAGGGACTGAACTTCACAGTTTATACCTTCAAAGAACCAAAGTATTTTTTTATATGTCAAAATTGCACAAAACAAGAATATTTTAAATAATTGATGTGTGAAATTATGCTGATTCAACCATCAAAATTTAATTAAATTAATCCAGTCATTCCTTTCAGAGGGATTTTGTCCACCTTTGCATTAGTCACAGATGGGATTATGTCCACCTGCAAATTAGAGCTTAGATTTTGTCTGCAGGGGATTTTGTACAGATACCACATTAGTTATATACCATTAAACTTTTTGACTTAATTTTCATACATATTAAACCCTGAGGGGATAAAATAACAATGAAACAAAACAAAAGTAACAAGTCAAATAACAATTATAGAACCTTACAACACTAGAAGTAGAACCATATCTACATTACAAACATGTTATTTTGAAACACCCATTTTGAACACTTTAATATCTAAAGCTGTTTTAATTTTTCAATCAATTCAATATTTTAAACAAATTGAATCTTCAACATAGGCATGTTTCAAAATACATTAAGGTTTAAAGTCAATAACTGAAAAAATTATTTGGACCTGTTAAAGAACTGGTTCTCCATCTGTAATCTGTTTCACAACTAACATTACTTTGTGAAGGCTGAACTGTTTCATTTGAAGTAGGATGATAAATACTGTTTATACTCTCTACTGGCAAGACAGGAGTAGGTCCAGGCTGTGTAAGATTGTGATGAGCTGGCGCAATCTGTGAAGCCATTGTTACAACACTGGCCTTAACATTATCACTATCCAATACCAGTTTATTTGACTGCATCATGTCATTCATTTTTGGAATCGCATTTTGATTATAGTTACCATAGCAACATTGATGAAGAGGCTCTATGTTAGAAAACACAGTATCAGCAATAATTTGTTGTCCTACTTCATTTAGAACTTTGCTTGTTGTATCTGCCACTGGTAAGCCTGTACATGGAGATTCATATTTGTCCTTCTTACCATCATATTTGATATTGTCATGAGTAGTACTTTCACTAGTACTTTCTTCAGCACCACCTTTGTGTTCATTCAAAACTTCCACCTTATCTTTACTCTCATGAGTACTTACATTCTGTGTCACCTTATCACAATAACCCTGACATTCGTCAGTGAAAGTGCAATTGTTATCAGACTCATTCATACTTTTATTATCTACAGCTATCAGTTTGTGCGCTTCTTCATGCACCATGCGTTCATCCTTTCTACTGACCACTGCTATTTTGCTATCATCATACTCTCTAGTTTTACTAGCCAGATAACTTTCTATTTCACAATTATCTATGTTCACTATCAGTTTACCTTTATCATCATTGGTTTCAGACACATCTTCCTTAGCATGACTTACTGCTTGCTCCTCAACATCATTCTTAATTTCATCATCAACAGAACTAAAACAATTATCATCACAATAATCTTGAATGTCATTTGATAAGTATTCATCATCACTTTCACCACCAGATTCAAAAAATGCATTCCCTCCATCATAGCAACAGTTTTCTTGTTTTTGGGCATCAACTAAATCTTTCAAATAGAAACCTTTCTTACCTAAGTCTGTGAGACTTCCTGAGAAAGATAACTGACCAACATGTCTATCTGACTCAGTATTATCAGTATTTTCTACTTCTGACATACTAGCGGCTATTGCCCCTTCATTGTAATCATACATTCCAGGTGTGTTATCTTTTCTATCAACTACATGTTGCTTTCCTTTCTTTGTTTTACTGTAAACACCATTTCCTTTCACTCCCAAGTTATTTTTAATGACAGGAGCACTTGTAGACTTAACAATGGCAGTACCAGAAGAAACATCTTTCAGGGCCATTTCAGTCTTTGGTCTTTCAGAATCTGCCATCTTACAATCCTGGAGTATTTTACTAATATCAGAAACATGATCAATAAAAGTGTTCCCATGCATGGTAAAATTATCAACATCTTCATCATTATCATCACCAGCAGCTTCATCTTGTTCTCCTTGTTCAGGCAATGAGAATATTGACTTCTTTGATGGAATGTACTTATTTCTTCTCCAACTGTGTTGAGAACAATGACTGAAAACATCAAAAGGGATAATTCAATGGTATGAAATAAAAACATAGCAAACTGTCAGTAGATTTATGAAGTGATACACATACCATGGCACATAAGAACCACCAATAATAACAGAGGAAAGTATAAAATTGTAAGAATTGAAGAGATACTGTGGAATTTGTTGGGCTCAATTTTTATGGTTTTTACTATGTGGATTTTGATTTTTTGAAGAAAAAATATTTTGTCTTGATGTTTTCTGTCATTTTCTTCAATAAAATAACCTTGATAGTGGAATAAAAATACAGGTAATTGAGTCTCACATGTAAAAAAGGGACCATACCAGAAGTTATACAATATGCAACAGATACATGCTAATTAGTAATATCACACTTGAATATACTTGTCAAATTTGACAACTGACATCTGCAAATTGATGGAGATGCAAAGATGGGGCAAAGTTTTAGGGATCTTTCATTTTCAAACTTTTAGGTACATCATGTATGTTACTTTAACACTTTCAGCATAGTCCCATACTCCTGCCTATTTGATAGAATATGTAAAAGATCATCAACTATCATCAAACAACTGATTTTATACTTTCTGAATTTGATTCACATCTATTCCAAATGATGTTTACTCAAACATTAATGGATGGATGAAAATGAAAATATACAACAAATATTCAAATTTAATTCATTCCATATATAGCAAGACGGTCGTATTGGCCCTTTTTCGCTCTCCTGAGTACAGATTGCAACATCCATGGTATACCTAGGATTTGACCTGGTGACCTAGTTTTTAACCCCAAATAACCCATATTCGAACTTGTCCAAGATATTATTAGGACAATCATTCTGACAAAGTTTGACGAAGATTCGATCAAAACTGTGACCTCTAGAGTGTTAACAAGGCTTTCATTTGTTTTGACCTGGTGACCTAGTTTTTAACCCCAAATAACCCATATTCGAACTTGTCCAAGATATTATTAGGACAATCATTCTGACAAAGTTTGACGAAGATTCGATCAAAAACATTCTGACCAGGTCTGACAAAGATTCACTTAAAAGTGTGATCTCTAGAATGTTAACAAGCCCCAGGTGTGAACAAAGGACAACAAGCGCCGAAGTAGACTGGCTGATCACTATAGCTCACTGAACGTGCTCAGGTGAGCTAATAATTCAATGTAAAAAACCTGGTTCAACTGAAATTGATAGTTAAAAAATATATTTTCAGACATTAGTGGAAAGACATCAGTCAGGCATTTTTGTCTGACTACCTTTGTGAAATGCAGTTCATAAATTAATGAGCATTTCAAGCCAATCAGGAACTGTCCATGAACAGCTCTTGATTATTTCTTGGATGAGGTTCATACATTTTTAAACATGAACTACTCTCAAAATGTGTCCATGACCACTTAATGAATGGATGATCTGCCCTTGCAAAATGCAATACACAATTTCTTGAGCATTTCAAACCAATCAGAAACTGTTCATGAACAACTCCAGATGAGCTTTTTTCGATCGCTTTTTGTCCTTCAACATTTGCTTTGTTACCACAATGACATCTATAGAAAGATCATTATCTGATGATAGCTAAATAATTGAGTTGTGTCTATTGGCATACAAAAATTTCATGAACTATTCAAGGACATCGAGTTCAAGAACAGCCTTAAACTATGCAAAAAGTTTTGTTCAACTAGTTCATGAGCATTTAAGAACATTTCCAAAAAGTTCATGATCGTTAAATGAGACCAAACACTTACCTAACAAAAAGTTCATGAAATATTCATAGACAGTGAGTTTAAGAATAGGTCATGAACTGTTCATAAAATGGTGTGCTTAAATAGTTCATGAACTGTTGATGAGAATTTGTGAAGATTTCAAGCAAAAATTATTCTTGAAAGCTTCATGATCCCGATTCTTGTACAGTTCATGAACTGCTGCTTTTAAGAATCATTCAGGAATTTATCTCATTTAGCAATCATGATTTTTCACGAATTGTGGGTGTGAACTATTCATAAACGAATAATTCATGAACTGTAACAATTCATTTTGTATAGGTAGAAACAAGGTTTGAAGTTCAAATTGTTTTGATGATTGGTAATGCATGTCAATAGATTTATAGCAGTTTATATACAAGTTGTTGCATAAACATTCAAGTCAAACATACATTTAATTTATTATCTTAGATGTCTACCTGTGACTTTGTGTATTAGGCTCCATATGCTATTTTTATGACAAATAAATAGGTCATTAATTAACTTTGGTTTGGTTGTCTTTTCTTCCATACATAAATGAGCATCACAAAGAATACATACTATAATATCTATGCATAAGCAAAGAGGATAAGATTTTTGTGTTGGTGAATTTAAATTACCTCCCTAGATAACATTTCAAAAATGGATTATCCATAACCATGGTTCATCTACACTTTTCTATCTTTAAACGTACTTATTCTCGCAGAAACAAAATTTGTCACATATAATAACATTTAGGGGGGGGGGAGTAAATGTACATTTCTGAATGGGGGCAATGTCTGTAACATTTTATTAAACGTAGATGATTATTAAGTCTATAATAGACTAGGAATAATATCATTTGTTCGAATGTGAATCATAAAGATAAACAAGAGCTCCGCAGAGTGGGTCAAAATATGCCCGAAGGTAATGTGTTACAATGAGTACCACCATAACATGCTATGATGATTAAGTTATGCTCTCTCTTGCATAACTGAGACACTTTGTGACCGTGTAAAAGTTTAAGATAAACACTTTATAACTGAAGTATGAAAGTGTAATTGTCCGTGAATTTGCAGTAAAATATAAAAAGGGCAAATAATTCAGTAAAAAATATAGCAATGTGAATTATCTCCCCTTTACACACAACTAGACATCAATACTTATCATCTGTAAGAGTTTGAAGAAAATAGGTCAAATAATGAGGGAGGAGTTGTTTGCACAAGAACTTGCTGTAAAGATATAATAAGGGCCAATAACTCAGTAAAAAACAGCAATGTGAAATATATCCCCATTACACACAACTAGACATCAATAGTTATCATCTGTGAGAGTTTGAAGACAATAGGTCAAGTAATGTAGGAGTTTTCTTCACAAGAATTTGCTGTAAAAATATAATAAGGGCCAATAACTCAGTAAAAAACAGCAATGTGAATTATATCCCCTTTACACACAACTAGACATCAATAGTTATCGTCTGTAATAGTTTGAAGACAATAGGTCAAGTAATGTAGGACGAGTTGTCTGCACAAGGACGGACGGACAAGCAGCGCCATAACATAATACAACCCTTCGGGCGTATAAAAAGTAATAACTTGAAACAGAAATATTAGTTATGACCTAATTTGAATACTCACATCAGCCAAAGAAATATTCCTTTCTTTGTTGATGTTAAAAATATAATTATTAGAAAATGTAATTATTAAACAAGGGGGCCAAGATAGCCCTTTTCACTCACCTGAGTAAAGATAGAAACTGATTTGATCTGATGACCTACTTTTTGAAACCAGATGACCCATGATCAAACTTGTCCTAGATGTCATTAAGACAAACATTCTAACAAAGTTTGGTAAATATCCAATTAAAACTATGACCACTAGAATGTTAAAAAGACTTTCCAGTGCCTGGTGTCCTACTTTTTTACCTCAGATGACCCATGTTTAAAAAATGTTCCAAGATATTTCTAAGACAAAGTTTGGTGAATATCCAATCAAAACAATGACCTCTAGAGTGTTAACAAGGTTTTCCAGTAATCTGACCTGGTGAACTAGTTTTTGACCCCAGATGACCCATGTTCGACCATGTCTATGATATTATTAAGACATTCTGACAAGGTTAATGAAGATCCAATCAAAACTGTGACCAATAGTGTTCAGAAGGTTTTCTAGTGATTTGACCTGGTGACCTAGTTTTTAACCCCACAAAGCCCTTTTTAATTTCTGTCTGAGATATCATCATTATGAGGCCACTGACCAATTTTCATAACCCTTTGACCGAAAATGTGACCCCTGGAGTGTTCACAAGGTGAATGCCGACACCGCATGACACTGGACATAGGCCCATCAATATAGCTCACTCTGAGCAGTTCGTGCTCAGGTGAGCTAAAAAGCAAGATTAATTAGGTTCCAGATGTTTATACTAATATTTGAATACAGTGCCATAATATGCTTCACTCTTAGTGATGTCACATTGTATAGAAGGATTTACTATCAATGATAGTGATGTCACATTGTATAGAAAGGTCCTACTATCAATGACAGTGATGTCAATGATATATTTTTGATAGACCCACAGGAGTATATATCATCACAAATTGTCTGCATTATGTTGCCTTGGAAGAATTTAATCAAATTCTAGAAAAAAATCAACTTTATTCACTTCAGACAGTTTTTATTATAAGCAAACTAGTTTTTTTATATTTTCATTTTTACCCATGAAATGAATCAATTATTATATGGAATAAAATACTAGAAATAAAGACAGATGTGTGATAGATCAATCTTCATTAAACACAATTTGCCATGATAATAAATTATAATGCACACATTAATGTAGTGTTTCACTTTGAATAGAAGCTATTTCACATCATGCTGTAACCACACAAAAGATTTTCAAGTATCTCATAAAATCAGTTAAACGTGTCAAATTCACTGAGACCAATGTAAAAGTAAAGCACCTAGTTTTACAATTTTTTTTATATATTTCATACTTAATTTTTTCCTGTTGGTCTAGACTTGTCATAGCAAATATTTTCTATTTTCAGTTAATATTTTAACCATATCTAAAGCAGAGAGTGTTATAATGTGTATTTTTTATAATTCAAATTTTATGCATAGATTATTTCGGTTAAATGGAATGAAAACCCTAAATTTAACATCCAAAATACCATGAATAAGCAAGCAAACTATATTTATAATGAAATTTCAGAGAGAAAGTAGATTTTTATACATATGGTAATATAAGCAACACACCTCAGTGATTTTAAATGTTAGAAAATGATACCACATTTGTAAAAATCTGAACTGTACTTCAATACAGTATATTAATGCAGACAAAATACTTTCAATGGGAAACAAGATATATGACAAACGAGGCCAGACACAGAAATGAAACAGGTTGTCATTCCCAGAATTACATTTGTATCATCATGCACATTTATTAGACTAGATATTAGAATGTAATTCAATTAGAAATACATAAATATACAAACATAAATGAACTTAAAACTAAAGATCAATGTACCTACCTTGTACATATACCTTTCAACCATGTATCAATGGAACGAAAGTGATAAGTTTCACTATGGTAACTCTTTGCTACAAACTTGTAATGATCAAATAACTGAACCTTCCCATTGTTCCATCTAGCACCAATAGTCTTGTTTCCTTCACCTGCCCAAATTTCTACATGTGTCATATTGTGTCTTTGTTTCTTTGCTGTAAAGTCAAATGAACTAGAAATCAGTACAGTATTAATCATTTAATCAAGCTATGATATAACATAGCCAACAATCATGTTTTATTACAGCCTGAGAGACAACTACATTTAACAAATCTAACAAAGAAAGTTTATTGAAGCAACATTATGTGAACAATATTTTTGTATTAAGCAATATATTTAAAATATTATTCGATCAGGATCTGCAACATTGACAGTATCAACTTAAGAAATCTACCCATGTATTATTTTATCGTAATACATGGTTGGCTGTTGCGTTTTACCCATCTGATGGTAACTAAGCAAATTTAACGGCCAAAAACATCAGAAAACAAGATTTTTTACATGTATTTTTTTTAAATGTAATTCTTATTATTTTTTTTGTAAAAAATTGCACTGATGCAAATTAATTAGAATGGTTAGAATGGAAACATCACATATGTACCTACATGTTATCAGTTGATTAAATAATGGGCAGTCATTCAACTGCAGATCAGTAAATGATTGGTGCTCATCACAAGAGGTTTAATGACCTGCAGATGAACTCTTGTTCATACTTCATCAACTGATAAAATATATAGATAAATATTTCATCATTTATCAAATACCCATATATACAAGATAAGAATATGAGAATCACTGAAATTATTGGACACATAATAATATAAAGAATATACCTTTAGGATTATAATATGTGGCTGAGATAAATACAAGATCTCCAGGTTTCATATCCCTCTCACTCTCCACTTTTATTGGTAAGGTATCAATCATGTAAGCTTGATTCCAGGGACCGATTATAAAGCCAAAGTCTTCAGCTAAGTCACGCATCACTTTACGGACCAAACCACAACAATCAAGAAATAATTTGGACTTGTATTCAGGTGCTGAAATACAAAGTATAAATGTTACAAAAATCACTTAAAAGCAAAATTATTCATGATTTAAGTTCCTCACTAAAATACATATAGTTTGCAGCAAAACAAAATTCAATGAGTCCTTTTATATACAAACATAATAATTAAGGCAATAGCAATCTAATCATTATAATTGTTTTGAACATTCAAATTTTGAAAATATCAGTGTTTATTGCATAACCAAGAGAGTCATGATGGCCTTGCATCGCTCACCAGAATAAATGTAAATTAACACTTCACTAAAAAGGTAATAAAGGTACCCTTGTGGGCAGATAAGGGAACAATAATAAATTTGATAAAGGACCATCAAAGGATACTACAAAGGAACATCAATGATGATCAGAGGATGCTACACACCAAATTCATGAAAAGAAGTCATTTTGAAGTATTTCTGTCTTCTACCTGGTCTATTTTTAGTCTGGTGGCCCCTAAAAGGGCCCAACCAATTTATTCAAGCAAACTTGAGAGATGACCATCAAAGGATGCTACAAACCAAGTATAATGATGATACATCCATTTGTTCATAAGAAGATGTAAATGATATTTCTATTTTAACTCTAGAGGTCCCTAAAAGGGGTCGACCTAATTTATTTGAGCAAACTTGAGAGAGGACCTTCTAAGGATGCTACAAAACCAAGTTTAGAGATGATCCATCCATTGGTTGATGAGAAGAAGACGTTTAAAGGTTTTTTTATTTTTAGCTCTAGCGGCCCCTAATAGGGATCAACCATTTTTATTTCAACAAATTTGATAAAACACAATCTAAGGATGCTACAAACCAAGTTTGATATTGATCCATCCTTAGAATCATGAGAAAAAGTCATTTTAAGGTATTTCTATTTTTAGCTCTAGTGGCCCCTAAAAGGGGCTGACCAAATTTATTTGAGCAAACTTGAGAGAGGACTACCTAAGGATGCTTACAAGCCAAGTTTGGTGATGATCTATCCATTGGCGCATGAGAAGATGTTTACAGGTATTTCTATTTTTAGCTCTATTGGCCCATAAAAGGGGCCAACCATTTTTATTTGAGCAAATCTGATAAAAGACTTTCTAAGAATGCAGACCAAGTTTGGTGATGAGCCATCCATTGGTTCATGAGAAGATGTTTAAAGGCTTTTCTATCTTTAGCTCGGTGACCCCTAAAGTGGGTGGATGCACCAGCGTCTGGTTTCCGTAGTCCTTCATCCGTCGTCTGGCGTTAACAATGATCTTCTCCTCTGAAACTACTGGTCAGATTAACTTCAAATTTGCTGTGTAGAAGCCTTTTGCAATTTGCTCATATTATACTCGGGATCACCAGAGCTGAAAACCTTTAAACATTTTCCCAAGAACCAATGGATGGATCATCACCAAACTTAGTCTGTGGCATTCTTAGATTGTCTTCTATCAGATTTGCTCAAATAAAAATGGTTGGCTGTTCGTAGGGGCCGCTAGAGCTAACTGGAACTACCACTGAAGGTGATTAAATATCCTCCGCACAGCCCTTTTTAAACCTTAATAACTTAGAAAAAGACATTTAGGAATAAAGACGCACACCGGATTTTGTCAACAGACAAATAAATTAAAAAAGGGACATTACTCCGTAAGAATAAATCCAAAGAATTTTTTTTTAAATATGCACAAGTAGACCTAAAACCTAATATACTGGTAAAGCTTTATAAACATCCAACCAGCCGTTTAGGAGAAGTAGTGAACACAAGATTTGTCTACAGATAAATAAACAAGAGGGCCAAGATGGCCCTGCATTGCTCACCAGAATAAATGTTAATTAACTTGTAACTAAAAAGGTAATAAAGGTACAATTGTGGGCAAACAATGGGGAACAATAATAAACTTGATAAAGGACCATCAGAGGATACTACAAAGGAATATTCGTAATGACTGAAGGATGCCACAGACCAAATTTGGTGATGATCCAACCGCTCGATCATTTTCAGGTATTTCTATTTTTAGCTCTAGCGGCCCCTAATTGGGGCCAACCATTTTTATTTTAGCAAATCTGATAGAACACTATCTAAAGATGTTAAAAACCAAGTTTGGTAATAATCCATCCATAGAATCATGAGAAAAAGTTGTTTTAAGGTATTTCTACTATTAGCTCTAGTGGCCCCTAAAAGGGCCGACCAAATTTTTTGGGCAAACTTGAGAGAGGACCATCTAAGGATGCTACAAACCAAGTTTGGTGATGATCCATCCATTGGTTGATGAGAAGGAGACGTTCAAAGGTATTTCTATTTTTAGCCCAAGCGGCCCCTAATAGGGGCCAACCATTTTTACGACAGCAAATCTGATAGAACACCATTTAAAGATACTAAAAACCAAGTTTGGTAATAATCCATCCATAGAATCATTATAAGGTATTTCTATTTTTAGCTCTAGTGGCCCCTAAAAGCAGATTGCAGTTAGAACGTCAAAAGGCTTCTAGACAGCAAATTTGAAGTAACTCCGACTGGTAGTTTCTGAGAATAAGACCATTGTTGACGCCAGACAATGGACGATGAACGCTGGAGCATCTACCTACCCATTGTAATAGCTCACCCTGAACCTTTGGTTCTGTTGAGCTAAAAAGGGGCATAACTCTGTGAAAATAAATCCGAACAGATTTTTTTATCGTATGCGGAAGTAGACCTAATGTAAAATATGTTGGTCAAGTTTAATAAAAATCAAAAACAGCTGTGTCTGAGAAGAAGTTCACACAGAGGAACGGACAGATGGATGGACAACCTGAAAGCAGTTAACAATATAAATATATAAAAATAGAAACGTCTTCTTCTCCTAAACAAATGGATGGATCATCCCCTGACTTTTGTGGCAATTCAAATATGTTGCATAATCATGCTGCAATTTGTATACTGTATTTAAACAATTAAAACTGTGAACTGTTAAATTAATAACCCTGTCAATTTTTTAGCACTACATGCTCAGGTGAGCTAATAAGATCCTAACCAAGTACAATATCATCAAATTAATGTTCATGAAACCGTCATATTGCATAACAAGAGAGCCAAGATGGCCCTTTTTTCACTCACCTGAGTAAAGATTGAAACTGATTTTTTGAAACCAGATGACCCATGTTCAAACTTGTCCAAGATGTCATTAAGACAAACATTCTGACGAGGTTTGGTGAATATTAACAAAAACAAGGTTTTCCAGTGATTTGACCTAGTGACCTAGTATTTGACCCAAATAGCCCTTTTTTCCAAAGTAATTTTTGAGATATTATCAAGACTAAGCCACAGACCAATTTTCCAGACCCTGTGATGAAAAATGTGGCCTCTAGAGTGTTCACATGGTTTTTCTTTCATTTGGTAATGACACCACATAGCCCTTTTTCAAACTCATCCGAGATATTATCAAGACAAAGCCATTGATCAATTTTCATAACCCTTTCATAAAAAATGTGACCTCCAGAGTGTTCACAAGGTGAATGCTGACGCTGCACATTCGCACGATGATTGATGCTAGACATAGACCCATCAATATAGCTCACTCTGAGCACTTTGTGCTCAGGTGATCTAAAAACGAATCCATATTTCAACAACACACCTACCAATGAATAATAGGTATTAGGACTGAATACATATATGTAAGTATTAACTAGTGTTGCAGCATCGGTTCAAAATCATATCTGATCATTGATTGGAATCAGTTGGTACATCTGATGCGATTGTTCGATTATATAATCGGTTCTAGTGTAGTAGTGTAACATAAGTAGATCATTAGTGTTTGTTTCTATTTATGCACCCGTTGGTTCTTAGCCATCCCCTGCTTTATGCTAGTTAGCATTGTAACATATAAGCATTGTGAATGAAGTGTGTTATCCATATGAACCATTAACCAGGCTCTATTAACATAAAATAACCTGGGGATGGTCAAATATTTGTTTATTCGTCTTGGTCGATGACCTGCCATCTTTCTTTTTTAAACAATGCAAGTGATTTCCCTGGAATGCATGTTAAGTTTGTAGCACCAGTAGTTGGTTTATGGCGCCTAAATGAGATAGACCTTTAATCAATTATGAAAAACTGCCATTGATTATCGGAATTGGCAGACGTTTTCATGCCGCTAATCGATCATATCCGATTATCATTTCATCACTAGTATTAACAGAATTTTTGTTGTCAATTCTTGGTTCACAACCATCTCATATTGATACTCTGTGATGATGAAACAAAGGAAGTCAAATTATTCATAATCCTTACTCAATATTGTAGGAAAAATGGAATATGAGGGAATTTGAATTTTATTGAAAAGACAAAGATTATCTTAAAATCTTTATTGTGAAATGATGAAACGTGGAAATGAGCCAAGCTTGTGTCCCCACTCAATAACAAATTCAGTTGAATATGGAATTGCTTTATATGGGTACACTTACAATCTGGTGGCCAATATTTCCTTGCGTATGGATAACCATAATATTTCTTTGCTTGATTTACAAATTTCTGTCTTAAGGCAGCCATCTTTTGCGGATCTGCCTTACGCAGTTCCTGACGTTTCTTGAGCATTCGTGCTTGTCGTAGCTCATCCTGAAAGTGCAAATTATACATTTCTCTCACTTTTTATCTCTTATCATCCCTACAATAACTGTATCATATAATTTTCACTAAAAATTCAATAGAATGATGATTACAGATTGTGTCTTAATTACACTGAATATATTATCAAAAATTCAAACATATTTAAACAATTATATCTTTTATTGTATTTAGCATGATATCATAGAATCATACATTACATTTATGATATTTGCAACCTAATAAGAAATGGCAAGGTTAGTGATGAATAGAAATTCATAGCCTGTTAGTTTTTCAAATTTACCTGTATACATACAAAAGATATTCAAGATACCATGACAATTTAGGCAATCAAATCTTATACATCGGTGTAATGCTTTATCAACTATACATACACATTAATCATACACAGACAGTTTACTTAAACACTAATTATATTCATTGGACCCTATCAAAGCACAAACTTTTCATACACATTTATATATTCATTTATTCATCCAAATTGTTGGCAAGAATGCCAATACATACTAAACATAAGTAGCAAACAAATCAAAATAACACTAAATAGCTAGTGTCAGGTGTACCTTCCAATTTTAATTAAGTGAAGAACAAAACACCTGCTGAACAAAACCCCCCTGAGTAATTTTTCCTTTCCAGGGCAAAACCCCTGTCATACTTTTTCCAACTAGAACTTGAATAGTTTGTACAGGCCAAATGAGCATAGGCCATAAATCTGCAAAAAAATTATCAAATCACACAACCCTGACAAGCTCTGAAACACTTAATGACAATAGTTTTATGAAAGTTTGGTCGAAATCCCATGAGAAATGTGGGAGATATTGTGCACAAAATATTACACATGCAAAATAAACAAAGGGCCATAATTCTGCCAAAAATGATTGAATCACAAAACCTGGAAAATATGCATTGGGGTATTTGGAAAAAATACTTTGTGAAATTTTGGTCAAAATTGTTTGAGAAATGTAGGAGGAGTTGTGCACAGAAGAAATTGTGGACGCCTACCTGTCCCACCCACCAACATTCACCAAACTAATAACCAGAATTTTCCCTTTGCAAAACCTGGTAAAAAATTATGATTCAATTATTTATCAGTTTGTAGTATTTATTGTTAACATTTGGAAAACAAATTGCCTTCAATATGAAACAAGAGGCCCAAGATGGCCCTGCATTGCTCATCCGAATAAATGTTAATCAACTTGTTACTAAAAAGGTAATAAAGGTACACTTGAGGACAAATAATGGGGAACAATAATAAACTCGATAAAAGACCATCAAAGGATACTACAAAGGAATATTCGTGATGACTGAAGGATGCCACAGACCAAATTTGGTGATGATCCAACCACTGGTTCATGAAAACAAGTCATTTTAAGGTATTTCTATTTTTAGCTCTAGCAGCCCCTAATTGGGGCCAACCATTTTTACTTTAGCAAATCTGATAGAACACTATCAAAAGATGTTAAAAAGCAAGTTTGGTAATAATCCATCTATAGAATCATGAGAAAAAGTTGTTTTAAGGTATTTCTATAATAAGCTGTAGTGGCCCCTAAAAAAGGCCGACCAAATTTATTTGAGCAAACTTGAGAGGAGACCATCTAAGGATGCTACAAACCAAGTTTGGTGATGATCCATCCATTGGTTCATGAAAAAAAGATGTTTAAAGGTATTTCTATTTTTAGCTCTAATGGCCCCTAAAAGGGGCCAACCATTTTTATTTAAGCCAATCTGATAAAAGTCTATCTGAGAATGCTACAGACCAAGTTTGGTGATGATCTATCCATTGGTTCATGAAAAGATGATTAAAGGTTTTCCTAAAAGGGGTATAATGTGAGCAATTGCAGTTAGAATGTCAAAAGGCTTCTACATAGCAAATTTGAATTAAATCCAACTGGTAGTTTTGGAGGAGAAGACCATTGTTGATGCCAGACAACGGACGCTGGAGCATCCACCTACATTCTTCTTGACGGGGTTTTTGTTCCAGATTTGTGAGAGGGTTTTTCCTTGATGGAAAGCTATGATAGGTTTTGTCCAAGTAGGAAAATTCACAGGAAGGCATTTTGTCCAACAGGTTTTCTGTTCATTCCCCATTTTAATTAAAGGGAGATTGATATATCTAATTAAGTAAGACTATGAAAATCTAAAATGTGAAAAAAGGGTATTTTATTGAATGATAACACAAGCCATTTGGAAATGTTTAAAGGGCATTTGCATTGAAAACAATCAAAAGTTGATTGACTTTACACGAGAATATATTTT
Organism: Lutraria rhynchaena; assembly: GCA_008271625.1. NCBI lineage: Eukaryota > Metazoa > Mollusca > Bivalvia > Venerida > Mactridae > Lutraria > Lutraria rhynchaena. Next base: position 285,933 of record VIBL01000273.1, on the reverse strand, counting down.
GATATCACTAAAAATATTTTAGTTTAGCAATGACTAGACGTAAGTGCAGGACAAATGACTAATCTAAATTATTATAACAATATGGTTATAACAAATACACAAGCAGACAAATGTTTGCTTTACTTCATTGAAGTGTTCCCTTTTATAATAAAAAAAGATCATTACATTAAAAATACATAACAAAAAAGCTTTGAACATCTCATGTCAGTTCATCATAAAATAGAATCAATTCTCTGAGGAAATCATGCAAAATGTTAGTGCCAGAGAAAGCTTTAGAGAAAGATTGTATCCATACATTTAGTTTGAAAACTGTAACGTTAACATTTGAAAGCTGATAGTTCTTGATATGTAAGTTTTTGTAGCCTGTAAGAAATAAAGTTATTAATTGCTATTCCCCATCTAAGACAATCAGCATGCATTTCTAATATTGAAAGATATAACATAAGTACTATGTTGCCTTACATGAATTTGATAAACATGAAAGCTGATAGTCCAGTCTTCGTGAAAGTGGGAAAAAAGTGCCAGACATTCAGTCAGGCACCAGAAATATTTCGCTGGACCGAATCAATTTTGGCCGGACTGAATCATATTAGCAGTAAACAATAAAAATCAAAGGTTTTAATGCTTGTTATTTTCGGTTGCCTCGATTTCATAATTGTTTTTCTTGAGGAAGGTTATTTGCTTGAATTAAACAGGTTTCGAAGAACAAACAGTCTTATATAATGCACTCAAAAGCGAGAGTGCTGTATAGTTTAATTAGAGATGCGCATTGCGCATGCGCATTGTGAACTGGAAGAAATTATTCATACCCGCTGATTACGTACCAGATAATACGAATATTTCGACGGTCATGAGGACCGGCAAACTTTGATTGTTGTCGAATCAAACTGAATATCGTCGGTCATGACCGGCGGTCCAGCGACTTTTGCAAAGACTGTAGTCTGCAGTATTTCCTGGTGCACAAATCAATTCATGTCACAACATTACTTACTGTAGGATGAATTGTTTTCCTAATTTCATGCTGACATTTGGCCAACAACTGTGTATTTTACTGGTATACAGATTTTCCAACAAAATGAATGATACAAATTATATGATTACCCAGTATGGTACCACTTGTAATTACCAGGGGCATTATTAAACAAATGCTATCACCAGATCTTTTGGCATAAGATCATGTATTTGTATTACCACGAAGCTTTTTTAGACTTAAAATCTGAACAAGAAATATAAATCCAATTCAGTAAGAAATCTCCTTAGCACTTTAGAATTTACAGTCGAACCTTGATTATCTGAAATTAAGAAGTGAAATATTATTTCAGATAATCAATGGTTTTGGATAATTTGAGTAAATCTAGACCCTAACCCGTAATCATGATTGTCTTCATTCTCTAAAGTAAAATAATTTTGATCTCAAAGAATCAGTAATTAATTTTAATTGTCAGGGGTTTGTTTGTTTTTAGCATTTAGTGATAATTTAACAAACTCTCAACTTAGAAAGACGAAGCAGGCAATTTTAATGTTACTAGCTTATTTAAATCAAATTATGATACCATTAATGCAATTGATAAATCCAGCCAAAAAATTAACGGTGAATCATCATACCGAATTCACATCAAAATAGGATAATTATGTTCCCATTATTTCAAATAATGCCCAAAACCAACAAAGCTTTGTTCAGTTTGGTTTCATAATTTGTTGTTTGCACCTTTTGATATCTTGGGTCCTGTTTATAACTTCAGATAAGACATGGTATTCAGATTACACAAATCAGATAATCAAGGTTATTTTACACTGACATATATAAGGAAAAATCGGGACTGAATTCCTTACAAACAAAATAAAAGAATAAATTCAATGATAATAACTTCAAATTACAATAAAAGAAAATGAATATTTTTTTTCCAACAATCTAGCACAATTATGTCTGGACTGGGAAAGGGAGTGAACTCTGGCCCACCCGTTACAGGAGTACTGAAATGTAAAACAATAGCCCCAGTAAAAACCCTACCAGTTAATAACAGTTGTTATTGGGGTCTGGGTGTGACCAGATAGCTCAATTAACAGTCATGGGACAATAAACATGACTGAGCCCAGATTGAGCTTCTAGGCCACACTCTGGATCCCAATATTCAATGACAGGCCCTTTTTATTAAAATCCCCAAAAACTGATCGGACTGATCAAAGTGCTAAGGTCACTATCAGACTATCAGTACATTTTAATACCCCTACAAAAACTTCAAACCCAGTAAATACCAATAATATATCACTATACAAATAGTGCATGCCACCAAAGTACTGTGTAGACTATAACGCTCACAGTCTTTGGAATCATGGCATGCACTATCAACACAGAATTTTTTCCTTAAATATGTATAAAAACTGGGGCACATTTGTTACGAGTTGCCTTTACCTGATCCACCAGCATCACTGAACAAAAATGAATGGTCTCAGTATACTAGAAAAAAAGGACTACCTTCATTTTTAATAAAGTTTCACCCCTCTGTGTAGAAAGTATTTTAGTTGTAAATATGTATATGCAATATAATTTTAACAGTTATCACTTTTTGTCCCCTTTTACTTAGTTATTTTATGGCCCTAAAAAGTTAACCGTTTTTTGTTTGCTCCCCAGAAGACATTAATTTTTATCTCTTACTATTTTGATTATTGTTTTAATTACTACACAGAGGGTGAACAAATTTTTTAATGACTACCAGTCTTGAATTATTCATATTTTTTTTTAAGATAAATTTAATTAAATAATTATAATTTAGGTCCTGGGGGTTATTTTTGAAACCATCATACTTTCCGATATGTATCAAAGACTTCATCATACTTTTATAAATGCGGCTGGCCACAAAAAACAAGTGATTCTGATCTTTAGATGAAGCACACGCTATATCAGAATCACTCAAGAGTTTGCATCCTCTTATATATGTTGTAAAAGAGAATGCAAACCACATATCGGAAAGTACTTATTTAGTATGGTATCCAAGTGGGCAAAAACTTTTTATCTCTTTAATAATAATAAATCCAAGATATGTGAATATCGGGATGGTAGTCTTTGTCCAACAGTAGCAATAAAAACAAGTTATCACTTAAGACAATCTTAAAAATAGCTAAGTTAGAAATCTCAGAATTTAAATTAGAAAAGATTAAATAGAATAAAATAGTCCCCCCCTTTCCTTTTTATCAATTAAGTAATAAAATAAAACAGTTAATCACTAGTCATATTCATTAAAAAATGAAACAGAATAGTTTTACTAAAATAAGAATAATACAGCAAATAAATAAAATAACATAGCTATACTGCAACAATATAGATTCTTCCCACTTTTTGTCTTTAAAAAAAGTGATATAATAAAATAGAATATCAAAATAGTTTTAACAACATAAGTCAATAAAATAGACACACATACAAACGTTCACTAAAATAACCTACCCCTACTAAATTGTTTAAAGATTGTTTTTTACAAAATATAGGCTATACATTATACTATAGTTCATTGTTAAAGATAGTGAATGCTCGCCCATATGGGAATAACCCGGAGGCGAGGATAAACAAACTCAATAACTGAATTTCTTTTCAGATTACACCAGGTTTTCAGATAATCTGTTGTCAAAATATCAGAGATCTAATTTTGTTTCAAAATATATATATACATAAATATATTAGCTTAGAAATTCATCTTTCATATTTAAGTACCACACTGGTTCATACTCATTATTTGGGTCAAGTTATTGTAATGGAAAATGTGATAAACTTTCAATAATCCATTTCAATCTAGTAAGCTGCAAAATTAGAAGCCAAATTATTTGCTATTCTGTTGTCATGTGATTCTTGTTCATTTGTAACAAAATATTGTTAAAATGGTGAGAGCAATAAGAAATCTCAGTTTGTGTAAGGCAAAATATGATGACACTGACTAGTTTCAGTACTTCAGAGCATACCACCTACAAATTAACTGTAACATATGCATTCCCTAAATAGCTGAGTTAATGGAGTACATTTCTTTTACAAATGGCAAAGCTTTCCATGGCTTTTATAGATTCCAAATTAATGCATCATGATGTAACATTTTGTTTGTTAAATTTTCAAGTAAGAATAATATGTTGATATCAAATATTTGATTGCAGCATGGTGAATATTAAGCAGTATGTAACTAAACATATTATATAAAACATAGATGAAAGCGCACAAGAACATTTTGAAACCATAAAAGTTGCATTTTACTCTTTTCTACATCAACGTTATTCGTTATTCATTAGTAGCACTACAAAACCTAGTAAGTCATATGAGAAGTATTGCACGAGTAACTTATGACTCCAATAGAACAGTCATTGACAACACTTGTATATACTTATGTTAACCTCCTTTCTTCAAGTGGTTACCATTGGTAACATCTTTGATGTTAAGTTTTTGCTTGCTTCACTAGGTTCAGACCTGATACATGATGCCAGTCATTAAGTACACATTATCACACCATTATACATGTAAAGTAGTTGCGGAATAACGATCTTTATGTTTATGTTTACCAGAATTTTGGTAATGATTTGAGGGTGTTAAACAGAAGGAACTGCCACGATGCCATGATGGCCCTGCATCGTTCACCAGAACAAATGTAAGTTAGCTCATTACCAAGAAGGTAATAAAGGCACACTTCTGGGCAGATAAAGGGAAACAATAATAAACTTGATAAAGGACAATCAAAGGATACTACATAGGAATAATGGTGATGACCAGAGAACGCTACAGACTAAATTTGGTAATGATGCATCCATTGGTTCATGAGAAGATGTTTAAAGGTATTTCTATTTTTAGCTCCAACCATTTTTATTTGAGCAAAGCTGACAGAAGACTATCTAAGAATGCTACAGACCAAGTTTGGTGATGATCTATCCAATGATTCATGAAAAGAAGATATTTAAAGATTATTCTGTTTTTAGCTCTGGTGACCCCTAAAATTGGTCAACTGTATACCATGAGCAAATTGTGTTCTCAGCCAAACGATTTCGTACTGTTTGAGCGGAAGTCCTGGGGTTATGAATACCGTCGTCCATCATCCACATCTGGGGGTTGTTAATGCTCTAGTGGTCACACTTTTGAGCGAATCTTCATCAGACCTGGTCAGAATGTTTGCCTCAATGATAATGGAAATTTTGCTAACACTCTATAAGTCACTGTTTTAATTGGATCTTCATGAAACTTTGTCAGAATGTTTGTATTAATGATCTTGTAAAATTGTGCAAATATGGTCATCTCCGGTGAAAAACTAGGTCACTAGGTCAACACACCAGAAAATCTTGTTAATGTTCTAGAGGTTGCAATTTTGATCGAATCTTCATCAAACTTTGTCAGAACGTTTGTTTTAATAATATCTTGGAAAAGTTCGAAAATGGGTTATCTGGGGTCAAAAACTAGGTCACCAGGTCAAGTCATAGAAAAACCTTGTTAAAGCTCTAGGGGTCACAGTTTTGATTGGATCTTCATGAAACCTTGTCAAAATGATTGTATATTGAGTTTGTTTACCCTGGCCTCTGGGTTATTCCCATATGGGCGAGCATTCACTATCTTCAACAATAAACAATAGTATAATATGTAGCCTATTTTTATAAAAACAATTTTTAAAACAATCTAGTAGGGGTAGGCTATTCTAGTGAACGTTTATATGTGTGTTTATTTTTTAACTTATTATATAATAACTATTATAATATACTGTTTTATTTCATTACTTTTTTACTGAAAAAAAGGAGGATCTATAATGTTGTATGACTATTTCATTTTAATAATTTGTTGTGATAGCATTAACTTATTTTTGTAAAACTATTCTGTTTCACTGTTTTATTGACATAACTTATAATTAACTATTGTATTTTTTTCTTGATTGATAAAAAAAAGAGAAAAGGAAAAAAGAAAAAAGGAAAAAAGGGGGAAAAAAGATGGGGATCTTAAAATGCTTGTTTTAATGATGTCTTGGTTATACTCAGGCATGGGTCATCAGGAGTCAAAAACTAGGTCACCAGGTCAAATCATAGAAAAACGTTGTTAACACTCTAGGGGTCACAGTTTTGATTGGAGGTTCATCAAACCTTGTGAAAATGCTTGTCTTAATAATATCTTGGACTGGTTCGAACATGGGTTACCTGGGGTCAAAAACTAGGTGACCAGGTCAAGTCATTGGAAAGCTTGGTAAACCCTCTAGAGGCCACAGTTTTGACTGGAGGTTCACCAAACTTTGTCAAAATGCTTGTCTTAATGATATCTAGAACAAGTGAGCGAAAAAGGGCCATCTTGGCCCACTTGTTAAGGTCTTAGTGCCCTGCGTGTCAGAAGTGAAATGATTTTAAAAGCTAGCCAAAAGTGAAAGGATCTTTTTAATATCGTGTTTGGTGCCCATTGGCATTGATTACTGCCTGGCATTGTCATGCTACTGATAAGCCAGCAGATGCTGCCTTGTGGTATTCGAACCCACTCCTCAAGGAGGCCTTGTCGTAGCTCCTGGATGGTGGTAGGCTTAACAGGGCATGCAGATATTGCAAGCAAGTCCCAGACATGTTCTATGGGGTTGAGATCTGGAGACCTGGCAGGCCAGTCCATCCTGAAGATTGTTCCAGCTTGGAGGTACTAATTGGTCACTCTGGCTCTGTGAGGTCTGGCATAATCATCCATTAAAATGAAATCTGGGCCTACTATACCAGCATATGGATGAACGTATACATCCAAGACCTCTCTATCGTATCTCTGAGCTGTTAGTGTGCCGTTTTAAATGATATGCAGATCGGTCTCCACTGCATGCTGACCCCTGCCCAAACCATTACTGAGCCCCCCCACCATAATGACCATGGTTTGCGATGCATACCCGTGCAAAACGCTCATTGGTTGTTCTCCACACTCAGGCACGCCTATCTGTAAAGTCAACACAGAATCTGGACTTGTCTGTGAAAAGTACCGGTGTCCAGTCGTTCAAAGTCCATGTTATGTGACCTTGGGCCCATTGGAGATGTGCCTGGATGTGGTTGTGCATCAATGGAATACAATCGTCTAGCGCTCATGCCAGCACCATGCAGTCTGTTTTGAATGATTTGAGTTGAACCCCGATTCCCTGTTGCATTCTGGAAGTCATTCTGGAGGGCCATGGCATTCATGAAGCGATGACATGGGGCTTGTACAACAATAAAACTGTCTTCTGCCTGCATAGTAGCACTCTGATGACCTCCCTGTATCTGTGGATAACATCATCATGCATTTGGAAGCGGTTCCACATCTTCACTACAATGCTCTGTGAAAAGCCAAGTTGACATGCCAAGTGACGTTGTGATGCCCCTGCTTCCAGCATCCCAACCTCTCTGTTCATTTCTTCCACGCTAAGACGTTGTCTTACACGATAATTAGCAATTTCAAGCAACTTTCAAGATGAATGATTGATCTAGAAGTGTAGATCTAAGGCATGTACACAAAGTACATGTCAAGGCGCACCCCAATTTTTCATGGGTATTGCTTTTCCCACGCAAATTGGCAAGCCTGTATAGACAGAACCAGTAAGACAGGTTATTTATTGTTTATGTAGAATACACACACTAAAATAATAAAATGCAAGTCTCTTCCTGTGTAATCATAAAAACTTAAATTAACAAATTACATTAACTTTAAAAAGTGATCCTTATCAAATTTTGAGTAGTATATGTAGCTACTGATGTACAACATGATTATTGATCTATGACTGAGAATGTTGTCGTATGATTACAATAGTAAATTGTTTAATGTAGCATGACTGGCCAATTGGTAATATCAAGTTTCACCAATTTAGATTTAAGAAGTTAACTATAATTGTATACATTAATAAACCCACTATACAGAGTATATTGCAAGTGATTTGAACCAAATATTATACTTGGTCAGTCTTCTATAAACTAATATCGCACATAATTTTCATATTTTTGGATAATGATCACTACTCTGTATATAAGGATATATTACAACAATTAGCCCTCAATAATAATTATGGTATCATGCAGGGAACCGTGTCTCAGATTTTTTATAACATCCTCCGTTCATTAGATATTTGACTTTAAAGAGATTTCGTAGCCTGAATCCCGATGACAATTATGTAATATGCCATAGATTAAAAATGAAAGCAAATATCAAAATTCTGAGACACAGTACCCCAGATAAACATTTCCACTACAAAATAACGAAAACTGCAGTGAAATTCATCATCAAATAATCTTTATTCAAAAATAACACCAACTGCCTTTTTTCTAAGTGAGACATTAACAATTTAAGTGTCAGATCATTATCTTCACAAGTAATCATCAATTACTCAATTAATTAATGCAACCCATTCAATTTTGATAGCTAATCTAAGTTGTTAATCATTTACAGTTCAATTATTCAAACCACTCCCATTTATGATGTCTAATAAGAGTTTTAATCACAAATAACTGCCAAAATAGTATCATATCATACCAAGGCCATACACAACACATCAGATAGTATGCCAATAGAGAGGCTCTCTTTGGGAAAAATTGCCGACTGGAAAATCAAGTTAAAAAACTCTGCCATTAATTAGATAAATAGTTGTAATATATTTGTTACAAAAACACAACTTTTAATTGGTATGTAAGAAGTATGTTTGCTTCATTAATGTAGTAATTTAAAACAGACTTATGCATGCACAAAAAGTTTAAAGGATTTATATAATGAAATAATATGATTTCGAAAGCTATGCTCGTCCAATATCTGTTCGAAATTACCGCATTTTCTACACTATTGTTTGGTATAGTTTTCACTATATCACCAAACATGCACAGTTTTTCTTAAATTAAAGGTTATGTTAAAATAAAATTGGTTTGCTGATTATGTCAATGAAATATCAAAATAATGATTTACTTAACCTAACAGTATTAATTATTTAATATACTGGCAATCTAAATATGCTGTAGTTCTATAAATTGCATTAAAATGTACATAAAAACATTATTGATCCTGGAATGGATAAATTTCAGTAAACATTATCAATTTAACCTCTAAGGTCAATATTATTCTAGCAATAGTAAGTAATGTATCTATTGACACTGATTTGTACATTACAGAGCCCCCTACAGCGCCGTCCCCTAGATGATTCTCGCTGATAAAGTGAAGTCCATGAAGGCAGTACTGTGTTTATCGCAATAAAACTGTACTTTCACATGTTGCATAATATGAAAGTATAACATTCAATCTGTGTAAATAACAATTTTTACATCTTTTTTACATATTAAGCCAGTCATGCCACATTAAATTTAGAATACTGTATATTGTTGGTAAACATGTTTATATATCATCACATATTTTCATGCTTTTCTCTTCTATTTAAAATATGTTTGGTGCACCATTGTACAAATACATTGTATTGGCAATGAACAATTATTGCTTTAAATTTTACTAAATAAAAGGTATTTTATTGTACTGTAAAAAATCTACAATTGATAAGTAATAAAATAAGACTGTATTAAGACATACCTAACTTATTATCCATGCTGTACAAAGAGGTGATAAAAACAATGTATCAGTCTATCAATTATCAACTTTTAAAAAGCTGTCAGATTTTAACACCATATGTTAGTTTTACAACAATTTGAAGGGCAATATTTCATAAAATTATAAACAAGAAAATTTAAAACAATACATCAAAATATATCTTAAGAATTGAAATCTACATCTCAAGACAATAACTTTGATACCAAGCATGCCCTAGTTATCTTTAATAACATGTAACATGTATTTTACAAATTTCATAACAATTTGACTAATTATGCAATGAAAAAACATGCATCATAAAAATGTTACAGATAGATATGTATAAATTCATGGCAATATTTAAGGCTTTTTGTAGACATTTCATTAGACAGGAAGTGATGATTTAGGACTAAGACCCAATGACATGTTCATGTACAATTAGGTAACAGATTTCTGAATACTTCATAGCCTAACTACACTTCATAGGTAGTACTTCAAAGGACTAAACAGAAGAGCATGGTCTACACTCACTATATTTTAACACTTTAGTCTAATTATTGCAATCACTACATTAATTATATCCGGTTCTCTACAATTTGGGCTGTTGATGTTATGACTTACCTTGGTTTTATAGAAATATGAGTGCCCAAACTGTCAATGGATTATGTAAAGGTTACAGAGGAAACTTCATATATACAAGGCCAATTTTAAGTCCATGAATCCACTTTTTTCTGAATTCTGACCCTATGTGTTTAGTTGATATTTTGTCTATTTTTGACTGCAGCACATTTTAATCTGTAGAAAATTGACCTTATTGTTGGTCAATAGTGTTCTCTTTGTTTGATGTGTAATCTGGGATATATTTTGTTACCTAAATGTTGAACTCTGTTCATGGTTACAAGTATAATAAACTGCAGTGTAGCTGTATTATATGTTGCACTCTGTTCATGGATTCAAGAAAATCAAATCGTTGATATTATATAAATATTAATCTATGTCAACAGTTTTTATTTTACACAAATCAAACTCCAGGTCCTTTATAAATTCAGGCCACCACTTTTATCTGTTTTTGAATACAAGGTTGTTTTTTACTATTTCAGCCCCTGCTATATATCATGGTCTCTTTTATTGACTGAGATATGTATTTCTACTTAGAAAAACAAGATATGCATACATAATACAGTAAAGTTCCGCTATTAAGACCATCAACCAGACTGACAAACAGTGATCTTATTATCGAGTCCGTCTTAATATCAAGACCCAATATATTCCTACGGTAAGTCAAATTGCTAAACAATAACCTTGATAACCTTATAATTATGATTTAAACAAGATATGTTCTTTTCTTAGATGTTTTAACTGACATACAAATATATACAAATACAACAAACATGTCTTTTTTGTAATTTATTTGTAATTTATTCACCGAAACTGACATTTTTCTCAAAATACGTATGTGCACACAAATTGCTACTGACAAATTACTTTATAATGTACTGTCTTGGAATATCCTTGGACTAGTTTTCATGTTTATTCAATAATTAGATGATTTAGGCTGCTTATTCAAATGTTGGGGTTTGATTGGGAGTTGAACGTAAAGGCAATGTTTGGATGATGCAGACTAATACGAAGACAAAAAATGGGGTACGTCTAAATTGTGTGCAAAACAGGAATTTGTTTTCTCATGCTAATTAAAGACATTTAGGTCTGCATAGGAGAATTTAAGTATGTTATCGTTCCTAAAAGTGAAGATTTCGTCTTATGAAAAGAACAGTTGGTTCGAACTTCAATCTGCATTTGAAAAAAAAATGACAACACCCTGATCTATGGAATTTTTAGTTAGTCAATTTTCCATTTTAAATTGTTTTTGACTTTTGAATTAGACTTTTGCATATTACTTTTACTAATATTTTTTTACATTAATGTTCATAAAATACAATTTTAACAATACAATGCAATACTACCAACTTGCTATACTGTTTTAAGAATCGCAAGTACAGGTGACCATTTTTGTCAGGTTCATTCTCATAAAGCACTGTTGATATATACACTGTTTTTACTCACATTTAAGCAAATAACAATTATATATTGTGTGTTACATTGTGACTGGATTAAACACCATTTTTCAACAGTTTTTTAATAATATATGGCGGCCGGTTCACCTTACCAGTTTTCCTGGACTGTATAAAAGCCAGTACTAAGTCATCCTTCCACAAAAAGATGGCAACTACTCCATATATGGAGGAAAATGAACATTTTTGTCAATTTTTCATAGAAGGGTATAGCCTGCCACGACCGGTATTTAAACCTGGATCCCCTGTTACAAGTCCAGCACACTAACAACTGGACCAGAGTCGTGGTCCTGGTATGTTACAGCTGTTATGGAACATTAAAACACAGTAATAGTTACCATCAAAATTTTGCTACCGTACTATTTGATGACAATTTCTTATAAATGTTCTAACTGTATTACCAGTCCCTAAGTCAAAACTCATGTGAATACATTTGTCAATTTCAGTGGTGAAATGTCCATAGAACTGAAATGTTCGTAGATGGTAATAGTGGTTCAAAGAGCTAGAAATTTTCAAAACAATATAGAAAATGGAAAGGACTGACCCCAACGTTTCCAACCACAAAAAAACATGGCGCAAAAAAACAGAAATACGAGAAATTGACAAATGTTATTGCATACAAGCAACAATTTTTTGCAGCTTGACTAGATTTTAACTAAATTTTGCGCATAAAGAGTACATACCACAAAGTTTGACTAGATTTCGACTGAATTTTGCTCATAAAATGTACTGGTACATCACATCTCAACAAAATTCATGAATACATGTAAATGGCTAAGCTTGACTTGATTTTAAATAAATTTTGCACCATATTTAAATTTACACAAGTGTTTAAATCACTTTGCTTTTGGAGATTCACATTTTGAAGATCCCCCTCCAACTGTTCCTGAGATCTCAAAAAATGTAGGTCAGTAGTTTACGGACGCAGGACATGCGAGTGATGCGACCACTGTGACAGGTGAGGTAAATACACCATCCGTAGAACTAACTACATGATTGCGGAGCTTCTCGTGTGAAAACCAGCAATGTATATAAGTCATATTTACCTTTTAGCTTTTGTGGTGATGTCATAATTTGACATTCCTTTTTTATTTATTTGCTGGCTGGCGAGATCCTGTAGCCACAGCATTAACAAAGTCACATTCACACGTTATATATAAAATACTGGCATAGCCAACACACTGTTCTCTAGTTATATTATGTGAATGTATAAACTTAAGCAGTTTTTAAAAGATTTCAATTATTCAGCAAAAAACTTGAGCTCGATAATTCGTCGTCCAGTACGCCACCCACTAGTAGCCGTCTCTGTTGGGTGGTTTTCAGAAGAAATATCAGCTTCAGTAGTCTCTTCAATCTTACTGAGATTTCTTCCGGTTAAAGAATTCAATTTTGCACGTATATGTTCCATTATAAACCTCCCTTTCCACCGACATTTCATAATTCTTGAATTAAATAACGATTTCTATTTTCAAAAATGATCCGGAGGTGATAGCAGAAGTGCATAAGGGAAGTAACTGAAAACGGAAAATCAAAGTACTGAAAGTACTCATGAGAGTTGAACTTAATGCAAAGGGTTGCAAGTCTTGTTAAGTCACATGAAAATTTTGTTTGACAAAGAAAATATGTTATATGTTGTAAATTCTATGTATGTGAACACTAAAACTAAAATAAATCTTGATGAAAACATTTTCATGGCAGATGTAGAACATGTTGTACTTTGGTCAGCATGAAAATTCATGCACCAAGTGAGTGAAGACCAAGTGAGGGGAACAAATTTCAACTCACAAAAATAGTTTATTGCATGGAAAATTGTTAAACACCTCTTGTCTTTAAAGTCTGAATTTTTCAGGATCTATTTTTTTAGCTAGATATATTTAAATTAGTCTGAATATTTAAAAGTCTGGGATCCGATTCCGAAGTAAATTCAAGTCCAAGATCTGGGGTCCCAGTTTCACAAACTTGGATCCTGGAAGACCTGGCATTTCTGATAAATCCCATCTGGGTTTGTTCATCCCACTGGGACCCTGGCATATCCTGCCCGGGATCCCAGTCATTTTTTCACATGGAAACATTACACAAAAAAGATCAATTATCAGAATCCTTATTAGCAACTTTGATTTATATAGATGTGTCTGACATAACAGATTCTGTGGAACAGTATGTGGCTTTGCAGCCAAATGCACAAGCACATGCATTTTTAAGTAAGTTAACAATATACTGTGGAACAGTAATACATATATAGAAACACCCACAGTGTGTAGAATGAATACTGTCATAGGTAGAACAGTTTGAAATAATGACTTGAGAGAAGAAAATTTGAAAATATCTACATGTATTTAATGCTTTATAATAACACAAGTTAAATCATACACAGCTGATACATAAGGTAATAGCAGGCAACAATATACTATGATTTCCTCAACAAGTTGCATAACTAAGTTAATGGTAGAGAATATGGGTTTGAACATTTGAGATATTGATTTGTCCTCGAACTGCTCAAGAATTTCAAGAATTGTTCAAGAATTATCAGATCTTGAACTAGTAAGCTTGTCCATTTAATGAACTGTTAGTAATAGTTCATATATAATGGCTCATATTATGTAGAATGATACTATATTAATTATATGATGTACCTTAATTTTGTTTATATGCATATTATATACCACTTGTACACATACAATATTGCTATTTAAGTGAAAATTAGTGTGCATGAATTATCTTCTGCTAGAAGCATTTAAATAAAACTTGTAAAACATGCAGCTTCTGTCACAATCTTTCAGCTTAAAAAAATGGTCCAAGAAAATAACTTGTTAATAATGGTATTATAAGTACTACTTAACATCACCATTTATTTTTAAATGTACAAAAACTGGTAAAAAATGCTGCACACAAGTTTTTTTACAACAAGTTATTATCAGTTTTTTTTAAAACTGCTGTTTAAATGGATCCCTACAAATTAAGATGGAGGACAAAAACTTGTAAAAAAGGCATTTAATTGAAAAAACTGCTAAATAACTGCTAAATAACTGTTAAATGCCTTTCCTTTTCTTAAGGGTGATCAAAAGTGTGACTGACAACGAAATGAAAATTATTAAGTTTTTATTTTAAAGTAATGTTCATTTTTAATCTGCATTTCAGGCCAACGTATGATGTGTACAATTTGTACAAAATACCAAAGGAGACAATATTATCCTGTGTGATGTTTTTTTTTATTTGTTTTGTTTTCCATGCTAATTAAACATTTGAATTAAAACAGTACTATCTTTTCACTTTAAGATGCATCAGATTCCACCAAGTTCATGGGAGCTAAACCTCCTACACACTCCCCTTTGTCACTGAAAGAAGCTCAAATTAATATTTGCAATATGCCTTCAAAAATTCCCAGTTGCGGCAGGTCATACCCTTCTACGAAAATTTGACAAAAATGTCGATTTTTGGAGAAGTTACCGGCTCCTTGTGGAAGAATAAGTTAGTACTGGTTAGTATGCAGTCCGGGAAAATGGTTAGGTGAACTGGTCACCATATATAACAGAAAAATTGTTAAAAAAAACGGTGTTAAACCCCGGTGATAATAAATCATATTAAAACAAACAATAAAAAACTCCTGGCCAGAACACTGGAATCGTTCCAGAAAATCAAAATGGCCTGTTCGCTAATTGCCATGAAGATTGATGCTTGTGAATATGTCCAAGAGAGGAACTTATACAAGTTGGTATGATCCAGTGATATGTTTGATGATCTCTAATCTTCATTTGCACCAAAAATGAAAAATTAATTTGGAGAAATTTCACATAGATTGCGTGTGTTTGTTTTGTTTGATATCTCCTGAACATGCCAATTGCTTTAAGGTGATTTTTAGATACACAAATTGAAAAATACATAACATGTTAATATGCAGGGGCAATCTATAAAATATGATATCAGATACATAATTACATGCAATTATAATCAGAGTACAAAAATTACCATCCTATAGAAAGGGGTCAATATATATGAAAAATACTTTATATAATACTTGCCTTTACCATTTTCATTGTTAGAATAAATAATTACTATCTTAGTGTATCCAATACAATTATACAATGTGAGTCATTGCTGGTTAATGCCTTATTCATGCAAAAGAAAAGTTTAGAAAAAAAAAAGTTTTTCGACCTACCTACCCTAATTTTTTTGGTCAAGTAACTCTTAAACACAATTATTTTTTTCTAGCCTAACTTGATAACAATTATGTTGAGGAATTCGTTTCATGTATTTTGTCAATACTATTTGTACTAGAATTGTGTTTTAAACGTGTTTTTAGGTCACATTATTAAATACACATACATGAATTTGTGCACATCAACATAATTCTCCAAGCAATTTGTCAAGAGTAAAGTCAATTTATGTTCATAGCAATTATGTAATGATGCTTTCATTAGAAAGACAATGCATTATGAGGACTTGCTTGGCTTTAACTGGTACAGACAATCTTTCTTGTTGTCTGTGTATTATGTTAAATGTTCTATTATAAACTATTGATAATTGTAATGTAAATATCTTTTTAATACATGATTTATACATCATTTATGTACCTAGTATTCTTTTATTAGTTTACATTTATGAATATTAATGTCTTCAACAGTGTAAAGATACATGTTTACATTGAAAAGAATTTTTGAACTTTTAACTACATGATTGTATTTTTTTAAAAAAAATTGTTAAGGCAGTACGAGATATATGGTGATTTTTATGGTTTGTTTATATACATTTCTAAGTCTACGAGAAAATATGTTGAAAGAGCTTAAAATTTTAGGCATTCTTCATGAAATATTCAAGACATTCACTTGATGTCCTTCATGATATTACATAAATATTTATTCATAAATTGTTGAAAAGAATATGAACAGCAAATGCTGTATTAAAATTTGTAACAAAAAAGCATGAGTCCTTCAGAAAATACATTTATTCAGAACATTGGCATGAATTATCCATTAAGAATTACTTATACAGATTTCATGGATATAAGCTATTCTTAATTTCACAACTTTTCATGCAATTATCAGTC
Organism: Lutraria rhynchaena; assembly: GCA_008271625.1. Lineage (NCBI taxonomy): Eukaryota > Metazoa > Mollusca > Bivalvia > Venerida > Mactridae > Lutraria > Lutraria rhynchaena. The sequence continues at coordinate 269,318 of VIBL01000273.1, read as the reverse complement.
CAAGTATGTCTCATTTGCTGATTCTTTTCATGAACACTTCAATTCTTACCAGGGAAATGAACTCTTTTTCATACTAAAAAGCAACCAAATGGCTCACCTGTGGTCAAACATGGTTCACCATGGCCATATAAGTCATGTACAACCATGGTTGGACACTTTGGTCACCAATCATGGTTAAGCATGGTTGAGTGATCATGGTATGACCATGGTTGGCAATGGTACATAAGTAAAAATGCTAATCATGGTTCAGCCATAGGTCATACAACCTGTGGTTGATCAGGGTCACATTTAGCAGGTTAATTATAAGTATAGATTAAGGACCATTTTGAATTGAGATAAGTATTTTCAGTTTCTAGACAGGTCAAACAAGTGGTTACCTTTTGTCTGCTTTCGGTTGTTTTTCACCATTGGTAATTCCTGTTCATTGACAATGTTCAGGTGGTTCAAATGAAATGACATGATAATTCTAAGAACCTTAAAACAGAGTTCATGAACTGATAAAGATCTAATGTTCATGAACTGTTCACTTGTGGTCGATGAACAGAAAATGAAGCATTGAAAAACAGAAGAAAGAAATTCATGAACAGTTCATGAACATGAATTGCAAATTTGATGAACATTTTATGAATCTGGCTCATTTTCTGTTCAAAGATAACACATGAATAATTCATGAATTGAATTCAAGAATGGTTCATGAACGTAGCAAGCACTATTCATGAACAGCAACAATTTCAACAGGGATGGAAGAGAATGATAACAAAATAGCAATTGTTCATAATGTACTTAAATACTAACTGCTGTTATATGGTATGTTCTGCGAAATCTTTTTTTTTGTATAAAGATACAATGTGTGTACATGAAATACTATATGCAGTGTTTTTTTATGATTGAGAGAAAAATTGGCGCTAGTTGATCAGTATTTACCATGTAGATAATACCAATTATTTAAAGACATCAAAAAAGACAACAGATATTTATAGAACTTTATTTTTCTCTTCATGTATCCAGACACAAGTAATAACAAGCAAAATTATATTAAACTATACAGATGAATGTATATTCAGCACTTACCTTCATTACAACATTGTAAATATATATATATATTACTGTCTCATTTTGCACAATATTTCCCTAAATGTATTTAAGTTTGACTGGTTGACTGGTTAAGGAATGCATTTCATTGGTGAACTCTACTCACCAAGCTAAACACAATAACTCACAGATTACACTATAATTAACATCAAAGCCAACAGAGCCCTTTTTGTTCTCTTTGATAAAGTAAATTACTGTGTTTGTCTCCAGTCATGGGATTACTATCATAGGAAAGAACTATATATACATAAAGGTTGCCAAGCACATTAACAAAATTAAACATTAACGACTGTGTGGTTTTATGACCTTACATTAATACATGGGAACAAGGAGAAGAAATAATATTATAACAGCAAGTCCTTTCTTATGTTTAACAAACACAGCACAACTGAATGTGAGCTAATATGAAAGTATTATTGTTTAATATACATAGTTAGCATTGAATGCACATAAAACTGATTTCATTATACAACATGTAACATGATTTAAAAATACATTGTTCTGACAAGATATGCAAGAAAATGAGCTCAAAACAAATTACATCAATATGTTTTTGAACATTTTGAGTATTCAATCTAAGTCAGACATATGTAACTAATTAACAAGATGAAACCAAATAAATGGATTTTTTGATAATCAGAATGTCATGTGAACTCATGTGCAGGCCATAAAACACCAAACACTGACAACCAATTGATCACAAAAGACAAATTTGGTCGCCACAGTAGCAATCAATTATCATTAATTATGATACAGCTGTAATTTCTGTGCAAATTTTTAACCAAGCTTTGATGACAAATTGGTATTGCTAAAGAAAGACAAAGAAACAAAGGCCATTTTTATTTGTACATGTCCCAATATAAAGTAGGATTAAAGTTGAATTACTTCATAAAATACAATGAAAATTGATTGTTTTTCTCAATTCCAGGTGATTATGATATACCAGTGAAAAGCATAAAGTCCTTAACAAGTATACATGTACATGGATGAAAGTTTTCCATATTTTGACAGAGTCCTGTATTTTTCGGCCATACCCTGGGTCTTTTTTTCTAATGTTTGTGAATTCAGTTTCAAATTCGATGGGGGGGGGTCAGGTGGATATCAAAGATGAATGGTCAGCACAACTCAAACAGATTTGCCATGATTTGATTAGTTTAATGAAGGTTCTTCAGCCAATTAGAACAGATTTTTAACTTGGATCAGAGCATTTAATGGTGTCCGATTAGAAATGTGTAAGCCAATGTTACAAAACTAAAAATGAAGGGATGCAAAAACAAATGGCGTTCGGAATAGTTGTCTGAATGAGAAAGTTGGAAACGGGATGATTGGCAAGGAAAACCCAATGTAAATGGGGTAGGTATTTTGTAAAGTGTGCTTGAAACGCATAAATTACAAATCCAATGGCAAAAAGTTGATACGCCTACATTCTGAAGATGAAAAACACCAGAAAATGAAAAAAACATTAAATATTAGGGTCAGTAAAGTTTGCAGAAACTCTGGTTTTTCTTTGGTTTAATGACTTCCAATATACCACAAATGATGATGATTCCACACCAAGTTCTTGGTTTTAAAAGCTTCTGCTAGCTCTCTGGAGAACTAATTTCACAGCCTAATATTGCCAGCATTGCAGGAGCTTCCAGTCCCCTGGGCCCCCTACCAGGGCTTTGCCCTGGACCAATCCGGGATCCTAGTAACCCCCCAGCTTCATTTTCAGTACATTAAGTTTGCCAACTTTCACCTATGTAGATACAGCAAACTACAAAATATTAGTCCAACCATTAAACAAGACGGCCAAGCTGGCCCTTTTTGCTCACCTGAGTAAAAAATGCCACTGATTTATCCTACTTGACCCCAGATGATCCATGTTTAAAAAATTCAAAAGATGTTATTAAGACAGACATTCTGACCGGGTTGGTGAATGTCAAATCAAAACTATGACCTCTAGAGGGTTTACAAGGTTTTCCAGTGATTTGACCTGGTGACATAGTTCGTAACCCCAGATGACCCATGTTTGAACTTGTTCACAATATCATTTAAGTAAACAATTTGACAAAGTGTAATGAAGATCCAATTGAAACTGTGACATCTAAAGTGTTAATAAGGTTTTCCAGTGATTTGACCTGGTGACCTAGTTTTTGACTTGAGATGACCCATGTTCAATCCTGTCCAAGATATCATTTAGACAAACATTCCAACAAGATTTGGTGAAGATCCAATCAGTAATGTGGCCTATGTAGTGTAAACAAAGTTTTCCAGTAATTTGACCTGGTGACCTAGGTTTTGACCCACATAGCGCTTTTTACAACTTGTCCGAGATAATATCAAGACCAAGCGAATCATCAATTTCCAAGACCCTTTGATAAAAAATGTGGCCTCCAGAGTGTTCACAAGATTTTCCTTCCATTTGGCCCAGTGACTTAGTTGTTGACCCCCCAGAGCCCTTTTTCAAAATCATCTAAGATATCATCAAGACTAAGCCACTGACCAATTTTCATAACCCTTTGACCAAAAATATGACCTCTAGAATGTTCACAAGGTGAATGCCAATGAGCACTTGGTGCTCAGGTGAGCTAAAAATAAAACAATAAAGCAACCATCATACTGAGGTTACCAATTGTACATGTCTGCCATATCCCAAAATGCTCATGGATCAGAATATTTCATTAATTTTGTCTGCTGTTATTGTAGGTACTGAACTAACAAGGAACAAAAATTAAAAAAAAACACACATAAAAATGCACATGAGTCAAGCAATAAACATGATTGTTACATTCTTTCTGTAAAAACAATAGTAATATGGTGATTTATCATATTTATCTTTTTTAGCAACAATAAATTGATCCTCCAGCATGCAAATGAAATCATTTTTCGATGTTTTAAATTTAAAAATCAAAAAAAATGATACAAGAAGCTGCATATGATATAACATGTACATAACATGCAACAATAAAAAAAATCGACATGGCATCAATGTGTTGGTATACTTTCCTCTGATAACCACCAGTATGGCATTTCCTGCTGAGAATTTGTACTTTTTTGTGCTAATAATAATTGTGTACAATAAAACCCTTGAAGTTGGTCTCATTATTGAGGTTTAACTGTATACATATGCGCATATCATAATAACCCTAAAACAGCTTCCTTCCTATTGCATTACAAATAAGCTGCATAAGCATACCTACTTCATATGGAAATAGGCGTACTCTTCCACATATTATATGTGATGTAATACACTAGATAGAAGCAGTTGTATCGTACAGGCTATGTGCATTAGACAGAAGTGGGTGTACACTTTCATACAGGGAAGGTCATGCAATATTTTAGTTAAAAGTGGGTGTACCCTTTCATCTAGGACAGATTATGTAATATTTTAGATAGAAGCGAGTGTGCTCATTCTTTTGTGGCATGTTATGTTATACTTCACATAGAAATAGGTGAACTCTTTCATTTAGGGCAGGTTATGCAATATCTTATGAAGACATAGGTATATAGGACAGGTTATATGTAATACTCTAGATAGAAGTTTATGCACTCTTTCATATCAAACAGGTTATATGAAACTTTGTGTGTAACATTTTGTATTGGAAAGCTTTCACTAACTTAGGAACACTTGTTTATTTTAATGTACATAATATTTAAATTCACAACTTAGCACAGAAATAAGAGGGCTGCGATGGCCCTTTTCCGTTCACTTGAATAAAGATTGCAACATCTATAGTTTTCCTGTGATTTGACCTGGTGATCTAGTTTTTAACATGAGCTGGCCCATGTTCAAACCTATTCAAGATATCATTAATACAAACATTCTGACAAAGTTTAGGGAAGATCCAATCAAAACTGTGACTTTGCAGAGTTTTCAGGAAATTTGACCTACTTTGTGACCCCAGTTGTTCCATGTTCGAACCTGTCCAAAGCATCATTAAAACAAACATTTTGACAAAGCTTAACAAAGATCGAATCAAAACTGTGATCTCTAGAGTGTTAACAAGGTTTTCCAGTAATTTGACCCGGTGACATAGTTTTTGACCCCAGATCACCCATGTTCGAAGTTGTCCAAGATATCATTATGACAAGCATTTTGGCAAGGTTTAGTGAAGATTGAATCAAAACTGTGATCTATAGAGTGTTAACAAGGTTTTTCTATGATTTGACCTGGTGACCTAGTTTTTGACCCCAGATGACCCATGTTCAAACTTGTCCAAGATGTCATTGAGACGAAAATTCTGACCCAGTCTGATGAAGATTCACCGAAGTGTGACCTCTAAAGTGTTAACAACCCCAAGGTGTGGATGCCGGATGCCGGACACCAGAGTAGACTGACTGATCACTATATCTCACTGAGCACTACGTGCTCAGGTGAGCCAAAAAATGCTTTTGTTGTGACATCCTTCCATGTGCTCCAAACAGTCATGCACAGTGCCAAATTCCTCGGTCCATGTGTTCCATAGAATGATGAGCAGATGAAATCCCACATTTCATGTGTTCCATGCAGTGATGAACAGTGTAATATATCACATTTCATGTGTTCCATAGAATGATGAACAGTGTAATATACCACATTTCATGTGTTCCATAGAATGATGAACAGTGTAATATACTATATTTCATGTGTTCCATAGAATGATGAACAGTGTAATATACAACATTTCATGTGTTTTATACAATAATGAACAATGTGAAATCCCTCTGTCCACATGTTCCATACGATGAGGAACAATGTGAAATCCCTCTGTCCACATGTTCCATATGATGAGGAACAATGTGAAATCCCTCTGTCCACATGTTCCATACAATGATTGAAAAGTATGAAATCCCTCTGTCCACATGTTCCCTACAATGATTGAAAAGTATGAAATCCCTCTGTCCACATGTTCCATATGATGAGGAACAATGTGAAATCCCTCTGTCCACATGTTCCCTACAATGATTGAAAAGTGTGAAATCCCTCTGTCCACATGTTCCCTACAATGATTGAAAAGTATGAAATCCCTCTGTCCACATGTTCCATACGATGAGGAACAATGTGAAATCCCTTTGTCCACATGTTCCATATGATGAGGAACAATGTGAAATCCCTCTGTCCACATGTTCCATACAATGATTGAAAAGTATGAAATCCCTCTGTCCACATGTTCCCTACAATGATTGAAAAGTATGAAATCCCTCTGTCCACATGTTCCATATGATGAGGAACAATGTGAAATCCCTCTGTCCACATGTTCCCTACAATGATTGAAAAGTGTGAAATCCCTCTGTCCACATGTTCCCTACAATGATTGAAAAGTATGAAATCCCTCTGTCCACATGTTCCATACGATGAGGAACAATGTGAAATCCCTTTGTCCACATGTTCCATACCATGATTGAAAAGTGTGAAATCCCATTGTCCTCATGTTCCATACAATGGTTTAAAAGTGTGAAATTCCCTTGTCTTCATGTTCCATACAATGATTGAAAAGGACGAAATCCCTCTGTCCACATGTTCCATACAATGATTGAAAAGTACGAAATCCCTCTGTCCACATGTTCCATACGATGAGGAACAATGTGAAATCCATCTGTCCACATGTTCCATACAATGATTGAAAAGTACGAAATCCATCTGTCCACATGTTCCATACAATGATTGAAAAGGACGAAATCCCTCTGTCCACATGTTCCATACAATGATTGAAAAGTGTGAAATCCCTCTGTTCACATGTTCCATACAATAATGAAAGAGCATAATCCATACAATGATCAACAGTGAGATATTCTTCAGTCCATCAGTTCATTGTTGTTTAATACTTAAATAAGGTTATTTTACACATTCCATTTGTCTTTCTATTAGCATTACCATTTCCTACTACTAAGATTACATTCATTTTTATTTCAATTACTATATGTGTAATGTTTTTAAATAACTTATTTCTGGTCCCCATTCAACAAACACTATTTCAGTTATCAAGTATTTCTCAATATTACAAAAACTGCCTTATTGTTTAAAGAAGAAAATGATTACTGAGATATATCAATAAGTGTCATCAGTATGATACTAGGGCATAGTATATGAACAATTTTTAATCAAAGAATGGTAAAATAGAAATGTTTCCTGTGACAAGGCCAGAGTGTAATTGCTAACAATTTGAAATGTTGTCACACAATGGTAGCTTTCCCTTTGATTGAAGATCATAGATTACAAACAAGTAAAAAACTTATGCATGTGAAAATCTGAACAAGTTTAACCTTGAAACCAATCAACTTTCCACACATCAAGATATTTGACACTTGACACCATGAAATTAGAAAATACTTATCAAAGAACCTCTTATATGTAATAGATACAAAAATGTTATCAAACAGGCCACATTCCTTTCACAAGTACTTGGTGCACAAACTTTCTTTATGACCTTATAGTGATATGTGCTTCATATAATAAAGACAGGTATACATGTATAAACATACATTTGGTGAAATAAAGAAGCACAACAGATGATGTGAAGATAGCATCAACTTCTGTAATACTCATCTTCATTTTTATCATTTTATCTTATTATTTTTATAACAGACCAAATTGTATACATGTTATAAAAGAAGTTATAAAAGAAGCCATCCTTTAACTGTCCTTTTGGACTAAAATATGTAGAGCAATGAAATTTTGAAAAATATATCATTCCTAAAGAATACCATAAATCTTTACAGTGATATTTGTATCAACATTAATGTGACTACATTAAAAAAAAGTTAGTGTCATATGATTATCTGTAATGCTGTCCAAATTTAGACCTTCTAACTGATCTGTGATTGTGAATCATGTTTTTAACATTTAAGTCACAGTACCCATTGTAACCCAGTTGTCAAATTTCTCCAATTATTTATACATCAAAGTTTGTTTAAATTGAACATTTTGCTAAGTCCCTTGAACTTTGATATGAGTTTCAACTGTACAAATATCATTCATTGACCAAGGTTTCTGTTCATATACAAATAAAGAAGTCACTGACTGCCAGTACATGAAGGTAATCAACCATGAACGAAGTATTCACTAGTAGGAAGACATATGCAAATGTCAGCAATTAATAAATAGTAGTTTATCAAACACAGCAAGATGAAAGAAAGGTATACACCTTCATTGAGTATTTATAGCCAGTGGTCAGAGATAAACAGAATATAAAAGTTGAACTAGCCAATGGCCTTAAATGACCAGTTCATAATTATGTTTACTGACTAAATAATTATTAAATTACTAAAATAGTAAGATATTGTTCACAATTTGGAATGCAGCCTTAAGTAGACATATGTTTACTTAAACATGAATAATCACTGAGACACTGTACAAAAGCCAAGTTAAAAGAAATATTAACTAATGCTAAATTAAATTAAAAATAAAACAGCTCGGTTACTTCATCTTTATCAACTTCCTATAACTTTCCTGTGTTCAGCAGTGAACTAGTTGCTCAAGGCATTCACAATGTACTCATATATGTTGTCCTAATGTGATGAACACAAAATCATCACAAATGTACATGAAAGCAAGAAGAAACATTACCAGACTATCAACACCAAAACCTTTCAAAATCCATTACCAGGGTAAATATAATCAAAAGATGAACCATGATAATCAGAATATCTGACATTAGTGACAAGGTTGAACCATCACTCTGTATAACATTATATCAGTCCCCAGAGTCATACATATACTTTATATATACACAAGTAGCCATAGTTATTGTGATGTACATAAACTACATAAATTGACCTAAAAAGCAGACTGACATCATATTATAAATAATTTCCAGAACTGATTCTTTTAACAGACATGCAAAACATAATTTCATACATCTGAGTTAAAATCTCATTCTAACATATTTGTTCATAATTCCAACAATCAAACTCAATATTCATGAAAACAGAAAAAGTAGAATATTAAAGCTGACAATTCGTTTCAGACACAGCAGGTTTCCTATATCCAAGGTAAAAACATGAGCCATTTATAGTGCAATGTGTTCTTTTTGTTCAATGTGACAGCTGATACATCTTTAAAACAACATGATAATTATGAATTTAAATATCAATGCTGGCTAAATGATATTTCAAACTATTTGACTGTTATGTGTTTATTACATTTTGTTCCCTAAGTTATAATCTATATGTTATAATCTATATGAAATGGGATACAAATGAATCAAATTCATCATTGCTTTCTGCGGTAGCTATTGTAACAATGCAATCAAATCAATTGGGCTATCTTTTCCTGATGAATAAAGATAAACCCTGCACACTAAGTTTACCTTCATTGCAGAAATAGACACCTTGATTGTATGTAATGAGTTGATGGTCATATGAATTTCTGCCCGACTGGTCATCAACTTTAAATAAACACAACTTGCACGGTCAGAATGCCACCCATCGGTCAACTAATGAATTGCTTCATCAGTCAAGAAGTCAGTACATACATGAACCAAGAAAGAAACCATAAGTACATGAAGTCTAGATGTTAAAATTTTTAAAAACCCATAAACATGATGACCAACAGAATTTACAGAGAGGACAGAAGAGAAATGTATCATAAATATCATCATTTTAGATGGAACAACCCCTGTGAGGAATAATACATACATGATTAAAATAATGTAAACATTCTTGTAAAAATTAGTTTCACTTAAATTGAAAGATTTGGTCAAACAGCTGACATTTTATACATTATAATACATATGTCAGCAAGTTTGTAAGTGGGTAAGTTTAGGACATCAATGTTGTTACTGGCCTGATTTAATGGAAATGTTAAATACAAAAACTATACTTTTACTATTACAGTTTTATTCATGTGATTTTTAAATTTACTTCCATAACTGATTAAGAAAGTTGAAGGATTAATGTAACATGGTAATGTAGGAGTATGTCACATGTGACATGTTGAGTAGATAGAAGTCATGCTTTATGATAATTTGAGTGTAGATTTAACTATAAGCAATATGCTGTTAACATTAGGTCAGTAAACATGCAGAATTGACCAAATAAAAAGACAACAATTCCTTCAATTCATCTTATTGTTGATATATCAAATTTCTACTTGATTTTCATCAATAAAAACTACATACATCACATACATGGACTAATGCACCAAGTATCATCAATATTTCTTAATGCATCAAGACAATGTATGTTTTATGAAAGTTAATTGTATATTGAAAATGAAGCAGACTTGACATGAACAACAAACAAATTGAAGTGAAATAAATACAGCCGAGTCATTTATAACAATTTGTTAAGTATACATAAACAGGTTATGTAAAACAAGATATATCACTCATCAGTAGTGTTCAAGTTTTGTATTACCTCAAGGCAATTCCATTCTTCAACTTAATTTAAGCTGTTGATTTATACATTGAAAGTATCCTAAACTTTTTACCATCCACTAGATTGTCACATAACAAACAATACAAAAATCCATGAACACAGAACTGTGTTCTAACAATGCATAATCTTCATTTTAATTCAACTATAAAGTCTTCTTGAAATAGAAAACCATGTCATCATTCACTATCATTCTATACAGGCACTGATCCTTTAAAATTCATGACTACAATATGATCTTCCGAAACTAAATCTTCAGGAGTCAATTATTTTGCGAATCTGTTATCTGAATTGTTGAAAAGTCAAACCCTCCAACTGTGAACAATATTGAACTAGCTATAGAGTACCTATGACAATGAAATATGAAGACAGGTAAAATATTGAAATAAAAGGACAGCTGAGACTAGAAACAAAATCTCTATTTCAATTAATGATGTACCTGTTAAGTTTGCAAAGAAAATATTCTTTATATCAATATTTGACACTTCACAGAAAGATGAAATTTCAGGTATCATCATAGAATGACAGCACTATAAGTTAGAACAGTTAAGACAGCCAACAAACAAATACTCCTGCTTTTAATATTTTCTGTTAAATTCATAGAATATTTTTTTTATTTGTTACATTCTATTTATATTTTTTTTTACTTATAATTTACATATTTTTTTTAAGAATGAATTACAGAACGTATGAATTTTAACCTGATCATATACAAACTGATTAAATGATTTGACTTAATTATACCATAAATATGTTATGATGTTACTTTCAATTAAAGTCTGAATTCAGTTAGTTTATATTATTGCTAAAACAAATTCACATCTTCATAATACAAGAAAATATCTCAGACTTGGAGGCTATGCTTTACAATACATTATCATAATAATAATAAGTACTTTAGACTTATATATTGATTGTATCATAAATATTTAATTTATCACATTAATTCTGATAACCAGTAATACAATATTGTTGTTGCATGAAAACATATGATGAGGCATGAATATTTAAGTGTCATATAGCATACAATGAGATAAGCTGGATTGTGTCAATGTTGAATATATCACATCAATGTTCTTATTACATTCCTTGGTAACTGATGTTTTCAACCATTCCTAAAATATTGAAACCTCTCCTAGTTTGATATCAGTACAGATATACCAAGCAGACAAACTATGTGTGTGTGTATATATATTATCTGCACTTTTCATGAAAACTTTAAACAGTAAGTTATATTGACACAAAAATGACTAACAATTTTATAAAAATCCTTGTAAACTTTCTCATGTACATTTTCTCATGTTATTGTACAATCATAGGAGATAATATAATATAATACAAACACTTCAAGGATGATACCACAATGTAATTATTCTCTATCTATTTAAACCTGATTGTGGTTGGGGGCTTGTGCATTCAAAAAATTCTCAAATCTACCTCTGGACAACCAGTACTAGTGTTTTATGAAGAAGTAAGGCACACACTCACAATCTACTGATTGAGCTGCAAACATATTATTCACTTTTACTCCTGTTTCAAGCACTTATAAGCAATTATTTCAGGCTGAATTAATCAGAATCGAATAAACTCACAACAAGCAAAATATGTAGTTCAAACAACCATGAAAAGGATCTTAAAAAAGAACAAATGAGATTCAGATACAAAATATGACACAAATATAGAATTCTCAATTTGAGTAAAATCATTGAGGAACATAAGAGTACCTGTATTCACCATTGTCAGTTTAATAACCATGTAAGTTTGATAACATCAAAATGCATGTTATTAAATTAATTGAATATTATATTATGACAAAAATATATATTAATTTATGACAGAATGGTAGATCTAAATATACAATGTTTGATATTACTCACACTTTAATAAAAATAAAAAGTACAGCTCTTGTATTGCATTTACAATACTTTTCATAGTTCTTAAATACTAAGAGGAATCTAAGTAAAATTTAAAGTATTTAGCTTAGAATATGTTTAAGAAATTAAATTACATGCAGGAAATGTATACTTTGATATCCATCAGGAATCACATTTATCCTAACATTCTTTCAGTTAATAATTTCTTCAGAAGTTGAATATTTTATAGCACCATCATGTCTGGCACAAAGTTCCTAAGCTTCCATTTATTTCCCATAAAGCCAGCTGAAAATTGCAAACAGATTGTTCAGTACTCAAATAATTATTGCATCATAGTTAGAGCCAGTTAAAGCAATAAGCCTTTGGCTGGGTGTAGCATACTGAAGAGAATCAACAGATGAACACATGAAATGAAAATTAGAAAAACAAGTGGGAAAACACTCACATGGAAATAATATATAAATCTTAGTGAACTCATTTCACCATCATTTAACCTAAACATTCTTATTTAATGTTAAATGCAGATAATAAAAAACAGCAGATTTTGGCAAACAACAATTCATAACACATGTCTATACACTTTCATTTATTAATTATTTATATAATTGAAAAAACAGGTATTAAACATTTGAGATACTAAAAAATGGAAGCAGTTTATCATTCTTACTAAATAAATTAATGTTAAATTTCCAAATTAAATTTTGAGAGCGAACTAATTTAAAATAACATGAAATATCCATTCATAAAAAATGTATGATCTGCTATTATTTAGATGGCTTCTTACTGACAGTGTAATACAGAATCTGTTAACAAATATTGGACAACAGTGGTAGCTCGATCCCAATATTAATTTACTGACCCTGTATCACACAGTGTAAGCAGTGCAACAAATTTATCTTACAGAATACCATTGAAATATCAATTTACCAAACTTTTATGCCATCTTAACCATTTTTATTGTGAAATTATGATTATGGACTGTATATGAATTGCAACTGACCAAATACAAGAAAACATTAGGTCAGCATGTAACCCAGCTCAACCAATCAACAGCAAGTATTCAGTACAACGCATGATAAAACATATAATTGGCTATAATATGAGTTTTTATTCTTCAAGTTCTGTATTAACATAAAAAATATCCTAAAAAGATAAAGATTAAAGATCATTATAAAATCATCAAATAAATATATCCAACACACAGTTGTATTAAATAATACATACATGTATAATCATAATAGTCATATAAACAACATTTCATTCCATTTTTGTTAATTTTAAAATCACTACCCAAAATCAAAGAAAAATATTTATGAAAACAAATTTATGCAAATATTAATAATACAAACTAATTTTCAGGATCCGTTTTACAATAAATTGGTGCAATTGAATGCACATCAAACATTTTGGAAAAGCCCTTTAATGAATATAAACTAACTTGATGATAGCTATAAAGCCATAAATTAGAATATGAAGGCCAAAAGCATACCAAGTGTCATAACGTAATACCTAGAAAAACTTTATTATCAGTTTAGTGAAATTTAAACTTTTGGAATTCACACGGAGAAAAAGATTAGCATATACATGACAAATCAATACAATTACAGGTAATTTTAAACATAAATTGTGCATATGAAAATTTGATTTTATACAATAGATAAAACAAATATAACTTATATGAAAACAAATTCAGTCCTTGAAAATAACCATATCATGCTTAGCCAACAAATTTTTATGACTGATATTTCTTTGTATCAATAAAGTACAAAGGTATCCATTGTAAATGAAATCTTCATATATCCATGAAAATTTATTTACATAAGTAACTTAAGTATAGTGACTTCAATGACCTTGGCTAACAAATGGCCACAGTAAGAAAACATATTGGTGTATTTATGTATAACTCTAGAACAAGACTGATGGTATAAACTGATTTATGTATAATTTTAAAACCAGTCTGATGGCATATATTGATATATGTGTAATAATAGAATCAGTCTGATGGCATATACTGATTAATGTGTAATACTAGAACCAGTCTGATGGCATATACTGATTTATGTATAATATTAGAACCAGTCTGATGGCATATACTGATTAATGTGTAATACTAGAACCAGTCTGATGGCATATACTGATTTATGTATAATACTAGAACCAGTCTGATGGCATATACTGATTAATGTGTAATACTAGAACCAGTCTGATGGCATATACTGATTGATGTATAATACTAAAACCGCACTGAAATTTAGAAGGATGTGTGGAAATAACCTCAACAAATGTTTGCTATAATTGTTTATTTTTAGCTCCACTTTCTGTCTCATTCTCAGCTAAATATTTTGCAATCACTATAGACTGATTTCTGTACACTATAATAACAGAGATCAATAAACTGTCATGTGATAGGACACATTAATGTAGGCAAAATGACAATGTAAAAATAATATCTGATTTTTTTAAATTCATGTCCAGACAAGATTGTCATGCATCATAGACTTTTGGAATGTATAATTCAACATCCGCAGTAATTTTATGTCAGTACAACTCTAGAATCAGCTCTCAAACAGCAGACACATGAGAAAAAATGTCATCACAAATAAAAATGTAACATTATTCATCACTCATTCTTGAATCATCATCATCAAGAACGTATTAAGGTTGTAAAGGTAAGTAATTCTCTACATACACTCAACAAAACATAAATAATTGATGAAGTCTTCAAGAGAAAGCTACCATTGTTCAAATTTCTCAATTTTAATGCTATTAACTTTTGTTTTCAGGAATCTTACCTGTTAATATCTGATATTAAAACATTGTTGACATCATCTACTGAATCACATTCTGAAAATTTCTCAAAACTTCATTTTTCATTCCACTTGATTAGATAGATGTATTTCAGTTTGTCAGTCCATGATCTCTTCAAGAAATATGGTTAATACTATATGGTATGCATATTGGTGAATTAAACGATACACAACACATATAATATACATGCTTCTGGTAAAATGAATGCAGTGCCACAAGTGTCTGTCGACAGTTTCACATCCGAGATTTGAAAAGATGAAATTTCCACATTCGAAGTTGCCAAGCTTCGAGGACATCTTTACCTGACAGTATTAGATCAGGCGTCCCAGCCTAATGCTATCAAGTAAGATGACAACAAAACTTGCTAAAAACTCGAACAGTTTCCCTTGCCAAAAGTGTACACATCGACAGATGTCGTTTTGTTGAGGTGTCTATAAATACTAGTCTCTAATAAGCCACACAGTGCATGATGGGTAACAACAGAAAACATTCAAAGCAACAGAAAAGTATAATAGTTAGGAACAAACATTAAAGATTGAATTTTCTCTGATTTTACCTCTGTAAGCTTTGCAGAAATTCAGGATATGATTATTCCAAAATGAACTTAAATATAAAAATACAAAATGAACTTCTTACAAATAAACAAATTTATTAGTGTATTAAATGAAGACTTTCCAAATACGACTTAACTGTAGTTAGATTCAAACATTCATGCTAATTACTGTCAACATAATTTGTTTGCCCCATGTATTTGTAATGAAAGACATGCAAATAAAGGAATAGAAAAGCACAGGCAATATAATGCAGTATTTCTTTCATGCAAATACATGCAGACTGTACTATTTCTCTTATAAGTTAACAATTGTACATAAAATGTCATCATGAATTATTTAAAATTCATCAAGGAAAATAAGCACTTTACAAATTTAATAAGAAAATGTATTATAAAGCAATTTTTATGATGTTGATATTCTAATATAGCCATAAGATACATCTTATGTTAAATAAATTTTTACCTTCAAACACAAACCAGACAATAAATAAATGTTCACAGTCTAAAATCATAAAAATTCATAAATTTTATCATCAAGTAAATAATGTCCACAATTAAATAAATAAATCCTGAATATTCCATTAAAAATGGTTAAAAAACTTACTCCAACTTTAAACAATAATCACATGAGATAAGCTAGTGAAATTATCAACTCAACAACACAAATAGTTCACTTCATTAAAACATCATTAAACCATTAAAAAATACTTCATATAGTAGCATTCCCATTCCAAAACATCCAGTAAAATCTTTACAATACAAACTTAATGTTTAAGTCCAATATTTCTTTGTGTTAGGTGTAATTTCAAATATTTAGTTTCAAACCTAGCAGCAAGTTATTCACCATATCACATGATACTAGTTTTTTCCACTAAGCGCTATAACTGACTCGTACAAAATGTAATGTGAGCTTTCAGTTGTACCTGTAGTCTCTCATCCTGAATATTGAATTGCCAATATCTGAGTGAATAACAAGGGCAGGTAACTACCTATGAAACATTATCATATAAAGTATGACAGGGTTAATATATTTTCCCTTAATACTCTTATGTGATAATAAAAGTAAAACAACTTTCAGTTAATGCAAATTTAAACAAATGACCATGTTTCAAAGTACTTAATTCACTGTCTGCCAACAAAAGGCAAACAAAATGAACTTCCAAGATGCTTATGAATCATACATTATTACCTGATCTTAACAACAAGATACTCAACAATAAAAATATAAAAATCATTAGAAACAAATGAAAAAAAAACTGAACATAACATTTAGAGACACAGACAGAAAGTTACTAAAACAGAACAGTCTGTGGTAAACTAATTGATATCATTGATAATATACTGTTAAACCTCACATAGTCTTGTATCCACACGCAAACATGTCCACCTTGATCCATAGTTCAATATAAGTATGTTTCTCTTTTCAAACTGACTCCTGATATGTTTAACTGCTCTCATCACAATTCTGCCATGATATGGTACAGTGACGTACTCAGTTCAGCCATGCATACCAGTAAGTTTTTTCACACGATGTAGTCAAAGTAGACATCCTAAAAAATTCATAGTTAATTCATGTTGTTTATCCAGTTTTTCTACGCTCAAATAAGTTCGCTATATTTATCAAGATGCATCTGAATCAATTTATGTGGAGGGAATTCATATCCCAACCTGTCAACTCAAAAAGTCAATTCACGTCTACTCACTATCATATGAGAATCTATTTTGATGGCTCCCAGGATGAACAAATAATAAACATAAAATGCATGATAATTGAGTATTTTGCCTCTAGGTATGTTCAATCATTCAAGCAAAACACATTCCACACATGTTAATTTTAAAATTACCACTGAAGAAATATCTATCGCCTAAGTGTTCAACCTGAGTGATTTAGATATTTTTGCTGATTCTGAGAGGTATTGTGTCATAAAATATACATAGAGCACTTAAAATCAACCAAGCAAATATTGTAAAATATTCAAAGTCATGCATCCTTAGTCACAAAATGTTCACTCCCCAAAGGATGGAAAAATTTAAATACATCAAATGAATGTATAGATGACTGCTGATGTTTCTATTTAACTCATCTATGAACATGTCTGGTACAATTATTGAAACACACAGGTTTCTTTTATAATGTATAGCAAAGGAAGAGTCAAAAGAACTGAGGAAGTTTAGAGGTCACAAAGTTTAGAAACCTTAGATGACTTTCCCCCACACCAGGATATATAATGAATATGACAATACAATGGTTTATAAACTTGTCATCAGTGATATTCAGTCGGTGGTCATTAAGCATTCATCCAATATACATGATGAACTAATTGAAATGATAGATAGAAGACAGTTTGCAACATTAAGTGGCAGGAAATCCATCAATTCATCTACAGTCACTGTTCATATACACCACATTGTACAATACTATGAATGAAAACACTATGTAGAAGTTGTTCAGTGTTGACAAAATATACAACAAGGAAATGAATCCTTAAAGTTACATCTTATAACATTTCAATAGGTGGCTAGATTTATAACTCATCACACTATAGTTAACATGTAATTATGTGTAGTAAATACTCACATACACTGCATACAATACTCACACATTGCATACAATACTCACACACACTGTATACAATACACACACACACTGCATACAATACTCACACACACTGTATACAATACTCACACAATGTATACAATACACACACACACATTGCATACAATACTCACACACACTGTATACAATACACACACACACTGCATACACTACTCACACACATTGCAAACAATACACACACACACACACTGCATACAATACACACACACACTGTATACAATACTCACATACACTGCATGCAATACTCACATACACTGCATACAATACTCAAACAATGTATACAATACTTACACACACTGTATACAATACTCACACAATGTATACAATACCCATACACACTGCATACAATACTCACAAACTATATAAAACTTAAACTCTGTATAAAATACCCGCACACTCATACAATATTTGCACACAGCATGCAGTACCCATATACAATAGTTACAATGTAACTCTTTTGTTTCACATTTATCCAGATTAAATAGTTCAATGGTGATGATATCTGTGCATTATATTTAGGATAGTACAAGCCAGAAAAAAATATTAGAATAATAAATGACAAGCCAATTTTTTTGACATCCAGTTATAAAATCTATTTCAAATTGTAATTTGACATCAGTTTCTCTAATAAATCCATTCACTTGTGCACCTTGATGTATTCATATTTTGAAACACCAAACAATTGAGGAATTTACCACACTTAAAATTGATAAAAACCAGCAAACAATAAAATATCTCAAATTCTATAAACTGTCATAGATCAGACTCCACAAGTTTACTGTTGTTGTTTACATAATTGTCAGTGTCATAAGAATACAAATGATCTCTCTCACATTGGTAAAACACAATCATCAGTGTACAGGACAATTATACTCAAACTTACACCATACAGTTATGAAAATTACAAGTGAAGTAAAGTTAAAAATGATGAACACATTACAATGTCAATGTACATTTTGAGATAGTTGTTGAAGACTAACCCTTTAATATTCAAACAAACTATTGAACACTAATGGTAACCCATTTAAATAAGTTTCTTTTTCTATAAATGATGATTGAAAAGATATTTGTGCTAAGTACGAGACATTACAAACATACAGATGAATTGCATTATTCTGGGTTAAGTATATTTTGTGTTTTAAGCCTTCAATCAATAGCACGCTTGTTCAAATTCTGGCTTTATTTGTAGCATTATATAACCACAACAATTCAACATTAATGATATTTAATCTCCATCATAAACAGGGCACTTTGAAATTATCTCTACAACAAAAGAGTGTAGTGTAATGTATTACACTAGGGCGTTTTCACCCTATCACCAGGGGTTGAATATTAGCCCCATTCCCAATCCAATCATAAGTAGCCTCCTTTTTCCCCAATTTCAAAAAAAATCTATAACAGCTGCATAAAATTAGTAAATAAATCCAGCAAAAATCTGATTGATAAGTACCTGCAGATTTCTTATAAAAGACGTACAGTGGTAGTGACCACGATATGCATTATGGCACACTTGGATTTGAATGCTATACACTATATTCTAATATCACTGAATTTCACTTAAAATGTGTATTATTTGAAGAAACATAATCCTACATTGTTATAGACACAGAAATAGTCAGCCATTGAACAAAAATGTCCGTCCCATCAAACAAAACACAATTTAGTCACATATTATCAACCTGAATTTATTACATTAAGAATGTATCATAAATGTACATTAATTTGGCTATCATTATAAATATCAAAATAATTATATAAACTAAATTTTAACTCACACATTGAACCACATGTAAACATACTTTTAATTATCAGAATATCTATGTTCATTAAACATGTATATGCCATAAAGTTCAATAATATACCATAATCCATCCAAAACTAGCAACTTTATAATTCACAAGAACAGAAAATCCATACTTCTAAGAAAATGAACAGCTTTCATATACGATATAGCGTAATGTTCAACCCGAAAAACAGTCTTACACACAAGTATGCTCAACACAATGCAGGAAAAAACAGGACTGGTCAAGATTTTACTAAAATTCGTTGTTTCCTTGTTATCTATCAACTGTAAGATCATAGCGACCGTGTAAACAAATATAATTCCCTTCAAATAGCATAGGCAAATATCACTCCCCTACCTCTATATACTAAGTAAATATGGCAGATAAAAGAACTATGTCTTCAGTGGCCAATGAGATTTCTAGTCCCATTAGAAATGATCAATTCTTAAAAGTTTTAGTTGTCTAAAAATAGATATTGAAAATGAACTTTGACAAGTCAAAATTCCACTGATGTTTGATTCCCTTTTTCATTCATAAAAACAAAGGTATCAATTTCATATACTGCAAGATAATGTAATATGATATCAGGTTAATGTGTGTTAGTAAGCATTTTGTTTAAAGTTTTTTAATAATATTTTCAAATTAAATTTACTGACAAGTAATTTATCTGTAACCAAATTTGAGTAAAAATGGAGACTATGGAGCAAATTAAAATAGACCATTACTTACTGTAACAGATATAGTGTAATACTGTGGTATCATTTATTTTCATTGGGCTCAATTTTCGTGGTTTTTACGAAAATGGTTATTTCATGGGGACATAAATTCTTGGATTTTGATTTTTGGAAAAAATTGTCTTTTCATTTTTCTGTCATCTTCTTCAATAAAATACCATCGTTAGTGAAGTAAAAATAATGGTAATTTACTTTCACATGTCAAAAGCTATACATCATACAACAAATACAGACAAATAATATTAAACTTGTATATAATTATCAAATTTGACATTTGTAAATTGATGGAGATGCAAAGACAGAGTAAAAAATTAAGGGGCTATTCGTGTTCACACATCTTGGCCCTCATATTTCTGTCTCTAATGTTTAGCTGATGATCAATATAAGCTATGAGAAACTCTGTTCATATCACAACATTTTCTGATCTTCACTGCACACAATTGTCAACAACAAGCTATAAATAGAATGGTGCTGATGAAATGGTTAAATACCCGGTAAATCCGTTATTCTACTGTCTTCTCCCGGTCTTCCAGACTCTGAAAGCAGTTCAACATTTAAAGAAGCTCATTCAATCCAAGCAGCTAATGATAATGCAGAGAAAGAAATCAATAGAATGGCTAGAAAACAAAAGTGGGGCCAATACGGGACTTATGATGAAATTACCAGGTCTAAGATTGCCCACTGTGTCATTGATAATGGTGTTGCAAAGGCTTCTCGAAAGTTTACTCTCGGTATGGATCGTAACGTCAGTGAAACGACCGTAGGTAGCATGAGTGACCAGTATGTTAAGATAAAGAAGACGACCGGCATAGAATCATCAATGTTATCAAAATCCCCAAGAGGTCAGCCGCTCATGTTAGGTCATGTCGATGACCAGGTACAGAACCGGATAAGAAAAGTCAGACTTCATGGAGGCATAATTAACGGGCTTGTTGTACAAACTGGTGCCGAGGGTATCATGACTAAGATGGTTAAACACAAGCTTGAGAAGTATGGTGGAAGTGTAGTCATAACGAGACATTACACTAGGTCCCTTTTAAGAAGAATGGGGTTTGTTAAAAGGAATGGAACTAAGAGTGTGCAGACACAGCCATCAGATTTTGAAGAAATTAAATCTTTAAAGTTTATTGAGAAAGTACGAAACATAGCGAATCTCCACAACATCCCTGATTCACTCATCATCTATTGGGATCAGACAGGCTGTCAACTCATACCTGGTGGACATTGGACGATGGAGAAGAATGGATCTTACCAAGTAACCATCGCTGAACTGGACAACAAGTGCCAAATCACTCTTCTACTGGCTATTACTAAGAGTGGTGCTCTCTTACCTCCACAGTTGATCTATGCTGGTAAGACAGACAAGTGCTTGCCAAAGTCAATTTCATTTCCTGAGTGTTGGGATGTGACATATACCAAAAATCATTGAAGTAATGAACAAAGTATGATGTGGTATATAGGCAAAATAATTATTCTGCATGTCTATGGTATAAGAGATACTCTTCCCTGTCTCAGTGTAACCAACAGATGGTAGCTGTTTTTGATGTTTTCAAAGCTCACCAAAGTGACAAAATTCTGAGAAAACTGAAGACAAACGGAATATTAATTACAAACAGTCAAAATTCCAATTAGATATAATAAATATATAATAAGCAAATTGGATTAAACATTTGTTCAAATGCATATTTATTTTGTATCTGGTCTTTTAAAAAAATGATTTGATTATCACAGAACAAAAAGACAATTTTAAGCATTTTTAAAAAAGTAAGTCAAATGATCAACCATGGTCCACTGCTGTATTAAGTAGTCTGTCCAAATTTGACCTGTTGATCAGTCCAAAGTTCAACCATGTTGTTCAGTCCATTGTTTTAACAGATCGGAGACCGTTGATCTTGGTTTAAATGAAAAATTAGCAAACAAGCCTGATTAAATCAGGGCTGTTTCATTATAAAAGTCAATAAAATGTGTCATCTCTTTAGGAAACCAAATTTTACCAAAATTTAGGCCAGTTCGATTATGCTCTGCCGAGCAGAGTAGAATATATTTGAAAGAGTTTGGAAGAGTTTGTCAATAGAACAGACTGTCAACCGGAAATTATAATAAGCACTATTAAAGTATAAAGATGCCGGATGTTGTTTGGGGCAAAACTAACAAGCTTCGAATGAACATTTTGAAACTAATATCATCAAAGATTTCAAAACTACAACAAAATACTTTCAGCCTGTTACAGATGAAACAATTTAAATAATTACAAAAGAGTTTAAGATTGACAATCAATATACAATTAGGTATGCTAAAATGAATTTACATTTCATTTGATGCTGTGTGCATTGCCGCCATTTTGGTTTGAGAAGCTCTTCTGCCTCTTCCAAATATTGAGCAGAACAGACGGCAGAGCTTTCAAAATCGGAAGCGGCCCAATCAAACGAATTGGAAGGGATGTTCCGATTACAGTAGCTCTTCTAGTTTTCCAATCAAACCGGTTATAAGTGTTTTCAGAAATGGCTCCATGAGTATTTTTAACACAAAATATAGAAAAAAGAAAATCTTATGACATTGAATTAAAACATGTTGCCTAGTATATTGTACAAATTCAAACATGTTTATGATGATTTAAAACGATTATATTTTATTCATGAATGTATCATCTGTCAAATTGCAAAATGTTCAACAAATTTATCAAGCCAAGTGATCATTCAAATTAGTTTACCCTACAGCAAAAGACAAATTACATATAAAAATCTAGCTCATTAAATCTTAATATATATTTCAACACTGCTCATATCAAGGGTTTGACACAAAACTAAGATAACTGTTTTAAAAAAAACATAGTTACAACTGTTGCATGTCAAACATTCAACACATTATACATGCACAGCAAATGATGGAAAATTAGAGAAAACTTTGAGGGAAAACAGCAACTTGTATTAGTCCAAAATAAGAAGAGTCACATAGTATCAGTGCATCTTCATAAATAGTAATAAAAAGTAAAAAGTCTCAATGGATCCATAAATCAATTTTCATGAGTTAACAGGATACAAAATGAATTACACATTTGTAACAAAAGAACAAGTGGTTATTGGGCTAGAGTGAACACTTAATAGAATTGTCAGGGTGACAGGTATCATATTCAGCACCAATACTTAATCTTGGGTATTATTTTAATTGGTCAGAACTAGTTTCTGACAGTATCAGTCCTTTTAAAGACATTGCAGCTATCCACTTGACAAGCTACAACATGTGTGGATGTTATGTCCATTATAGTTTAGCATACTTGATTTTCTACTCTTATGAGTCCTGTGTCAATATTGACCAGAGGATATGAAGACCACAAATTGTTTGAACTGGAACAAAAGATGTCATCAATCAATGTAAATCATTTCTACACCTTGAGCTAAAGTTAAAACTTCATATCATTCGACAAAGTCAATCCTTAAATTATCTATAATAGAGTGATTCACATTAGCTGGTCTTACTTGTTGAAATTGTGGTATAACAAAACTGAAATAAAGTTTATACATCAATACAAATTTTATTGTGAGATTTTATTACAGTATGACAATGCAGAAAATCAATTCCATGTAAGTAAAACTTGACTCTAGGAAGTACATTGTAAAACATAATTATAGTATTGAGAATTAGAAGTCAATGGTCAAGAATTCAGCTCAAACAAATTTTACAAGACATTTAAAATAAGGATAGTACGTATTTGACATCAATAGTTAATTCAATCAGATGATGAGAGATGATCTTACAAAACACACACTAATAATATGTGGTATTCCATAACTTACATAATCTAAAAATTTAGCAAATATCACAACATGAAGATCAATTATATGTATTATGTATGAAATGGACTTAAAGTTTTTATATAAGTACAATGTATTTACAGCAAATATGAAAAGCTATGCCAGTCAGTAACTTAATGTTGATGCAATTAAAATATCCTGATTTCATCACTACCTAAACCACTTATAGTTTGCTATGTTTCATGTGGAAGCTTTTTGTTACCATAGTAACTACAAACTTGTCAAGGGATTACAGACAAGTTAAGATAATGTAAATGAACTCAACTTGCCTGATTGACTTCAAAATCAATATAAATACCTGGATCTATTACCATAAACATTCTTATTGATTTACCTAAATCATCACCATGCATTTGGTAAGCATTTGATGGTTAAGTAATGAAAATACATCATAGTATCAAGATGTATCTCACAAGTTAACACCATTTTGAAAAACTTGGACAAAAGGGGGCATTTTATCATTCATATGAGTGGGTGAACTCAAAACTGTCAACATTGCACAAGCCTCATTCCCCAAACTTGTAATAAGTTACCAATAAATGAAGATGCATGCTAGAAACAGAATTAACAGTCCTGTGATAATAAGTGAACATACTGCTATTAATAGTTTTTCTATTAGAAACATTAGAATTGGGACAAAATTGATTCAATTCAGCTTAAAACTACCAGGGCTGTTCAAATATGAATGCAACTAGGTCAATTTTCAGACGGGTTTAACAAACATTGCTAAAAATAATTACCTTAATCCTTCAAAATAAAACGTACCACCATGTGATAAACTTTAGTTTAGTCTTTTAATCTAATTTTTAAAGGCAATTTCATAATCTGTTCAAGGTATATTGTTCAGACTCTGGAATATAGCCAAACAGAGATTTTGGCACTTTTGATACTTTCTTCCAGCAATGTATTTTCTGAGTCTCGGAAATAGAAAAATGTCACAAATTTTCCAGTGGCGGAACATACCGGAAGTTGCATTGTATCACAATTTCGGATACCACAAAATTTTGGATGGTTGACGGATATCTCAGCATCTATATTTGTGGGGATTTCATTTTGTGGATCAGCCAATCCACGAAATCCACAAAATTAAATCCCCAACGAAAATTAGTGAAACCACAGTATACAAAACATCAATTTACTCAAGAAAATTGAGTTATTTCTCTACGACAGAGTAGAAAACATTGTGGCAAAGGAAGCCATTACTTTGTTTTCAAAATCATCTACTTCAGATGCACCATTTGTAGTCATTAACAGCTTCCTTACCTCATGTTTCAAATGAATAATAAAGCAGATATTGGCATATTATTTCCATTTTCATAAACCAGTGAAAACCCATTGCATTTTATCTTTCTTTATTTTTTTATCATAAAATACCAGCATCAGCAGACTTCATTAAATATGAACATACCCTGTAACAGGATACTCAGTCCCTCAGCCCTTACATGAGGAACAGAAGTGAAGATGCTCAGAGAGTGACTTCCTCAGACCTATTTACGCATTTTGTATTTCACAAAATATATACCTAAATAAACTCTCACATGAGAATGTTTACACCATTTTCACTATATTTGTCCCCTTAAAAAATGCCCAAGTTATACAGTCCTGTAGAGGTTTGGTATGGTCAATTTAAAGGAAAACAATGATTTTTGTTCATGCAGGATGTTGCTTTAGCGTAGTGTAGTGTCCGCAAGAATGTGTAAAGAAAAAAAACATAAGTGACTTTTCTTAGAACAAACAAATGATTAACATATATTTGTTTCTGTTTTTGTGTTGCAGTCACTACAAGGTTTTATTTATGTTTTATTATGTTAATATTAAGTTTAATTTTAGCATAAACTACTAGACCTATCTCTGAATTGTGATTATTCGTGCTGACTGAAGGATGCCACAGACCAAATTTGGTGATGATCCAACCACTGGTTCATGAAAACAAGTCATTTTAAGGTATTTCTATTTTTAGCTCTAGCAGCCCCTAATTGGGGCCAACCATTTTTACTTTAGCAAATCTGATAGAACACTATCAAAAGATGTTAAAAAGCAAGTTTGGTAATAATCCATCTATAGAATCATGAGCAAAAGTCATTTTAAGGTATTTTATTTTTAGCTCTAGTGGCCCCTAAAAGGGGCCGACCAAATTTATTTGTGCAAACTTGAGAGCCGACCATCTAAGGATTCTACAGACCAAATTTGGTGATCATCCATCCATTGGTTCATGAGAAGAAGATGATTAAAGGTTTTTCTGTTTTTAGCTCTATAGCGGCCACTAAAAGGGACCAACTATTTTTTTTAGCAAATCTGATAGAGCACTATATAAAGATGCGAAAAACCAAATTAGGTAATAATCCATCCATAGAATCATGAGAAAAGGTCATTTTAAGGTATTTCTATTTTTAGCTCTAGTGGCCCCTAAAAGGGGCCGACCAAATTTATTTGAGCAAACTTGAGAGAGGACCAACTAAGGATGCTACAGAACAAGTTTGGTGACCTTCGGCATGAATAATATGCCATGCCAGTCTATCCAACCACAATGTATAAAAAGAACTTGAAAACGTTCGCACAAAAAAGGTTAGAGAAATATTCACCCCATGCTCCCTTTTCATTTGGGGACAGACTGCGACCAACCAACCGACTGACCCACTGGCTGAATGACCGACCTACCGACCGACCGACCAACCAACCAACCAACCATTTACCAACCGACCAACCAACAAACAAGGTGTTTCCAGTACACCCCTGAAAACTTCATTTGCAGGAGTATAAATAGTATGGGTGGAAAAATACCTTACAGTATGCATATGAAACAAACCTTTCAAGAGTTGACTAGTACATTTAACAAGAGGGTCAAGATGGCCCTTTATCGCTCACCTGAGTAAAGATTGCAACTTTTATGGCTTTCCTGTGACTTGAACTAGTGACCTAGTTTTGAACCTGAGTTGACCCATGTTCAAACCTGTTCATGATATCATTAATACAAACATTCTGACACAGTAAAACAAAGATCCAATCAAAACTACGACCTCTAGAAGGTTAACAAGGTTTTACAGTGATTTGACCTGACAACCTAGTTTTAGACCCCAGATGACACATGTTCAAACTTAAGTAAGATATCATTGAGACAATCATTTTGACAAGGTTTGATGAAGATCCACTCAAAACTGTGAACCCTACAGCGTTAACAATGTTTTTCTATAATTTGACCTAGTTTTTAACCCCAGATGACCCATGTTCTACCTTAACCAAGATATCATTAGGACAAGCATTTTGACAAGGTTTGGTGAACCTCGAATCATAACTGCGATCCCTAGAGCGTTAACAAGGTTTTTCTATGATTTGACCTGGTGACCCAGTTTTTGACCCCAAATGACCCATGTTCGATCATGTTCAAGATATTATTAGAACAAACCTTCTGACAAAGTTTGATGAAGATTCAATCCAAATTGCAACCTCTAGAGCATTAACAAGGTTTTCTGGCGCACTGACCAAATGACCTAGTTTTTGACCGGAGATAACCCATATTCGCCTAATTTTACAAGATCATTAAAACAAGCATTCTGACAAAGTTTCATGAAGATCCAATCAAATCTAGAGTATTCACAAATTTTCCATTCTATTTGACCTGGTGACCTAGTTTTTGACCCCAGATGACCCATGTTGGAACTTGTCCAAGAATATAAATGATTGAGACGAGCATTCTGACCAGGTCTGATGAAGATTCGCTCAAAGGTGTGACCACTAGCGCATTAAGTACCCTAGGTGTGGACGACAGATGCCGGAGTAGACTGACTGATGACTATAGCTCACCGAGCACTACATGCTCATGTGAGCTAAAAAGGAGCCAGTTGTTATCTGCCATACACATGATGCATTATAGTATGTGAATATAAATGATTGAAATGACCATTAACTTTTACAAATCTAAAATTATTGACATTTTGTATGTAGACCTTATAAGAGTAACTATGTAGTGTCAGCAACAACAATTTGTCACTAAATGTCTATAAGCAGGCGTTATATAGTCTTTTTACTTTCACTAACAGTCCTTACAGTCTGATATAAATTATAATTGGATACATTTATACTCAGGCCCAGGTGTAAAGCTGTGTAAAGATGATGACAATATTTTTGTGGATTTTTGATAAAATTTTTGACTCATTAAAATTTGGTGAATAATTTCTTTGCAAAAACTTTTGTGGTAAATATATCCTTTTGATATATCCTTGGGAGTTGTTGGGTAAATAGATCTACGAACACATATTGACTTTGAGCATAATTAACTACAGTTAGCTTTAGCCACATGCGGTAGCTGTAACTTCATAAATGTTGCTCATATATTCAGTTTGCTTTCTGTTAAAAGCCACATAAGCAAACATAGAGAACCTGTAAAAAGACTAAATTATGAACTTCATGGATATTCACCATACTAAGTCCTTAGTTTTTTTCATTCATTATGACTACTATTTGGTGTTAATGATATTAATCACCTTCCAACAGTACTTTCAGTGCTTTGATTTTTTATATGGAATACTCCAGTCAGATGGTTTGAAAATTATAAATTTCCAGAAGCTCATCATTTAACTCTGAGGATCTCTGTTTAATGGATGTTAAAACTTTAGACATGCATGGAGAAACTCACCTTGAATGAATTTATTCATTATGCATATCTATTGATGTATTAACTACCTTTGATGTCAAATATGGACCAGATAAATCATAAAAAAATTTGCACATGAAGTTAATTTTATTCAACTAAAAATTTCTCACTTTTAAAATCGTTGAACTGTTTCTTACAAATCAATGTAGGGTTTTCTATTAATAATTTTAAATATTCCCCAGCCCACATGAGATGTTTAGTGCTGAAATAATTACTGCTACATCCACATACAATAAGACGCTCAAAAACAATTTTTACCGAACATGGACTCAATGTTTGAGGTCCTAAAATCTTGATTTAGAATATTATTGAAAGAATCAGAAAGTGACAGAGTGACAACCTTATTGACAACATAGTACAAGTTTATTTAAAAGAGATAAGAGAGATAAAACAGATATGAATTCTTGTAAACAATTTATATCTAACAGAATTATAGGGCATATAAAGTTTCAACACAGATTCATCAATATCTCTCTTCAATTAGTAAATGGTCATTATTTACCAAATGCCCAATGACTGTTTAAACAGAATATGCTTGTATATTGACCTTCACATCATACAAAGTTGAATAAACATAACTCAAAATTCAGGTAAATTTTCATCACACCCAAACTGCAATTCAACCAGTTTTTTGTTATATTACCTCAGTTTTCAGTTATCTAACAATTAGTCTTTAAATATGTATGTATACAATTGAAGGCTCCCTAAACTTGGCAACCATACTCTAGTAATGTCTATAAAGGTAGATAAGGGAAGTAAAACAAACAGAAAGACGATCATAAATAGTAAGATAAAGCTAAGTTTATACCTCCTCTAAATCTTTAGTTTGTGTCTCCAAACTTGTCACCATAAACTTAAAACACACATTGTATAACTCCTGCCTTTTGTTGAACATTGGAGAACAATTGGATACACATATGAATAGCTGATATGTGCATGTCATTGTGTAACCTTCTATCCGAATCATTATAAAATTCAGTATACTTCTACTGGAAATACATACAAGCCAAAGTTTCCATATTTTAATCATATTTACATGCAACATCTGTACATCTATTTACATCAAAGTTATGGTAAATGAATTATAAGCAACATATTTTTAATGATATCAATATATTTGCCAGCTTAAAACCAGTTTCTTTCTTTATTATGTTAAGCTCTAAGCATTCATAGACACAAATGCATATATAATACATGATTTATAGCATTTATATATGACAAAGTTGCGCAGATATGTATAAAAAAAATTGGAATCAATTTCACTGTCATTATATTTGATAAGGAGTGAAATCTCTGGTTAATTCATTATGGTACCAATGACCACTTCATGATAACCTCACTGTAGATACATCTCTAAATGTAAAAAATAGTTTATGAGTAGAAAAGCATGATTCTGAACTCTATTTAACAAGATGAAGTTTAGACATAACAAATATACAGATAATGAAGAACTGAACTTCATTAAGATGATACATCTTTAATCTTTGAAGCAGGTCCATCACCAACTCTGACTTCCCTAAGATGAATATTTGAGGATAATATTGTACTGGTGTCATTCTTGAAGAACTTTTTGTACATAACATATTCTGTATAATATACATTGAGGTAAATTTTGTAAAAATCAACCGTGTATACCTCAGCAGGTTAAACAACAAATCATCAGAAAATATCTATATTAATAATTATAATCAGTTTCTTGTTATTCACCCCACAAAGAAATTAAGTTTGAAGCAATAAAACAATAAAATATTACAATAACTATAGAGGAATTTATTTAATGCCAGTCATCCTTCATTAGTTGGTAGCTTCTTGTTCTTCAGGTTGCCTATAAAATGAGGTTTAATTGATCTCAATATTACAACTGCATCACCTCACGTTTCAGTAAACACAACAGTAGTTACGCAATAAATTTAGCATATGTGTTCAAATTTCTTAAGATATGCCTGCTGGTAATAAAAATCTATTGTTTTTTTAATATCAGAAGAGCATTCACATTACACCACAATCTTCAGCATCATAATAATCATTCCAACTTCTACAAATTGAATAAAGAACAGCAGAAACTGATGCAGGCATGGTATTAGGGATACTAATTTCTCATGTGACTGTCTTATTCTACATATATTTCCAACCAAGTAATTAGTGAAATTAAGTCAGTCAATTACTTAAAAGCCTTGAAATATTTCTCATAGTAACTTCTGAAACAGACTAGTGTTCTAATAACGTATGAAGTTATGAAGTAACTACAACCACAAGGCGAACAACTATGTAAAAAGTAAATAATTTGTCTTTATTATCTATCAACATATGTTGTTAATAGAGAAAGCATAATACCCCAGTTTTTATAGCTCATCCAATTTACACACTTCTTTAGATGTTCTCAGAAAGCACCCGACCCCCTGATGGTTTCCATGAGAATTAAATACAGTTAATATTACAGGATTCTTACAAAAGCTGCAATTATTCATTTACAATATTACTAGAAGATTTCCTAAAACCTACATATTTGTTTCAATCATCTAAATGAATATGCATCTAATTATGTTCACTTATGTACTGAATAGTATGTCTACATGCAGCATGAAGTTTCCTTGAAAATGTTCCAGACAGGTCATAGGATGTAGAATTGTACACAGTTCCAAAACAGAGGTGTACTTCAATAGACGTAAGAAAAAAGTATGGTATGCAGAAATTTTGTGTACCAACCCATAACATAATAAAAGATTTTCTATAAACATCACAACTAGATATATCTAAATCACAATATTTCCTTGTATAGAGATCTACACTAGTATGATGATGATTCAGTTTGATTCTACATTCATTGTTAAACAATAATACAAATTGTATTGGATGGAGTCACTTTTCACCCATGTAATCATAGTTAAATAGATTGACAAATGATAATTATAAAGATTCTTAACAGAGCTGACAATTAAAATACAATGCATACAGTTTCAATGCATTTATTATTTGTTTACATTAATGAAACAGTAGACATAATTTACATCACATTACTTCAAATTTTCGAATGTTCTTATATTCAATAAAATAAGTAAATATAAAATGTTTCATCAAAATGCTAAGAAGTCAATGATATACTTAATTTAAGGTTAACTTTTTTTCTTTCAACCATTTTCTTCTCAGATTGGTCTTTTTATGTCAGTAGGTTAAGAGTTACATATACATAGCTAGTTATCAAGGTCATTAACATTTATAGTGACCCAAAATTGATTTATACCGTTAGTAAACATCAGTATAAAACATACCTTTTTCTTTTTCTGCTTCAACCCAGGCATTAGATTATCAAAAAGAGTTGAATAGCACAAAATATCGAAGTGGTCTCCACGAAGCCTATTTTTAGTTTGTTAAATAGTTGCTTCCCCTAGGCTAAAAATTCGAAACTGAAAGTAACCAATGTGCTAGAAAAATAAAACAAACCTGTTTTGATTCCCGATATTTTCTGAAAGCTTCTTGAAGCGATATGTTTCCTTCAGCAGTGTTATCGTTCACATTTACATCTCTGCAGTAAGTGGTGTATTTAAAGCTTACGCATTTCGGTTCATTCGTACTCACTATTTTGTCGGCCATTTTTGTTTGTTGACATTCAACAGGCAGGTGCCCGAGAAGCCGAAAGTATTAAAGTTGTGAATATTAATGAGACTAGATCATTTTCCTTTAACAGTGTGTGTTCTATAATCATGAGTGGCATCTCTATACCTCAAAATATTTACTTAAAGAGAGCTTTTGAACGACGATATCATAACCACAGTTAAGGGCACATTCTTCCAAACAAACTGCCTGACAACGATAAACACGTTATTTCATTGGTTGGCTTGAACCAATCAATAAGCAGTGTTTGAACACCGACCAGTGTCAATCGATTAAACAGAACAGTGAATCATGCGCATTAATTTATACATGTACTTTTTTTAGCGTACAACAACGTACAACAACTAGCGTGGGACAAACTTCGGTTATATACAGAACCTTAAAAATCTGCACCACCACTTGTAGACCTGGTAAGCACTGCGTCATGACAA
Organism: Lutraria rhynchaena; assembly: GCA_008271625.1. Lineage (NCBI taxonomy): Eukaryota > Metazoa > Mollusca > Bivalvia > Venerida > Mactridae > Lutraria > Lutraria rhynchaena. Next base: position 236,014 of record VIBL01000273.1, on the reverse strand, counting down.
GGGAAATCCTAAGTATGATAGTGTAATATCATGTGCTATTTTCAGTGCTATTTATTTTTGTTGAGTGTCTTACAATACAGATGCTTAGAACGCCTTGCCGATCAATTTTAGCGAATAAAAAGCACACCAGATATAAATATCTATTTCAAATCACTCCATCAAAGTTTGATGAAATTGTATTGAACCATCGCGTGAGGCGATAAAGTAAGACCTCAAAAGGAATTTCTAAGCATCATAATGACGAAGCATAATGTATTATTCGTGTACCAGGGATTAATGGCGCGTGCAATTATGTTCATTGGTGTTTCCATGGTGACAAATTACATTTCCATGAAATAGATCGAAGCTACCCAGTACGAAAATATCAACTCATTGCCAATATAGAACATTTCGAATTCATCAATTTTTTCAATCAGACGCGAATCTTTTATAATTCTGATATCCAGAAGCTCGCATGGTTGTTTGTTATTGTTATGATTATATTATACGCGGTATTTAACTTTTTATAGCAGACGGCTTTTCAGTAAAACTTGGTCTTTGTAATAGGCCTAAAGGCCAGTGTTAAAATGCTACAATCATCATCATCGTCAATTGTTGAACGAAATAAAAGTACACGTAGCTTTATGCCATATACTAATAAATGGGGAAAATGTTAATTACGGTACAGTTCTTTAGTAAATTTATTTTCAAGCATAATCAAAAGGCTAAAGATAAATGATTGACGTCTGAAGCATAAAGCATTTTACCATTTTTAGATGATAAAAGATAGATGTATAGTATAAGTCTGATATCAGGTATAAAGTTAAATAGTAAAATCTTCCATAATCATACTTAGAAGTATGTGATGGATCACTCTATAACTTATCATCTTAAGAAAAAATCTTAAAATAAGGCATGTAGGAACGCCTCGTGCACAATATCATTAATGTTTCGTCAGACCGCCTTTCCAACCAAATATTTATCAAAGGCTGATTGCAAATGTTCATACCAATATGCGGTTAGTATATCAAAATACAAATGTGTGAAACACAATATCAACTTTGTATGTGACTTCTTTAATTTAAGCAATTGAGCTAATTTATAATGTAATCAAGTTTATAATTTAATCATGTGTGATTTCGTTCTTATATTGCAAACTTAAAACGTGAATTAAGATAGTCTTTATTTATAACATATCTTAAGCACACTAGTGAAATTTATTCATGTGTATATATTCATAGGTCATAAATTCGCTGATATATTACACAGTTTCACAAATAAAGCTCAAAATTACGTACACATGGTAATTTGTGTTCATAACTTTAAAAGCGAAATAATTCCGATCTTCTTCGAGCCAGTCACTTGGAAATGAAAATATTTTAGTAATATTTTATGTTTGCAATTTAACTCATCGTGTTTAATATACCATAACCAACGAGTATGATTTTGAGGCAATATTTTCGAGTATGTAAACAAATACATGACTTCTCGCTCGCTCGATTGCAAAATACATGTATGTACAAATTTATATGTATGTACATATATTAAATTTACTGCTGTTTTGCAATTCACATCATATTCTTAATTCAAGTATATATCCGTACAATGCAGAAAGAACATGACTTTAACAATGTCACATTGATTATTATAAATTGACTATGAAAGAATTTTCAAATTGACTCTGAATGAAGGTACTGTCACATTGACAATGTATGAATATTGACATCATACGATAATACCGTATTCATAATGTTTGCAATGTATGCAGCACTGTTATGTTGACAATGTTTTAAGTACTGTAATGATGGCAATGTATGAAGTACTGTAATGTTGACAATATATAAAGTACTGTAATGTTGACAATGTATGAAGTATTCCCATGTTGACAATGTATGAAGTACTGTAATGTTGACAATATATGAAGTACTGTAATGTTTACAATGTATAAAATACTGTAATGTTGACAATGTGTGAAGTACTGTAATGTTGACAATTAATGAAGTACTGTAATGTTGACAATGTGTGAAGTACTGTAATTTTGACAATTAATGAAGTACTGTAATGGTGACAATATATGAAATACTGTAATGTTAACAATTAATGAAGAACTGTAGTTTTGACAATATATAAAGAACTGTAATGTTGACAATGTATGAAGTACTGCAATTTTTACAATTAATGGAGTATTGTAATGTTGACAATGTATGAAGTGCTGCACTATTTACAATTAATGGGGTATTGTAATGTTGACAATGTATGAAGTACTGCAATGTTTGCAATTAATGGAGTATTGTAATGTTGACAATGTATGAAGTACTGCAATATTTACAATTAATGGAATATTGTAATGTTGACAATGTATGAAGTACTGCAGTATTTACAATTAATGGAGTATTGTAATGTTGACAATGTATGGAAGTAATGTAACTATGAAAACATGATACCAAAGGAAAAGGATGACATTTATTTAATCAAGACTGACTTAATTGCTGTATACTTCTATATGCAATATGCAATAAGAAAATATAAAACCAATTCAGTGTATTTACTGTGTATTTAGGTGGGAAAATGAACGTGACACAAGCGAGTACAAGAAGCAAATCAAAAAATGCAATACCGGTGTCTTAGAGTCAGATGTATTGTTCAAATCAAGAATCCATATATCAAATGTTCGTAGATATGTACTATATACAGTCAATATGTATGAATCATGTACGCCATAATTTTATCATATACCAGTCTTTTATATTGTATTCATCTTTTACCATACACCAATCATATATAACACATCAGTATTATGTTGTACACCAATCTTATATAATATATCAGTTCCTCATAATACATCAGTCTTACTTCAAAAAAAAGTCTTGAAAGTTCATATTCAGTAAACTGTTAAGTGCACATTGTAAAGTACCAAATTACCAAATTGAATACATAATTAACACAAATATCTTCGTACTATTAGTCATCCTTATAATTATATACATTAGGTGAACTGCCCTTAATAACCACTGACGAACGTGTGTGTTATAGAAAACATTACTGGAAAATACAGAAAGACTGGTATAACGTACTCTCGTACATTGTAACATGTTGAATGCATATAACATCACCCAGTAAACAAACAAGATATCTAGATACAACGTGTACTATACATCTAACTCCAATGATATATAAGCAATAAAGCATATATTATAATGGTTAAGGAGTTGTTAACAGACACCCACGCGCCCGCACGCGCACACAATTCGTACTCGCCTAAATTCGTTACTTCAACATGTACACAGTAATTAGTTTGAGATATTTAGAAGAAAAAACAACAACCATAAGATATCGCCATATAACAAAACACTCATTGAGCACAAATAAAAAAGCAGCTACAAATAACTATGCAATATAGGTGAAGCATGTTTGTTTTAATCTTACCTGTCAGAAGTTTTATTATTTACTGTAGACATTACTTCACTGCGATCATCGTTCTTTGTAATCATGTCTTCTATTGGAAACAAAACACTGCAAGTGAGACACCTATTTCTTCAAACGCCCTAAGTTGAAAAAAACAACATATCATTAATTGGTCGGGCGAAGATGTCGATATCTAAGAAACACCTGCCAGGTAACTGCTGATATAAAGTGAATTATTTAAAAAATTTCTCCTCACGAAAGGCATTGCACGAAATTTACAACCATTTTGATCTGTGTAAAGATTTTGCCGTAATGTTTGTAAAGGGACATCAGCTCTACATTTTTTCTAAATATCTTAATCCACTTCAATGTTCACATGTCTGTTTGGAAGTTAAGTATTCAAATAGTTCTAGTCATGAAACTTCAGGATGTTAGAATTTTTATCGGCATGCAATCATACAGTTTTACATGAATATTTTATTTGTTGGCTTTAATCAATGTTATCTTATTTGGTTGCCAATTTGATAGTGTGATAACCAATGGAAAGATCAGATCACCATATATGTAATTTTGAATTCTCTTTCATCTTATTCCTAGTATATCAACATGCACACTTTGCAACAACAATATCAGGCTAGAACATCAAGACTCATCATGTGAAATGAATAAGCCCTTATACTGATATCCCGACTACATCACGTAGTAATTTACAATCAGAAAACATTGTGTGGTCATTTACATTCAGAAAACATCACGTAGCCATTTACAATCAGAAAACATCACGTAGTTATTTACAGTCGGAAAACATCACGTAGTAATTTACAATCATACAACTTTGTGTGGTAATTTACAATCAGAAAACATTGTGTGGTAATTTACAATCAGAAAACATCATGCAGTAATTTACAATCAGAAAACATTGTGTGGTAATTTACAATCAGAAAACATCACGTAATAATTTACAATCAGAAAACATTGTGTGGTACTTTACAATCAGAAAACATCACGCAGTAATTTACAATCAGAAAACATTGTGTGGTAATTTACAATCAGAAAACATTGTGTGGTAATTAGAATACATTATTCAAATACTATTCAAATACGCAAATATTAGAAAGCTCTGCCCTCTCTGTATATCAAATGAAGGATCATAGTTCTTTTCCAACATAGTACTTATTATCATAACTGAAAAACTAATATATTTATATAATTGCGCGACAGTACTTCCCATATTATATATACTTTCAAAAATGTGATTCTCATTTACACTCATTCATTTACTTAACATGCTAGAATACAAATGACAAGTATTGCATATGCAACCGGTTATCAAAAATGTAGACATTACAAACAGATCCATTAAATAGAGTAAATTAATAGAACATATTTCAAATACTTGTACGTGCTAAATGCATATTCGAATGTTTTGCATATTGAAGTACCAATTGTATTAAAACATAACTATTATTTATAATTAGCGAAATGATATCTATACTGAACAAAAAAAGAAATTTCGATTTCTGTACATATTGTTTAATGTAATGAAAAGAAATCAACATGTCCAATGCCCTATATATGTTCGGGCGAATGATTATGTGTCAAATAAAACCAATTATTACTAAATTGTACAAATTACACAAAAACACGCTAAACTCGATTTTCTCGTGTATGCACGGATTAGTACAATCGGTGTTTATAAAATCAAACATTTCAGTCTAATTTTATAGATTTTGTTGTCAATAAAAGACGTAGTAAAAAAGGATTTTTTAAATATTATTTTTTCTTTTTGAAGAATTTTTTCTTTTTACAATTGCACCGAACTTACGTGAACGTGCCATTGGAATGCTTAATGCGGATATGGCAACGAACGAGGTTGTTAGGGTTGTTCGCAGTTCTAGCCGTTCTGTTCGAAACCTTAGGCAACGTTTCCAAGCAACAGGGCGTACGGAAGATTTACCACGTAGTTGACGTCCGCGCGTCACGAGGCCTAGTCAAGACCATTATATCATGAGCAATCGTTTTCAAACTGGTCTGGGCAGGCATTACGAATGGATATCGCACACATCTCGTCGTGATCGATGGGACTTTGAATGCCCAACGCTACCGAGATTAGATTCTTGCGAGGCACGTCATCCCGCTGTTTCAAAATCATGCTAATATCACTCTGTTTCAACAGGATAATGCCATAAGCCATACAGCTTGAGATTTCCTCAGGACGAATAATATTGCATTCATGAATGATTGGCCCGCCAAAATTTCCAGATTTGAATCCCATCGAACACCTGTGGAATAACATGGAATAACATGGAATAACATGGACCAGCGTGTCAGACGTCGCCCTATTCTACCGTCGGACATCAATGAACTAACACAAGCCTTAATCCAGGAGTGGAATAACATTCCTCAGGCAGAAATCAACACATTTTGCCGGTTCTATGCGCCAACATTGACAGGCAGCGATAAAATTTTACTCACAAATTCACATTGAAATACTCTTGGAATACTAGTAACAATAATTTAACCCTTCTTTTCATATTTACGTACATCTGCACTTAAACACAGCGGAAGTTTCTAATTTTGTTCAGTGTATATCAAGTGTGATGAGTACGAGTATTTAATAATGATCGATCAAATTATATTTCTCCTGTAGGCGTCAAATTACATTTCTTGTGAAGGCATCAACTTACATTACTCATGTAAGCATCAGAACATTTACTGGCTATTTTTATGGTTGTTTGCAAAACTTTCAAACAATATATATAATATATGCAGTCTTCCACTTTCTAAACGAATTGTATCTACTCACATTTAGATGTGCAGTTTTCCTAGTTTTAAACTTTATGAAACATTTACATAGATTGAACATTTGTGCTAATTTCTATGTAGTTGAACATAAAACAAAAGTTTAAAGTTATTTTAGTCAGTGAAATAATTAAACATGCATTAAAGTAACATCTAAGTCAGAACACTTTGGCCACTTTGTAAGTTTTACCAAACATTTGCTCTTCGCCCATGTGTGGGAACGTACATATAAGTCTTGTAAAACATTTGAAATTAACGTCGGAAGTCAATTCAGACAATGTATAATTTGTACAAGGCAATCGATATGTTTGTAAAATTTATATAGCAGGAATGCTGGTTATACCAGAGGTTTCCGACTATTTGATAATTACATGTACTCATTTAATAAGTTGCAAAATAGCATACATATACATATATTTTCGATACATTCATTTTGAACTCTCAATCAACCATAGCAAAACCTCTAAGATTTTACGATAGTGATAAAAACTAAGCATGTTTGATACAAGGAATGAATAAAATATAGAACATTATATTAAATCATCTCCAAGTCTTATGAAAGGTCCTTCTATCATTGATCTTAATGGAATATAAATCACCTCGTTATGCATGGATATATGGTGATAATTACTACATAGACAAAAAAAAACTTAGTTTCAGAAAATCCGAACTCTTTCACGTATTAGATACACATTTACGTTCATTTTTGTCATCTAAACACCATAAATTGCAGTTATATAATCTGGAGCAAAGATACATTCATATATAGAAAAATCACCTTACCTTTATGACGTCATGTGTATGTCTCGCACGTCGAATTTTGGGGTGAAACGTAGACACTGTTAATTAATTTGTCCGTCGTCATGGCAGCATGCACGCAGGATATCCCGCGCAATATGAATCTATGCTAGAACATTTCTATACTCCACAGCCTCGTTCGCCGATATTAAGACATGTTTATGTGACTACTGAAGCATTTTATTCTTGTTGAGGTGTGAATTCATAACGTAAAAATAGTGTAAGCTTCATATCGTTTAGCTACCCGAAATTAATTTCATGACGACCTGACATTTCAAACGCAATATTCAATTAAATCATCTTGTTATTTTTTGCAGGTTTCATGTCATTTTACTGAAAATATTTCCTAGTTACATCTAATAGCAAATAAACTGAAACGAATTCATTGCTATAAGTAATTAATGTTGATAGCGGTATGACGATTTATTGTGAGAAAAATGAAGGATATTTTTAATTTTAAAAGAGATGTATAGCGAAAGTCATTTACTACAGGAGTGCTCAAATTTCAAATACAATATAATTTAGCAGTGTAACATGAAGAAGCACATAATTTTTTCATTCTGTAGTGTTTATCACATATTGATTCATTGATGATTGTCACAACGCAATAAATAATTTCCAGGAGTCAAATTACGTCTGAAGAGCAATTGGTATTCAAAAGTAAAAAATGTGGATTTGTAATTTTACTTTAATATGAGTGAAGATGAATTTTCCATGGCGTACATCAAATAATAATGGGAAACATTGGAACATTGGATACAAACATAAAATACTTAATAATACAGCAATCAACTGTCAGAAGGAAGCTTTATTGTCACATGACATACAGTAGTTAACTTTTATGGCTCAAAATGCACTAGGTAAGAATCGGATAAAAAGGTGAACGTCTATCAACTAAGCAATATTATACATGTTCAATAGGTCTGGTACACATGATATAAATAAGCGAATGAAATTAAAACTTGAAAAATGACACAATAATCTATACAACACCCAAAGAATCTAGGGTATGCACAATGACACAAAAATCAATGCAACACTCAAAAATATATAGTACGAATAATAACAATAATTTATGCAACACCCAAAAATATATATAGTATGAACAATAACACAAAAATCAATACAACACCCAAAAAATATATAGTACGAACAATAACACAATAATCTATCCAACACCCACAGGCTCTAGAGTATGAACAATGATGCAATAATCTATGTAACATTCCCATGATCTAGAGTGTGAACAATGACACAATGATCTATATATCACCCAAAGAATCTAGAGTATGAACAATGACACAACAATCTATACAACACCCAAAGAATCTAGAGTATGAACAATGACACAACAATCTATACAACACACAAAGAATCTAGAGTATGAACAATGACACAACAATCTATACAACACCCAAAGAATCTAGAGTATGAACAATGACACAACAATCTATACAACACCCAAAGAATCTAGAGTATGAACAATGACACAACAATCTATACAACACCCAAAGAATCTAGAGTATGATCTATAAGTAACATAATAATACGCAACAAGAGCACAATACATGTAACCCCTCTAATACATGTATAAATAAGACCCTGATGATTTTATACATAAATGAGTATACAATAATATGTGACCTTGATGCAGAGTCTCGGAATTATATAGTAATATCATACATGTACATGTGCACATTTCATCAAACACATACAGTTATATATTTTCTCCACTTACTTGTGTTGCTTCGGTGTTTTATTCTATAAATATTCGTCGCACGTTCTATGTAGCATTTTGTAAATTCACTCCGTGTATTATACGTCTTTTGACCTGGTAAATACGCTGGTATCGCTATGTATTTGTACTGTTTCCCTACTTTAGTGAGTACCAATGTATGTTTTCTGGCAATGTGTTTTATTTTGCATTTTCTTTGTTCGCCGATATTAGTTCCATAAACACGTTTGAATTCTTCAAATGGATCAGTTCTAAGAGTTTTGCCTATATCGTGTAGTTGCTCAATATCTACTCCTTTATCTTCGAGGACAGTACTCACACTTTCATTCGTATTATCATGGTAACTGTCACATCCATGACCAATATAATATCCTATAGTATCAATATCATATAAAGTATCATTACGACAGTTTGCATGAGCTATGGTATTTATGATATCATCTTGGCATAAACTCATTTTATCTTCATCCATTTCTGTTTTTACGTTGGTATCTTCTTGGTAGGTTTTCATAAGGGCAAATGTAACAAGTGTATCCCCACTGTTATTGCTATCTATACTAATATTGTCGACAGTCCTGTCAATTTTACCTAATTTGTTGACCTGGTCACATTCATCAATTGCAATGCTGTGCAGTGACTTTGACCCTTCGTGTCCACATGTATAATTTGCTTCAGTCTCTGATACCATACAGGCTTGTTGTACGTCATATTGACTTGATTGCTTTAAGCGAGTACTTGATGACCTTGAACCCATTATCCTACGATCAACCTTCATCAAATCCACATTACCTGCATTTAGTTTAGAAACGGAATATGGTTGTTATAATCCAGTTATGCATTGATAGACTCTTTACGCTAGTCACTAAATTAATTCATTATAAATACGATATATTCGAATGTTTACAACAGCGAACAGTATTATTTGATGTTCTATCGAAATTGTATTAATAAGTCTTTATTATTGATAGCTATGTATTATAATAATCTGCTTGCAAAACGACAAAAGTCAAACACTCAAACACACACTAATATTATCGAATTTTTAATGGGAAATAAAATTGAATAGATAAGATGCATTGGTTCAGACAGGTATGCTGCTTGAATTTCTTTATGTGAGTAACTACAAAACAAAATATCGCTTATACATAAAATAAATATAAAATGTAAGCGTGGGTAGACGCCGAACATTATCATGTATCACTGTCAGTGGTTCATAGAAAGTACGAACCTGGTGGGATTGAATCAGGATATTGATAGAAAAAAAAATGATTTAATCAATATGTTCTTACAATGCTCACCTAAACCTGATTGAGAACTATTTTAGTAAATGAATATTCCACGTTTAAACACCGCGGGGCTATTCATAACCTAAAAAGGGTTTCACTAAAGCTAGTTATGGCAACCAGCCTATCAACAAACGATACGAAACATTAAATTAAGAATCATTCGATATATGGGAAAGATAATCCATAATTCAAATACATTCAGTAATATGGTTAATATAAATATGACAAATAATCAGCTAGATACATGAGATATAAAAGCAAAAAAAAAAACGAACTACCATATCACGTTCTGTTGGGGGGGGGGGGGCTTCGTGGTTGCACTGGTAAGATTATTTTTTACCTAGTAATTAGTTTATAAAAACTATTTAGAAACCTACATGTATTAATTTGTTCCTCATTAACACTGAAATTAAAATAACAGAAAATAAGTGTATACTAGTGCATTATATTTGGAAAATATTAAAATACAAAAATAGTATACCAAGACAGACAATCAAACGCAGGCAATTACATTTATCAAAACGCCATTCTGACACTGTTATCCATATTTATATATACGCCATTCTTACACTGTTATCCATATTTATATAAACGCCATTCTGACACTGTTATCCATATTTATATATACGCCATTCTTGCACTGTTATCTGGGACCAATATATATCGGTCCCAGCTGTTATCCATATTTATATAACGCCATTCTGACACTGTTATCCATATTTATATATACGCCATTCTTGCACTGTTATCCATATTTATATATACGCCATTCTTACACTGTTATCCATATTTTTATCTATATTATAAATATCGTAGACAATTATGGATAAGCCAGTCTTACACTGTCATAGATAATTATGGATAAGCGAGTCTTACATTTTCATAGATAATACTTGATAAGCAAATCTTACACTGACATAAATAATTATGGATAAGCCAGTCTTACACTGTCATAGATAGTTAACATAAGCCAGTCTTACAATGACATAGATAATTAAGACAAACCAATCTTACACCGACATTGACAATTATGTATAAGTTAGTCTTACACTCACATTGATATTTATTGTCTTTAATTATTTGGCGATATGTTAGCAAATGACTTAATATGGCAATACACGAGACTTTACTTATTTAGACAGATAATGTGATTGGGTTTAATAATTGTTGTACTGTTAAACTTTTAGAAAGATGAGATATCTGTGGCCTAAATCAATCTGGTGTTACAATATATGAATATAAACGATATGATCGATATGGTAGTAGGATTATGGCTCGTTTGAATACAATTAAAGTTAGAATTTATTTTTCGACTTTACTGATTTATTTATTTAGATTTCATGCGCGTTAAAATGTTTCATTTTACGGAATCCTATTTCGTCCACATTAAATTTCACCAGTTCCACGCGATAATTATTGTTTAAAAGGTGACAATCATCGCCTGATGGGCGAAACCAGAGACACTTATACCTGCCCTAACCCATCAGGCGATAATCATCACCTTTAAAACGATAATTATCGCGGTACTAGCAAAATTTAATGTGGACGAAATAGGATTTCGTGTCTGTAAACGTCCCTCTGTGTGTAAATATACATACAAGTGCCTGTAAATGTCCCTCTGTGTATATATATGTACAAGTGTCTGTTAGCATCCTTGTTAATGTCCCTCTGTGTAAATGTGTACAAGTGTATGTTAATGTCCCTCTGTCTATGTATATATATATTTCTTTTATACCTTTCGCACAAACGAACTTTGGGTTTTCTGATTCTCCGTAAAACAGGTCGAATTACAATAGTCACACATGTATATCATACTGGCATATAACTGGAATCAATTGCAAAGAATAAGTTATACTACATCTGACGCGGTTGAAATAGATTACAAAGTAAACTGTTTTCATCAAGCTGTTAGTAATAATTTTATTGCCAACCACATAATATACTTCATCGTTTGATCTTCTTATTCAAGCCCAAGGCAAAGATTTTATCTGTTTTTCAAAACTTAGAGCATTTCGTTTCCTTGGAAACTACTTTTTACGGTGTAATAATCCTGAAAGCATTTTGCATAATTACAAAGTTCTTATGATGTCTCATTAACATTTTTCTTCATGTGCTCGGGTTAGCTTTTATTTACAATCTTGAATGATCTTCATCATATTGTTGTATGTTCAGTTTAACGCAATTGGCAGATCAAAACCCAGTGTTTAAAGTACGCATTTATACAAAATCGTCTGATCTTAGTTCTTGATATATAAAGTACATGTTCATATAGATACTTCTTAACTTAGTTCCTGTTGAAAGGTGTTATGCAAAACAAATTTTATTTTGGCATTTTGTCACTTAAATCGTTTAGATGTGAATTTTGTACACATACATCTTTATTAGAAAAGAAAAACAAGTATGCTACTAACTAGCTAAGTTTTAACTAACCATGCTAAAGTAATGAACTGTTTACGTTGTAAATATACAACTTGTTTCTGTTCTTACTTTACGTCGTCCTTTCTCAATTTTTCAATTAATATTACTCAGAGGGAAGTCTGTATATCCTGTAAAAATGATATTTTGACTTTTACGAAACATAAAAACGTATTTTCTATATACTGAACATTAATTAAATAATAAACGAATGTGTTTCATTCTGCATGCTGTAACAAATTATATATTGAGCATAAAAGCAAACAAATATTCATGCTCGTCGAAAACTCCGTATGTATCTAATCATCTCGAATAAAACTTCCGCTCACTCGTAGACGAATAAATAATATGTTAATGTCAATTTTGAGTCAAACAGTTATCTTAAAGGAAATATATTTGTTAAGCCACTAACAACATTGACATGTTTAGAAAAACTGCGTGGCTTATCTTACTTTCGTCAGCAATATCACATAACACAATATTTATTGTGTCTTATTCAATGTATGTTAAAATAACGCCATGCATACGACTAACATCATTCAAACACTGTAAAATAGTCACTAGGAACAGGCATATACTATATTTAAGACATACTCAGTCTAAAATATTTTTTTATTTTACTGAACTTAACTCTCATTATGTTCCGATATGTACGTTTGTGATGTTTGAATTATGTGTTGAATAATAATGAGACATTATTGAGTAGATTGGTGAAAGGACACCAGGTGATTTGTAAATTATACTATTTATTTCCAATTGGGACAAAAATATCAAATATCATTAAAATGTTTTTAAACCAGTAGCAAAAAGCATTGTTTAGGTTTTACGGCAAGTAAATAATACGAAAAACTGTAAAATAATGGATAAATAGTATCGTGATAAAATACCATAATATATAGTACTGTGATAAAATTAAGATAGAAATGAAATAGAACTAAGTAAGATTCCATGATGTTGATGGGCTTAAAGGGTTAGACTAAAGGATTACTATATCAATCGTTATCCATTCTTTTAAATTAAACAATATTTGTATGCAAGTTTTTGCCGAAAATTTTACGATTTGGCGATTTTCGAAAATGAAGCAAAAATAACAATGATGATAGCTTTATTAACGGCGATAACAAAGTTATGCATCATTTGTGCAGTGTTGTAGACACCACAGTGTAAAAATCTATAAATGTTTCGATATACATTAAATACTTTAATGATGAAAAAATGAACAATCAACATACATAAAATATAACATGAACATACTAAAAGTGTTTGAGTATTTCAATACTGGGGTCCTCTCTCTCATATCTGTGGACTAGTTGTTCCTTAGTTTTACACCACTGTAGCTAAATTTTGATTTCATATAGTTTATATTTGTTTAAAAACACGGTGAAATTATTTTAGGGATTGAAGGTAACTTGTAAATTATTATCACCGTCACGAAATCAATTTTCAAGTTGAGAATCAACTTATGCATAATGCACGTATTAAACGTAAAATAAAGAGAACAAATAAATATAGTAAATAAAGTTCAGGTTTTGACCTTAAGGAGTATAAAAATTGCGAGTTGTAAGTTCACACTATATAATGACGTGTTATTATTTGAAATCGTATGATCTAACACAGTTAGTGGATTAAAACAACAGGATACTTATTTTTCTGTTATTGTGTCACAAACAAAGATATAATTTACTTTACTCAGTAACATTGACATTTTAATACCATGTCATCAATATCGTACATGTGTATTCTTATTTTGTTTGCATTAACAAGAAATACGAAATACACATACTGATTTTTTAATTGTTATGCCAAATATGATTACATGGTAGACTAGTACATGAATTTTCGGTGTCACATTTATATATTTTACTAGTGAATCTAATCCGGCGTGTTTCAATGTTTGCAATTGCAGTCATATACATTAAGCTTTAATCTTGCATAATGATACATTAACAAACGTAGAGTAATTTCATTATTTAAGTAATTAATGTATATCGAAATATAATATCACATATGTTAATTAAGTTATGAATACAAGGTATACAGTTGTAAAAAATACCATAAGAAAACACATTACAATACACATACATGTACAAATTTTAATTAGAAATAAAATGTTAATTATAATTGCATGAGCTCTTGATCAGTTCAAATATACTAATTTTCTGATATTTGAACAAAATGTAGCGTATAATGTCATAACTTTGCACTAAGATATAAAGCGGCATAATATGTTCTTGTTATTGAAGACAAAATAAGAATATACATGTACGATATTGATGACATGGTATTAAAATGTCGACGGTTGTAAGTACAGTAAATTATAAATATCTTTTATAGATTCGTGTAGTTTTTAAGGATAACTTCACAATTAAGTTCTGCTTAATAGTCGTAAACATGTATATTGAAATATTTAAAGTGTAAAATTATACAAACACGAACAAAACTGGTTCATATACTTTATACCTTTGCTATTTGTACCAATCTATATAGAAAACAATGTTCGTATCGTATATAATGGGAGGCCATTTAGCATTTAAAATAGTCATCTAAACTAATTTAAAAAAAACATCGGTATTTTTCAATAGTGCGATGTTTAAGATGCTACAAAAGAATTGCTACAAAAGGAAAGATAATTCCTCAAGGTTTGACATTATGCAATATTAAAGCTTAATGTATATGACTGCAATTGCAAATTTTGAAACACGCCGGATTAGATTCATCAGTAAAATATATAAATGTGACACAGAAAATTCACGTACTAGTCTACTCTGTAATCTTATTTGGCATAACAATTAAAAATCAGTATGTGTATTTTGTATTCAAATATTAAAACTATGATGTAATCAGATAAAAGTTGATAGAAAAATATTAAATATATAGTACATGTCCCAGAATCTTCATCAATTTTGTAATAGTACATAATGAAGTTTGCGATTTAAATTAAATGTCATTAATATGTGGTCGATTAAAAGAACACTATTTGTTAAACGACTGTATTACATTGTTATGAATTACTATGTACATGTACATAGTTTATAAAATGTCGATATAGGAACAGACACAACAAGCAACAACACAGACACATGAATCATAAATTGAACTACGTCAATTCCTGCCTTCGCGAGAGCCAATAAACGAAGAGCACATAACGCAGTAGCGCATAATTTGTAACGCCCACTAATTAGCATAACAGTACAGAAGACATCAGTGCGTATTTGATTGTTATTTTATGTACGAAGCATGGTACGGATGAAATAAGTCATGGCATTTTACGTTTTATTGTTATTGGCATGTCTGAAATTTTACAGTTAGTTATAGGAACGATTGTTTCTACAACATTCATCAAAATGAATAATGCCTCTTCATTTTGTCAAACTATGCGTTTAAATCAACTTGAACGGGCAACACCGAATTAAAAATTTATGCACGTTCAGCCATCAGCGATGGAACTTTAGACAGTAACAGAAAATAGATAACACGTGTTGTTCTACGTTTATACATACAGTTTATGTTACTATAGTAGCAACCAAATTTTATCATCTCACCATTTGAATATATTTCAGTATACTGTCATATTTATAGCTTGTACCGAAGAAGGCAGAAACCGTAAAAAGCAGTGGTTATGTCATCATTACACAAATGCAGCAACAATAAAAATAATAATATAAGAAATGTGTACAAATGAGCATTTATTAACAAAATATTATATATAATTGGACCTAGTGATGAGTAATATGATATTATATATATACGAGGACCTAGTGATGAGTAATAAAATATTATGTGTATTAGGTCTTGGTGACAAGTGATAAAATATTATGTATATGAAGACACGGTGACAAGTGATAAAATATTATATATACTAGGTCTTGGTGACAAGTGATAAAATATTATATATACTTGGTCTTGGTGACAAGTGATAAAATATTATATATACTAGGTCTTGGTGACAAGTGATAAAATATTATATATACTAGGTCTTGGTGACTAGTGATAAAATATTATGTATATGAAGACATGGTGACAAGTGATAAACTATTATATATACTAGGTCTTGGTGACAAGTGATAAAATATTATATATACTAGGTCTTGGTGACTAGTGATAAAATATTATGTATATGAAGACATGGTGACAAGTGATAAACTATTATATATACTAGGTCTTGGTGACAAGTGATAAACTATTATATATACTAGGTCTTGGTGACTAGTGATAAAATATTATGTATATGAAGACATGGTGACAAGTGATAAAATATTATATATACTAGGTCTTGGTGACAAGTGATAAAATATTATATATACTAGGTCTTGGTGACAAGTGATAAAATATTATATATACTAGGTCTTGGTGACTAGTGATAAAATATTATGTATATGAAGACACGGTGACAAGTGATAAAATATTATATATACTAGGTCTTGGTGACAAGTGATAAAATATTATATATACTAGGTCTTGGTGACAAGTGATAAAATATTATATATATGAAGACATGGTGACAAGTGATAAAATATTATATATACTAGGTCTTGGTGACAAGTGATAAAATATTATATATACTAGGTCTTGGTGACAAGTGATAAAATATTATGTATATGAAGACATGGTGACAAGTGATAAAATATTATATATACTTGGTCTTGGTGACAAGTGATAAAATATTATATATACTAGGTCTTGGTGACAAGTGATAAAATATTATATATACTAGGTCTTGGTGACAAGTGATAAAATATTATATATACAAGGTCTTGGTGACAAGTGATAAAATATTATATATACTAGGTCTTGGTGACAAGTGATAAAATATTATATATATGAAGACATGGTGACAAGTGATAAAATATTATGTATATGAAGACACGGTGACAAGTGATAAACTATTATGTATATGAAGACACGGTGACAAGTGATAAAATATTGTATATACTAGGTCTTGGTGACAAGTGATAAAATATTGTATATACTAGGTCTTGGTGACAAGTGATAAAATATTATATATATGAAGACATGGTGACAAGTGATAAAATATTATGTATATGAAGACACGGTGACAAGTGATAAAATATTATATACATGAAGACATGGTGACAAGTGATAAAATATTATATATACTAGGTCTTGGTGACAAGTGATAAAATATTATATATACTAGGTCTTGGTGACAAGTGATAAAATATTATATATACAAGGTCTTGGTGACTAGTGATTAAATATTATATATACTAGGTCTTGGTGACAAGTGATAAAATATTATATATACAAGGTCTTGGTGACTAGTGATAAAATATTATGTATATGAAGACATGGTGACAAGTGATAAAATATTATATATACAAGGTCTTGGTGACAAGTGATAAAATATTATATATACAAGGTCTTGGTGACAAGTGATAAAATATTATGTATATGAAGACACGGTGACAAGTGATAAACTATTATGTATATGAAGACACGGTGACAAGTGATAAAATATTGTATATACTAGGTCTTGGTGACAAGTGATAAAATATTATATATATGAAGACATGGTGACAAGTGATAAAATATTATATATACAAGGTCTTGGTGACAAGTGATAAAATATTATATATATGAAGATATGGTGACAAGTGATAAAATATTGTATATACTAGGTCTTGGTGACAAGTGATAAAATATTATATATACTAAGTCTTGGTGACAAGTGATAAAATATTATGTATATGAAGACACGGTGACAAGTGATAAAATATTATATATACTAGGTCTTGGTGACAAGTGATAAAATATTATATATACAAGGTCTTGGTGACAAGTGATAAAATATTATATATACAAGGTCTTGGTGACAAGTGATAAAATATTATATATACAAGGTCTTGGTGACTAGTGATAAAATATTATGTATATGAAGACACGGTGACAAGTGATAAAATATTATGTATATGAAGACACGGTGACAAGTGATAAAATATTATATATATGAAGACATGGTGACAAGTGATAAAATATTATGTATATGAAGACACGGTGACAAGTGATAAAATATTATGTATATGAAGACACGGTGACAAGTAATAAAATATTATATATATGAAGACATGGTGACAAGTGATAAAATATTATGTATATGAAGACACGGTGACAAGTGATAAAATATTATGTATATGAAGACACGGTGACAAGTGATAAAATATTATATATATGAAGACATGGTGACAAGTGATAAAATATTATATATACTAGGTCTTGGTGACAAGTGATAAAATATTATATATACAAGGTCTTGGTGACAAGTGATAAAATATTATATATACTAAGTCTTGGTGACAAGTGATAAAATATTATGTATATGAAGACACGGTGACAAGTGATAAAATATTATATATACTAGGTCTTGGTGACAAGTGATAAAATATTATATATACAAGGTCTTGGTGACAAGTGATAAAATATTATATATACAAGGTCTTGGTGACAAGTGATAAAATATTATATATACAAGGTCTTGGTGACTAGTGATAAAATATTATGTATATGAAGACACGGTGACAAGTGATAAAATATTATATATACAAGGTCTTGGTGACAAGTGATAAAATATTATATATATGAAGACATATCGTGAACATTGTGACGATTACATATTTTCGGACCTATTGGCGAATAAGAAATTAACATATCCATGAAATCTTGATAGTGTAAGTACTTGTATTATGTTTCGGCTGGTAAACCATTTCTTGTTTGGTAATACATATTATACCTTAGTAATATATACTTTGGTATTAATTACATTGGTATTACTTAGATAGGGATTATTTACACAGAGATTATTTGCACGAAGATTATTGTATAATTTAGTCGGAAGAGTATTCACATATGGATTATTTACACATGGGTTATTTACGCAGGTTTTATTTACACAGGGGTTATTTACGCAGGCATTACTTACATATATATTATTATCATTGGTATTATTTGCACGGGGATTATTTACGCAGGTATTAATTGCACAGGGTTTATTTACACATGGATTATTCGCAATGGGATGATTTACGCACGTATTATTTGCACAATATTTACGCATGTTATATTTACGCAGGTATTTTTAACTTTGGGATTATTGACACAGTTAATATTAACATTGGCATTATTTACGTTGATTTAATTATACTGGAATTGGGGTACTTACAGACATATAGGTAATATTCACACAAACATTATTTGTATTACTTATATTGGTATTATTCATGTTGGTATTATTTACTTTGCGATTATTCATACAGAGATAATTTACATTGAGATTATTTACACTGGAATTATTTGCACAGGTATTACTTACAACCAAAGATTGTTTACATAGGAATTATTTACACAGGTATTACTTACAACCAAAGATTGTTCACATAGGAATTATTTACACAGGTATTACTTACAACCAAAGATTGTTTACATAGGGATAACTTATTTTTGTGTTTGGTAACCGTATTATTTACACAGGGATTACTAGTATATACGCAGGTATCATTTACATTGGTATTATTTACTCAGGGATTTTTATGCAGGTATTCCTTGCATTGGAATCAATTACATGGGAACTATTACTACACAAGGATAAATTACACGAGAATTATTAACACTGGAAAAAAGCTACAAGTACTCATGATGTAATATTTACGGTATTTACAATGTTATATTTACGGCACTTATAATATAATATTTAGGGTACTAATGATATTGCATTTGCCGAACTCACGATGTGATTTTAAGGTCCCTAATGCACGACGCTGACAAGAAACTTACAGAAATATAAAACAACAATGAATATATTTAAAAAATATAAAGGTTTTTAGTGAGCGTGATGCATGGAGGTAGGTTGTTTCGTATTGTCGTTGTTTCATAAAGTATGTTCTGGATGTATATGTCAATATAATTAGCTTTGCATAATTTGCAATATCAGTCTAAATATTTATTATTTTATTTATTTATTTATATGAATACATCATGTGCCAGTAATTTTGTGCAGACTTACAAAAACCCTTAATAAATGTAAACTTGTGTAATTATTATTTGCTGAAATACTGATTTCATCATCTAACATTTAGCTATAGACACAATTCAATGCATGCACAGGCTATGCTGATGATGATTGATGGCACGAATGTTTTATTAAAGCCTATGCAGCGTAGTGATAATATAAATTACACAACTATAACCTGGTAGCGCATTAATATTACATGAAAACGAGAGAATCATTCGGTACCTATCTTAGATCACGTGATACCACTCAGAACAAGTTAGGATCACCCGGAGCTACGTATGTGAGAATGCACTGAAGTTCTAACGAAAATAAAAGACTTTTTATGAGAATTGACGACCATACATCAGTGTGTCTGTCAGACTTATTATGTAGAAAAGCCACATGTAAACCTTTCATTAAATGATAACGTGATTAATACTGATGAACATCAAAGGAAAAGATAGAACTCGTAACGTGATTGTAGAATATAAGACCTTACATTAAACCTCTTAACAATGATTGTACAGGAAAACATAAATACTGTATAAATGGAGATACTGTGTTCATGTTGGTAAACTAGGAGAACATGTGTACGATTCTGTGATATCTCAGTAACTCATTTATAGTTATGTACTAATTAACAGCGTATTCCAAAGTATGACGTACAGTCAAACATGAAAAATAGCAACAATATTCATCTATATCTATGAAATATATTTGATCAAAGTGTATGGTGTAGAATTCATTAACAACTAGATATGTACCCATGATTGTTTAACAATTAATGGTAGAATTCAACTGACCTATGAATTTCTTTCATTGTTTAGATGAATAAATTATAAAACAATGAAAAAAATACAGATACACTGTATAAGAAATGAATTTTTATAATATATAATGGTATAAATATGAAAGTGACCATGATTTCTACTCATTATTGTCTTCTAAAAATTTTAAAATATTG
The DNA here is from genome assembly GCA_008271625.1 of Lutraria rhynchaena. Classification (NCBI taxonomy): domain Eukaryota; kingdom Metazoa; phylum Mollusca; class Bivalvia; order Venerida; family Mactridae; genus Lutraria; species Lutraria rhynchaena. The sequence continues at coordinate 214,625 of VIBL01000273.1, read as the reverse complement.
CAAGGAAAAAATCAACATACATACATCGTTTAATGCTTAGAATTTGGTGAGTAAAACTTCGGTCTTTTTACGATTATAAATGTATCTTTATGACATAACTCTGTATTCATGCATATTTACTGAACAAAAAAGGAAACTTCCGCTGTGATTAAGTGCAGCTATAAGTAAATATGGAAAGAAGGGTTCAATTATTTTTACTGCATTCCAAGAGTATTTTCTATGTGAATATGTGCGTTAACGGAAAACTGATGAAAAGGTTGATTAAATGTGGTAGAGGTCGTATTAATACACATCAATACCGGGTATGGACACCTTGTGCATACTGCCGGCATCGTTAGCGTATAGAACCGACAAGTGTGTTGATTTCTGCCAGTGGAATGTTATTCCACTCCTGGATAAAGGCTTGTCAGTTCATTGATGTTCGACTATGGAATAGGGCGACGTCTAACACGCAGGACTTTTGACGGGCCAATCATTAATGAAATGCAATATTCTTCGTCCAGCGATGGTGTACACGTGCCCAATTAACACGATTTACGCGGTGACGTCGCGCCAACGTTAGGATGACGTCCACGTAGACCTACTCCGCGCAGACGATTGCGTACAGTTTGGACAGATATTCAGTTGTTATATGTACCAGGGGTGTTAGCAACAGTGGCAGTTTGAAAAAAATGCGTAGGTGTGTGTTTATGGTATAGCGGTCTTGACCAGGCGTCGTGACGCGCGGACATCCACTACGTGGTAAATCTTCCGTACACCCTGTTGCTTGGAAAAATGGATTATTCTAATCCGTGCATACACGAGAAAATCGAATTTAATGTTTTTTTGTTTGTAACGAGTACAATCTAGTAATAATTGGGTTTACTTGACACATAATCGTTCACCCGAACATATGTATTGCATTGGAAATGTTGAATAAAATATGTATAGAAATCTTAAAAGTTTCTTTTTTAAGTATTTGTATGTGTTATTGTAAGGTATTCGGACCGGAGACGTTTATTTATAATTAAAATATTCTTTCTTTTCTTTCTATATATATATATATATGTACCCTATAAATACACATACCCTAAAAATATACACACATACCCTATAAATACACACATACAATATCAATACACACATTTCATATAAATACACGCATACTTCGTAAACACGTTATAATTTCCAAGTATATTACACAAGTTGAATAATCTATGTATGTTACACATGTTGAATGGTCTAAGTAGCTTGTTTGCCGCAGTATATCACACGTGTGTGTTCGACACGAGTTTGTTTATATCAGCATATTATATCTAGTTTAGTTGATTTAGTTCATCACTTGTTTGTGAGTCTTACGTTGTTACACGCGATTGTTAACCATAGCATTACACACGTGTTTGCTTGTCTCTGTATATTTCACATGCTTATCCTAGTGTTGCAGGTATATAACACATATTTATTCGTAATACATAAGCTTCTGTGTAATACAGCAGTGATGTGTAAGTTATGTTCAGTAATACAGCAGTGATGAGTAAGTTATGTTCAGTAAAACGGCAGTAATGTGTAAGTTATGTTCAGTAATACAGCAGTGATGTGTAAGTTATGTTCAGTAAAACAGCAGTGATGTGTAAGTTATGTTCAGTAATACAGCAGTGATGTGTGAGTTATGTTCAGTAAAACAGCAGTGATGTGTAAGTTATGTTCAGTAATACAGCAGTGATGTGTAAGTTATGTTCAGTAATACAGCAGTGATGTGTAGTTATGTTCAGTAATACAGCAGTGATGTGTAAGTTATGTTCAGTAAAACAGCAGTGATGTGTAAGTTATGTTCAGTAATACAGCAGTGATGTGTAAGTTATGTTCAGTAATACAGCAGTGATGTGTAGTTATGTTCAGTAATACAGCAGTGATGTGTGAGTTATGTTCAGTAATACAGCAGTGATGTGTAAGTTATGTTCAGTAATACAGCAGTGATGTGTAAGTTATATTCAGTAAAACAGCAGTGATGTGTAAGTTATGTTCAGTAATACAGCAGTGATGTGTAAGTTATGTTCAGTAATACAGCAGTGATGTGTAAGTTATGTTCAGTAAAACAGCAGTGATGTGTGAGTTATGTTCAGTAATACAGCAGTGATGAGTAAGTTATGTTCAGTAATACAGCAGTGATGTGTGAGTTATGTTCAGTAAAACAGCAGTGATGTGTAAGTTATGTTCAGTAAAACATCAGTGATGTGTAAGTTATGTTCAGTAATACATCAGTGATGTGCAAATTATGTTTTCAGTAATACAGCACTGATGTGTAAATTATGTTTTCAGTAAAACAGCATTCATGGGTAAAGTTGTGTTCAACCTCATTGATCGAAAGTTGGATGGGCGAGTTTATCAAAATTAGCTCAGTTATGTATTATAGAATGTTAAACCTGTTGCTCTACTCATTTGGTAAGAAATTGTACATTGTCACAGAGACACAGGCGCCTATTATAAGCTTGCCCATAAGCTTATGTTTGATTAACAAAAATCGAATGTAAACATAACAATATCTACAGTATATCAAGTCCTTTTAGGGCATTGTTCGAAGGGAATTAACTCAATGAACTACAGTGAAAATACAGTTTTTCAGTATAACCCCCTAATTCACAGTTCATTTGCCGTATCAGAATAATTACATAAGTAGCTTCTAAAATGATTATTGTTAAAGTTCAGGGAAAACTCATGGAAAAATATCAACTGGTTAACTATCGCAAATATAATTGTTTATAAGCATTAGTAAGAATGCATGTCACGGTAAGGATCGAAAAATGAATTTAAATGATTTATCATGTTTAAGTCAATTTGTCTATTCCTGTGTCAATTATGTTTCATATACTTTAACATGATTTATAGAACTACAACAAATCGAAATTGCCATTATATTAATTAGATATTGCAAGACTTAGTAAACTTAAATATTCTTGTTTGGATAATTCATTGACATAATCAATAAAAGAGTTTCATTTCAACTTAACTTTTATTCAAACAGAGCTGTAGCATATATACTAGGACGGAAAAGATCGCCGGGTCACCAATTAAGGTAGTTTTAAAGGATACAGTGTAATATTACAATATTATATTCATTTTTAGTAAATTTCATCTGTATTTTCAATGCTGTTTACGCGAAAAATAACCCCCTTTTAACAATGACCCAGCTTGTTTGGACTTGTCTGTATCTTGTGTGTCCTCCATGCGCAGCTGTCGCGGCCCTGATTCTTGTACGCATGGAATTCATCAGGGTGTTAATCCTGGCAATGTTGATGTTATTCTACTCTTCATGCAAGGCATGTCTGAGCTGGGCCAGATTAGTTGGGGCATTTGAACGTCTCCTAACCTTCATATCCAGTTCGTCCCACGAATGTTCAATCGGGGACAAATTGGAACTGAATGCTGGCCAATCAAGTGGGTTTATGTTATTGTTGGCAAAAAATTGCTGGCAAACTCTAGCGAAATGGGGCCGGACATCGTCTTGCTGGAATATCAGGTTCCGTGCAGGCACACAAGGGACGACAACTGGGCGGAGGATTTCGTCACTATGCCTGACGCCGGTTGAATTACCGTCAATCATGATCAGGGGTGATTTAAACCCATAACGAGATAAAGCCCCAAACACATACCGAAGCACCAACAAACCTATCCCGCTCAATGACGCACGCGTCGGTGTAACGTTCCCGCGACGTCGGTATACACGATGTCGCCCGTCCGCATGGTAGAGAATGAACCGGGATTCGTCGGTGAAGAATACCCGTCTCCATTGCCTCATAGAAAAATGTCTTGGTGAGTGTGCTACCAACAAGGCCAAACGGCGTTGGCGACGCGCAGGTGTTAGGGGCAGACCAACATAGGGACGTCGGGCTCTCGGTTTTGAATCGTATCAGGATGAATATGACTGCCTATGGTGTTATTTGCAGTTTCACTAACTATGAGATGGCGATTAAGTAAGTGAGAAGTGAGTGTTATAAACCGATCCTGACGAGGCGTCATGACGCGCGGACGTCCACTTCGCGGTCGGTCATTGACCCTCCCTGTCAAACGCAGCCGTTGGACAAGACGTTCAATACTTCGAATATACACACTGTTGGCTTTGACCCTGCAAAACCATTGCTACAGCTTATCCCCGCAGGATAAGCGTGGCATGGATGCAAATTGCTAAATTTGAATCAAACTTTGAAAAATCGATCTGAATACTTGAACGGCCTGAAAATTTCCATGCTAAACTCAATGACCTTCCCCTGCACGGGATTCTTGCATTTGGGCACGTGACGCTCATGGTGCGAAGAGGTAGGTATTGTGCAATTTTAAACATGTGTACCGTTCAACATAGAACAACACATCAATCTGACCGATTTTCATCATTCTAGGCCAAGCAATAAAATATATGTTGCATATTTTATGTACCCGGCATTTCTTTTTCGTCCTAGTATACTATTGAACCGATCTTCGAAGGCGTTCGTTCTCGAGCTTCATTGCGTACAAAGTTTGTCCGAGTGTTGGTTATGGAATTTGTCACTCTAATTATCTTGGCCGATTGGGTCGGATTGTCCTGAATTGAAATAGCAATCACAGTATTTGGCTCAAATTGGATTTGAAGTAGATTGTCCTGATATAAAAACATTTTATTAAGATCCTAAAGCATTAAATAAGTAAATACGATTATTTCAAAATCTAAATCACTAATCAATAAATGTTTACCCCCTGTCTATAAAGTAGAAATAAAATTGTACACTAGGAAAAATTATTTGAGCCGACGCAATAATGGGTATGAAAATAAACTGAACGTGTAAATTTACATCATAAACTTTTGAAAGGAATAAAATTGATTAGAATCATGGGTGAAGAATCTGATGAACCAATGTCTGTTCTGGAGAAGAAAGAAGAGCATCAGTACAGAACATCTTGCAGAGACAGTAGTGTTTGGGTGGCTTCAAACATTCTCCTATAGTTTAGTGAATGAAACTTTTATACGGAATATCAACAGAATCCTGCAGTATTTCTCGAAACTGCAAAGTAGACTTATATCGGTGGTACTATTTTCAATGCGATTGTAAGTAGAAAATCTGGTGTGTACCTATAGAAGCTTTCACCTCTAATAAATTGAGCACTCCTGGTAGTAAACAAACTACAAAAAGTCAATATATGTCCAAATTATGTTATTAATGATGACTGTTGTGTATCTGATCATCAGCCTATTTTAACCAAATGTATTATACCACTTAATATACCTCATACTTACCATATTGCTTGGAACAAATATCATGCTGATCTCATTTATATGTGTAATTATATCTTGCTTGAACATGAACTCTATGTTGAAAATATTTCTGGTATGTTTAATTATTGTCCGGAAAATATTGAGATATTGAAATTATGTACCATGCCAAAACATACATCCACTAAACAAATTTTCATTACAGATTAATCTGTACACAATTAAAGATTTCCGGATATGTGTAAAATACTTGTTTTGTATAAACTATTTCATTTATTCAACATGCAGGATTTCCAAATAGGTATTCTAGGAAACACATATTATAAAAAAGCAATTCACATTCAATTGAGTAAATGGATCTTAAATCTTAAATTAATGAATTTGATCTTAACACTTTCGAATTTCGGTTAAGACAAATACTGTGGTATCATTATTGTTCGCGCAGGACGAATTTTCGCGTATTTCGCGCTACGTTTGTTGCGCGAATTTAAGACCGCGCTAATAAAAGACCATCCAGAAAGAAGTGACTATCCGAAATTTTCATTGCCGAATACTATGTCACTTAAGATGTGTATCTACTTCCGGCTATGTTATTACCGATTTGCGAGATGTTAAGCTTTTTTTCAAGAATTAAAAAGGAAACGAGACATACCTTTTAGGAAAAACGTAAATGATATTTTCCACAGAGAAAGAATAAACATATTTAATTACTCGTATTCTCTTTCGGAGTTAAAGCATCGGCTCGGTCAGGAAGGCCCGGTTCCGGCGAAGAGCGTGTAGAACAGATGAGAATGAAACAAACTATAAATTGTATGTTTTAAAACCATTCCTAGTGGAAGGGATTATTCGCACCTTTGACTGTTGTTTTTTTTGTAATTGCTCGAGTACCATAACAAGATGTGGACCCGATAATTGTCTAATTTACATGCTAATCCATACTTTGATCTCGGACACGCTTTATCTATATAAAGTGACAATTAACAAGCAATTATCGGTGACAACTGTCATATTGTTTATTAATCATGGTGACAAAGGGCACCGCTGTGATAAGCATGTACGTGGTCCAGTGATGACACGCGCTGTAGCGAACAACGGCGTGATTCGCGACAGTATCTGGATTTAAAAAAAAAATCTAAAATTCAAAATGCGCGAATTTACGACCGCGCGAATCTTTCGTTTTTCCCGTTTGCGCGAAATTTCATGCCAGCGAAATTAAATGATACCACAGTACATTGTATAATAAGGAATCAAGTTGTACATAAAACCTGCAATTATACACTTATAATTGTGTTACCACCTTTTTCTATCGTTTCATTCACTGTGTTAATCTATATTTTTCTATAAAAACATCATCTTCTTATACACATACATACACACATACATATAATTGTACAAATACTCTTTATGTAAATGAACATTGTATTATTTCACTTCCTTTATAAATTATTATCAATTAGTATGAGATTTGTATGCAGATGTAAATCACTAAAAAGTGGAAATAAAGAGTATAATTATATACGATTACCAGTCTGTATATAAGGATATATATCAACGATTATTCTTAAAATAACAAATATCATGTTGTAATGAAGGGAACTTTTTGGAACTGTAGATTTTTGGAAACGATCTTCGTTCATTAAATAACTAATAGTAATTTGTCAAGTAACATATTTTTTTCTAGCTACAATTTGATGCCACAATGAAAACAATTAAAGCTACAATGATATGGTTATTGGTAGAAGTATGATAAATGATATGGTAAAAATGTTAGCAGCAAGTTTATGAGATATTGAACAATCATATAATCCTTCATAACAGAATCTTGTTGTTGCTGGATCTACATGTATAGGGCCACCTGTAATATAAATAAAAATAAATAATTATGTACTTTAGTGAAATACCATGCTGGCTTTTTGACATGATGGAAAGGTATTGTGAAGCTCAAATTTCGTATACAGACATAAAACAGGAACAAATGTAGTAACAGGTCAATATGGAATACAAAATGGCAATGTAGTAAAAAAGATCACATTATACTAATGAAAAGAAATACATGTAGTAATACAATGCAATACGATAAATTGTCACGTTTCTAGTTAAATTATTTTCTTCAATTAAAGATATAATATTAGTATAAAGCTAAATTTATAATATATTGTTTCTAGAATAAAGCTGGGCAGATATTGCCGATACCCCGATATACCAGTAGTGATATTTAGACGATACGTACCGATACGGAAGGTCGCTCGTACCGATACGAGTATATATTATACTGTGCCGAAATGATAATTATATAACATTTCATTGAGAGACTGAATAAAAGTAGGTGCAAGAGAATAGCTCTTGAAGTATGTTCTTCGTTTCAAATATCCAGTTTATTATCTGTATGGCGTTTTTAGCATTAGTTGTGATGTCAGTATCGCATCAGAAAATATCGTATTGCCTTGCCCGTATCATTTATCGTATCGCGATTCGCAACGGCCGTATCGGCTCGGCTTTATTCTAGGGACATGAAATCAAAATATTAAAAATTGTTATGTTAATGGCAAAATGTAACTGCTAGGATTTTTGGATATTTTTGGTGTAAATGCGCAAACTTTGATAGAATGGACAAATGGGAATAAAATGATATTTATCCTCTGTAAAAGTTTTGCAATAAAAACATCTTCTATCATTTCTATTAATACCCAAAATACAATTCTCTTTCAATAAATTATGAGATGACGGTCTTAGTGACACATGGCGATGTACATTGTATGAACTTATGATATCTATAGTATGGACTTAAGAAGTGTAAAGTAGCTACATATGACGTGTATAGTATGTGCCCGCGCCTGTGGTCCAGTGATTAGTGTGCTGAAATCTAACCCGGTGATCTGGGTACAAATCCCGGTCCGGGCATGTCAAACCCTTCTATGAAAATTTGACAAAAATGCCAGTTTCCTCCATATATGGAGAACTTGCCGGCTCCTTGTGGAAGGGCAAGTTAGTATTGGTTAGTATACAAGTTTGGTTAGACAATATGAAGTATATTATTATATATGAAGTATGTGTATATTATGAAATTACGATGTTTCATGCATGGTATGAAGATATATTATTTATGATATTATAGTATATGAACAGTATTTACATGGAAAGAGAATTCTATGTTACCATATATAAGTATCTTTATTATTAACTACTGCATGCATGAAAAAAATCTTAGTTGCCTTATGGAGGGAGTGTAAATTATGTAGCATTAGTCATTGTGAACGTGAGAAAAACCTGTGTCACCTTCTAGAGTGAAGTATACAGCATTACTCATCTGGCCATCACCTCCAGCACTGATACCTTGTACACGTAACTGGTAAACAGTTTTAGTTTGTAATCCATGTATAACTACATGGTTCTCTAGTTGATCAGATAAGGTCTCATTAGCATTACGTATATCTGTCTGTACCTCCCACCATTTTACCTAAGTACAATAAACAAGATAGTTTATGTATTGAAGTTTGTATATTGATAAAGATATTGAACCAAAGGCTTTTAAAATTTTTGAATCACAAAAAGGCCATTAAGATTGTGTGCAGTATCCAACTTGACGCACCGATTACTGTATATCATGCTACTCTACTTCTCTACAGTAACCAATGATATGACACATCTTCCACGTACCCACACTTACATCACGTAAGTGTTAAAATGAAGGATATGACATGAAGAAAGCTTTAAAGAAAGTCCAGGTAAAAAATGGCCATGATGGCCCTTCCTTTGTTCACCTGAGTAAAAATTGCAATTTCTAAGGTTTTCCTGTCCAGGTGACCTAACTGTTTACCCGAGTTGACCTCTAGAGTGTTCACAACCCCCAGGTGTGGACGCCGGACGCCGGTCGTCGGATAGTGAGTGATCACTATAGCTTATTGAGCATTACGAGCTCAGGTGATCTAAAATTCAAATAGCACATATTCCAAGACATCATTTCTTTCTTATAAAGTCTCCGAGTATTGTTAATAGTAACAAAAATGTCGGTGATTAAAGTCGGAAATTAATTTGAGCACGTTAACCTGTGTTATGCCATAAATATTTGGGATATTTTGTGTCGAGTTTTCTGAAATTTTGTTATGCTGTTTTATTAATAGGAAAATGATTCTACAAAGCTAATTCCATGAAAAGAAAGACGCTAAATTTGTGCACATTATTGTTGTAATCATTTGTATGTTTGTATGTTTATTGTAACATATGTCAGTCTATTGTCCTGTTAAATGTTGCTGTAATTTTAGCATTTAAGTTGGCTGAGACATCCCATGAAGTAATAAATGTCCAAGCTGTTTTTTTGAAGGACGAAAAAGAAATACCGGGTAATAAAATATGCAACATATATTTTATTGCTTGGCATAGAATGATGAAAATCGGTCAGATTGATGTGTTGATCGATGTAGAACGGTACACATGTTTAGAATCACACAATACTTTCCTTTTCGCACCATAAGCGTCATGTGCTCAAATGTAAGAATCCCTTACTGGGGAAGGTCATTGAGTTTCCCAAGGAAATTTTCAGTCTATTTGATACTGTTCAAGTATTCAGATCGATTTTTCAAAGTTTGATTCAAATTAAGCAATTAGTACCCATGCCACTCTTGACGGAAGTCCTGCGGGGATAAGCTGTAGCAATGGTTTTGCAGGATCAAAGCCAACAGCAAGTTGCTGCACATATTGGTGTGCATATTCGAAGTATTGAACGTCTTTGTCCAACGTCTGCGTGTAACGGGGAGGGTCAACGACCGACCGCGATGTGGACGTCCGCGCGTCATGACGCCACGTCAGGATCGGTATATAACACTTTCTCACTTACGTAATCGCCATTTCACAAGTAGCAAAACTGCAAATAACGCCATAGGCAGTCATAATTACCATATTCATCCTGAAAATCCTGCACATCATGTTGTTGTAACCCTGTATTTAAAAAATCTGTTTGAACGGAGACCAAATGCGGTTCAACAAGCAAATTCATTGAATTTATATCCTCTATAGAACATACAACTGAAGTAAGCGCTATATATAGCATGTATATATAGCATGTGATAGAGTATGAACAGTGATAGAACCATTGAATTGTTTAGTCATGCGCGGAAATGGATTTACTGTATATACATAGTTACATTATAGTACAATAGTAATCATGGGCTGTATTACAGTATTAAATCGTTGGACCATGACACGACGACGAAATGCACATCTCCACTTGGTACTGAAGATTCTCACCAAGTTTCGTTGAAATCCAGTAGTTGCCGAGAAATAGCGCGGAAATGAAATTCGGACGGACGGACGGAATGACGGACTAACGGACGGACAACGCCAAAACAATATTCCCCCCCGATTTCATCGACGGGGGATAACCACTTGGTATTCGTATGTTTCAATTCGATGAGAATCTCCATGTTGATATGGAATCCATTGCAGAGTACAAAGTTATAGATACTTCACGCTGGACCCTTATTTCAGCGGAGTTTCGAACTCACTTGTGACAAAAAGTGAGATACAAACAAAAGCACTTTCCAAACTTAATACTGTGGTATCATTTAATTTCGCTGGCATGAAATTTCGCGCAAACGGGAAAAACGAAAGATTCGCGCGGTCGTAAATTCGCGCATTTTGAATTTTAGATTTTTTTTTTAAATCCAGATACTGTCGCGAATCACGCCGTTGTTCGCTACAGCGCGTGTCATCACTGGACCACGTACATGCTTATCACAGCGGTGCCCTTTGTCACCATGATTAATAAACAATATGACAGTTGTCACCGATAATTGCTTGTTAATTGTCACTTTATATAGATAAAGCGTGTCCGAGATCAAAGTATGGATTAGCATGTAATTTAGACAATTATCGGGTCCACATCTTGTTATGGTACTCGAGCAATTACAAAAAAAAAACAACAGCCAAAGGTGCGAATAATCCCTTCCACTAGGAATGGTTTTAAAACATACAATTTATAGTTTGTTTCATTCTCATCTGTTCTACACGCTCTTCGCCGGAACCGGGCCTTCCTGACCGAGCCGATGCTTTAACTCCGAAAGAGAATACGAGTAATTAAATATGTTTATTCTTTCTCTGTGGAAAATATCATTTACGTTTTTCCTAAAAGGTATGTCTCGTTTCCTTTTTAATTCTTGAAAAAAGCTTAACATCTCGCAAATCGGTAATAACATAGCCGGAAGTAGATACACATCTTAAGTGACATAGTATTCGGCAATGAAAATTTCGGATAGTCACTTCTTTCTGGATGGTCTTTTATTAGCGCGGTCTTAAATTCGCGCAACAAACGTAGCGCGAAATACGCGAAAATTCGTCCTGCGCGAACAATAATGATACCACAGTATCATAAACTCAAAGAGCATTGTCATACACACCAATTAATTTATATAGACGGCTCTAAAGACGGGATACTGTTGCAAATAAAATTAAAAAATGCCGTCTTCCAGACAAGTCATCTATTTTTTCAGCGCAGATGAAAGCCATTGACCTTGTCCTCGATCTCGCTGAAGAATCAAATCATAACCATTTCATTATTTTCTCAGACTTTCTTAACTTTGCAAACTTTTATACACACTTTTCATTCCAATTGTTCGATTCTTGACTAATTCATAACTCCTTCATTCTCATATTTATATTATCTTATTGGGTAACTTATCAGCATTATCGTTATCATTTTGATGCGCGCTACAAGACCATTAATTGTCGATGCGCCATAAAACACCACTAAATATATAAATACTCATCCTGATACGGTTCAAAACCGATTACGCGCCAATGGCCTAAGAGCCCGACGTCCCTATGTTGGTCTGCCCCTATCTCCTACGCGTCGCCAACGCCGTTTGGCATTGTTGGTAGCACACTCGTCAAGAAATTTTCCTATGAGGCAATGGAGACGGGTATTCTTCACCGACGAATCCCGGTTCACTTTCTAGCGTGCGGACGGGCGACGTCGTGTATTACGACGTCGCGGGGAACGTTACATCGACGCATGCGTCATTGAGCGAGATAGGTTTGTTGGTGCTTCGGTATGTGTTTGGGGCTTTATCTCGTTATGGGTTTAAATCACCCCTGATCATGATTGACGGTAATTTAACCGGCGTCAGGCATAGAGACAGAATCCTCCGCCCAGTTGTCCCATGTGTGCATGCACGGAACCTGATATTCCAGCGAGACAATGCCCGGCCCCAATGTCGCTAGAGTTTGCCAGCAATTTCTTGCTATGGAATAATATCCCCATTGCCAGGATTATAACACCCTGATGAATTCCATGCATAGAAGAATCAGGGCTGCGACAGCTGCGCATGGAGGACACACAAGATGGGGCAGTGCTGCGCCAAACAAGCAGGGTCATCGTTAAAAGGGGGTTATTCTTCGCATAAACAGCATCGATTCAAACTTCACCAGCTGGCTCCATACAGATGAAATCATATACAAAAATGAATATAGAAATGTAATATTACATTATAGCCTTTAAAACTAACTTAATAGGTTATCCGGCGTTTCTTTTTCGTCCTAGTATATGTTTGTTTGATCAGTCCTTTGTAAAGTAAAATACTTAAGTGAAAATGTTCTCCCCTTGGTGGCTAAGTCTTCCTTCGTTATTCTAAATATTTAAGTTGTTCAATTGTTTGTATGATGAAAACGCGCGATTTAGTTATTAAGCGATTATGTTTTGTGTCAATAAATAAGTCACATCTTTCACAGAAAGTCCCTATAAATATGAGGTAATTGATTGAATACTGTCTATGTGACATTTACTTAACTTTGTGTTTATTGTGATATATTGTGAATATAAAATCATATCTGCTATTGAGTAAATAAATGAAATTAAAAAAAACCATAGAACTTTATGTTCAAGCTTCAACAACAGGATTAATAATCATTCAGCAACAGCAGATCTGAGTAACTTTTACTGTTCACAAATAGGTGACTGCACAACACCGCCGCCACAAAACCCATCAAGGTATTAGACAAATATTACGCACATATATTTAGATGTTAATACTTGCATTACTTTCTCTTTTGCTTTTCGTCCATTAAACACTAATATTTTTGAAATAGAAGCATTCCAATTTGAAAATGAAATGAAAACAAAAGAAAATTAATACCTACGAAAATAAAATTTTGATGAAAAAGTTTGTGATGGCAGATAAAATGTGCGAGTACAACCCAAGACAGTAGATAATGATAGTAATTAGATGGTGAATTCTTTTTGTGATCGATACATTCCGGCATTGTGGCGAAGACATAGTCCACATTAAAAAAGCCTTTAAAATATTGTAGAAAGGTGTTTTAAAACATCTTTCAGTGTATAATATCATTTTTTTCCATGCACCGACTTCTGTGATAAATATATAATGTATTTCTCATTGTTTTTATGACTGTAGAGATCTTGACTAAAAATTATTAAAAATGATTATCAAAAGAATGCTTACCATTACAAATACTTGGAATAAAAACTATCAGGTAAACAACACTGATATGTAGAAATGTAACTGTCAAAGAACAACACGTACTGGTGGAAATAGTAAGCAGAACAACAACTATTAGCCAAAACGACACTATTAAATGGAAATATCACTAGAAGACAAACCAACACTTAATGTATGGACATATAACTATCGGGCAAAACAACATGAAATATATCCAGCTGAAAGAACAGGCTTAATGTAACGTGCCTGGCTAATTGGTGATATCAAGTTTCAACAATTTACCGCGATACAGAGTACATTGCAAATGATTTGAAACAAATATTATACTTGGTCAGTCTTCTATAAACTAATATCGCACGTAATTTTCGTATTTTTGAATAGCGATCACTACTCTGTATATAAGAATATATTACAACAATTAGCCTTTAGATAACAATCATGGTATAATGAAGGCAACCATGCCTCAGATTTTAATAACGTCCTCCCGTTCATTAGATATTGAAGAAATTCCGAAGCCTGAACCCCGCCGACAATAACGTACTAAGCCATAGATTAAAAAACGAAAACAAACATCAAAATTCTGAGGCACGGTTCCCTACATAAGCATTTCCGCTACAAAATACCGAAAAACCACTTTGAAATTCATCTTCAAATAAGCGGCAATCTTTATAAAAAAAATGACACCTGCTGCGTTTTTTCTAAGCGAGAAATTAACAATATTATCAGGAAATTGACAAGTGCCAGATCATTATATTCACCTCAATCAACAATTATTCAATTAAATAATGCAACCCATTCAATTTCGATAGCCATTCAAAGTCGTGAATCGTTTAACGGTTCGGTTATTGAGACCACTCCCGTTTTTGACGGCTAATATGAATTTTAGATATAAATTATTGTCAAAATAGTATCATATCGTACCAACACAACACACTACACATCAGATATCACGCCGAAAGAGAGGGTCTCTACCGGGAAAATTGCCGATTGGAAAATCGAGTTAAAAAATTGTGCCATTATAGCAAATAAGCAGTTGCGATATATTTGTTATAAAATACAACTTCAAATTGTGATTGGTTTGTAAGAAGTATGTTTGCTTCGTTAATGTAGTAATTTAAGAAAGATTTTTTACATGCACAAAAAATTTAAAGGATTTATATAATGAAATAACGTAATTTTGAAAATTATGCTCGTCCGATGTCCGTTAGAAATTACCGCATTTTCTACACTGTGGTTTGTTTGGTGTAGTTTTCACTTGAACGGATAAAATTCAGTAAACATTATGAATTTAACCTCTCATGTCAATATTATGCTAGCGATACTATGTAATGTATCGATTGATACTTATTTGTAGCTTACAGAGCCCCCTAGGTGATTCTCGCTGATAAAAGTGAGTTCCACGAAGGGGTACAGTGTGTCGCAATAAAACGCTATTTGTTCGCGTTCGGTTAGATTTTTCTGTTGTATAGTATGAAAGTATAATATCAAATCTTTGTTTAAACATTTTTTGACGTTTGTTATGTATTAAGCCAGTCGTGCCACTTTAAAGCATGCAAATATAACTATAATGCAAATAGCATTAATACATTGAAATTTATCTAGCTGGGAAAATAACTCTCTTAATAATTCGCCTCTCTGAATTTGTTGAAGAAGCAATAATTTTGATGCAAATCCAACAATCACATAAGAATTAAATCTTTCTCCAGTAACGTTCAAATGCGTAAAAAACAACATTAAGTCTTACTTTGTATCCAGTAATAATTTCTTCATTAACTGTTGTCATTATACCTTGCCATGTGACGCCTACACTATTTGAACCATGTGATGTAACAGTAACGAAACGTGGATATGCCAGTGGTGCTAAAATAGCAATAAGTCATTGTAATGATGAATATTTTGTGATGAAACAGATCAGTCAGCTTTGTAACATAGTGGAAAAGGTTCAGTAACATAAATAGTGAGGTTCAGTAACATGCTTGATATGGTTCCTTAACATGAATGATAAATGATGACATAATTGATAAGGTTCCTTAACATATATATGATAAGGTTCAATAACATTGTAATTAGGTTCAGTAATATTGTGATAAGGTTCAGTAACATTGGCTATTCTGCTGTTTCCTTTTTCACGAAAGCATGCATAAACATGAAGCTCATGTGAATATAGTTTTTTTCACTTTTTTGATGTCACGAAATGACTTCTACTCGTTTGTACATGAATTGTATCTGTACATTTAAGCGTACTCAACATACCGTATGTAGCTGTTTCCCCACGTCTCCATTCACCTTTAGGACCACGACCAGCTGAATTAAATACTTGTAAACGGAAGAAAAACTCCGAGTTCATTTCTAAGTCTATCAGCATTACTTCACTAGCTTGGCCCCATATGTTACGATTCCTTAAATTTGTAACTTCACAACCTGTCATAGGATTACAGCCCTGGTCATTCCAGTAGTATTGAATCTACAACAAATGATTAAACAGGGAGTAGTTTACCTTCTAGCAGACAAAACAAAAACAAAATCGTGCTGTGCTTCGTTATATTAATTACAGTCAATCTTTGTAAGTATACCAAGTCCTTTAAGATGAGAAGAATGCGCATTGTATACTACCCAACTGTTTTGCAAAGCTTCCATGACAAAAACATATTGAAATATACAATGTTTTAATTCTTAAATAATCAAGAACAATAAACAAACATTGTGTACTATATCAATTTACAGTAAATGTCCCAAGGTTTTCTGTACTCAGGCCACGACCGTCGTCCAGTGGTTAGTGTGCTGGACTTGTTACACCGAGATCCGAATTTCAGTCCTGGTCGTTGGTCAAGATTTATTATCATTCAGGCCAGGCGCCAACGGTTCTCGAACGCTACGACCTTACGTAACGACTTCCAGAATGCAGCTGGTGTGTGTGTACGCACACAAACAGTTAGAAACAGGTTGCATGATGCTGGGATGAGGTCACAGAGGCCAGCAATTCGCATTCCATTGACACAACGCCATATTCAAGAGCGTTTGCAATGGGCGCAGACTCATGTCTCATGGACAGTTAATGATTGGACCCCGGTCCTCTTCACTGATGAGTCAAGGTTTTGTGTGGACTTTACGGACAGACGGGCTAGGGTTTGGAGAAGTCCAAATGAACGCTTAGCTCCAGCATACGTTGCAGAACACGACCGTTTTGGTGGGGGTTCAGTCATGGTGTGGGCGGGAATAAGCGCTCAGGGGAAAACGGACCTACACACATATCATTGTCAACGGTATACTGACGGCAGTAAGGAATGTCACTGAAATCTTAGACGCACGTACGCTGGCGCAATCGGCCCTGATTTCATTCTTATGGATGATAACGCCCATCACACAGAGCCCACATCACAAACCGATATCTTGAGGAGGCAACTATAGTCCGCATGGATTGGCCAGCGAGGTCCCCGTATTTAAATCCAATTGAGCATGTTTGGGATATGCTGCAGAAAGCCATTTCTTCACGCCACATCCAACCAACAACAGTTCAGGAGCTAAGACATGCACTCGTAGAGGAATGGGCCCAGATTCCTCATCATAAGGTCCGCAAGCTCATCAGCAGCATGCGGCGGCGATGCCAGGCCGTAATTAATGCCCGCGGACACCATACTCGGTATTAAACACCCTACGCCAACCATTTCCTGATTTTCAAGATTTTTTTAAATTTCACTATGTGATCTCCAAAATGTTGATTTTCATCCACCGCACTCTTTCCGCAACAAGACACGTCAAGGAACACTTCCATTGTCATTATTTTCATAAGAATCAATTCCGAACAATTATATTTAATTCCTTTTAATCAATTTCATATGTATTACAAATACACAAAAGTAACGCACTGTAGAAAAAGTGATCCTTAGCAAATTTTGAGTAGTATACTATATGTATATAACCGAAAAATTGTTGAAAAACAGTGAAAATATTCTGTAATCTACGAAGGGAATTCTCTTGCTTTTGTTTCATGACTGGAATTTTTTTTTAATAATTGGGAAAATACACATATGGGTAGTTATTAACGAGGGGGATGACGCCTAATATCGGATAGATAAATAGCATAAAAAGGCTAGATCATACGTAGACAACGTGAAATATATTTTATGTAGAAATATGCCGACAATTTGTTACTTTTCTAACACTTGAATAATTAGTATAAACTTTAATACCAAAAGCTGTGCTCCTCATGTAGTTTAATATTTTACATATTTACGGCTTGTATCGTTTTGTGTTTTTTACATAATTATTAAATGTCTTTTAAAAATAGTATGATTTTTACACGCATTCCACTTTGATGATGATGTAATACATCATACACTGATTTATAGAGTTATACTTACTGTGTATCCTCCTACACGACCCTTTATATGCTCCCGATCATCAGGTATTGGGTTCCAGTAGACAATAATAGTCGATATATTCACACCACTAGAACCAGTGATCATTGGTACTATAGTGGGAACTGGAAATTTTCAAATGAAAACAAAAGTAATGGTGACATACATATATATATGCTAAATATAAATTATGTAGGGAAGAGGAAATCATTCATCAAACATTATTCTAACAACGTATTCTCCCAGCTTTTCATGTAAATTACGTTTTCAATAACTCTATTTATTTATCATGATATACTGCTGTGGATATAATGGCGTACCACATCATTTTTGGAAGAGGACGTTTTATCGCATTCCTATGTCACCGTTTCTATCTGCATGGGCCCAAGAACAACACACAGATATACATATCAATATAGTTCAATGACGCTCAAGGAAAACAGACTAAAATATCCAGACTTTTTTATATTCCAAGTGCCACGGTTTTTTTTATATAAAATTTCGATAAAAAAGTCGTTAAATATAGCTTAGGTGTTTTGATCAATCCTGGATTAATTTTTAACGATAACTAAAACCCTGTATAAACTTCAAAAGATCGACAAATTAGAGAATTAGTACCACAGAAGCGTTACTTTCGTAAAGCACTGTTTAATACAATTGATACATTTGCCCTAGTTGCACTTTTGTTCGTGTCTATATGCTACTTTGTCATCTAGGTATTTGGATGCTGTACTTTGTTTGTAGTATTATAATCCTAGTCATGGTTGTCTTTATCATAAACACCAATGTCTACAATGTTACTATGTAAGCAATGGCTTGAAACACTGTCAAAACAAATGATACATACTTCCCATTGCTGAATATATAACCTCAACTGTAGAATTAGGTCCAAATCCAATATCATTAAATGCTTGCACAATAACTTCATAAGGGAGATAATAATTCTCCACACCTACAAGAGCTGTAAATTTTCCAATATTACCATCAATTACTTCCTGTCAACATAAAATATCACACACAATTTATGTAAACAATATAATGGAAAATTTATTGTAAAATTATAAAAATTATACGAAGAATTATAGTGATGCTTTTTGATAGAATGACTGACAAGGACTGATAAATAACTGACCTCATATGTGATATGAAATAATTATATCTATATCATCACTTGCGTAATTTTGCAAGAAAACTAATAAGCATTTTCTAATTTGAACATTTATAGATGATATGAAACAAAAAAAAATAAAAAAGATGTGTCAACTGTTGAAATGAAAATACAGTAAATCGGTAAATATTACATGTTTCCAGGTTATACGTGGATCATCACGTTGTCGTCTCCAATATACTATGTATCCAATACCAGTACCACATTGTTCTGATGGAGGCAAAGTCTGTAAAATCATAATAACAAACCAATTATTATATATATACATTCCTTGACAATAGTACAGACCAGCTACAATATGTATACACTCCTTGACGAATATTACAGTTATATTTACAGTATTTGGAAAAAGAAAACAAATCTGTAAATGAAAAGCATATAAGAAGACTAATGTGACGTTACTGGCTTGAATTCTTGAAAAAATAGAAGAACGAATAATTTTTATATCCAATTTCTTATCATTTATACTAATACTCGGACATCTTGATTTTATAATTCTATTCAAAGTATTATCAAATTATAGACAACTGAGGCTTTTTGTTTCACATCACGTACTTAAAACAATCACCAAGTCCCAGCTTGCAACAATTACTCCAATTTACCTTCTATAAATAAATATCGCGAGTAATTTACATATTTTTGAATAACGATAACTACTCTGTACCCAATCAATTTGGATAATCAATCAAAGTCATGAATCGATTACGATTCAATTATTGAAACGACTCCCACTTTTTGATGTCTGAAAAGTGTTTTAATAGCATAACCAATTAATGATAATATTTGTTTCAAATCACTTGCAACGGATTCTGTATAGTGGGTTGATTTATGTATACAATTATGTTTTTTCAGAACAATAAATTGAAACTTGATATCACCAAATAGCCATGGTATCATGCAGGGAACTTTAATGTTCTAGATAAAAAATAACAAGGAACTCCTGTACCGTCCATGTTATGTTCAATGTACCCTCCTTGCCATCACCACCACCTAAATGATCTGGAGCTCGGTATGGAACAGTTGATGGTGTTTTGATATATACTGTGAAACACAAATATATAAACGTTTTAAGTGCGTATAAATCATTACTCTTTTTGCACAATACAAACAATAAAGTACATGTAGAAATATTTTATAGTATACCTTTTACATATAGTACTTATAGTACAACCTAAATATATCAACTGGCAAAGCAAATCATTCACTGTTTGCGATAACCATTCGATAACAATAATCATATAGCAGTTTTGATTTTTGTATGATTAAGTATTACCTGATGGACGACTCGGAATATTTCCTCTTCCATATTCGTTAATAGCTCTGATACGGAATCTATAACTAGTGTTTGGTACAAGATCAACAACTATTGCTGTGCGCTGGTCAGTTCTGTAACCATTATCAATAGCCTCAGTTACTGTTAAAGATTCAGGAATGTCTGTGAAACAAATAATAGGATAGCATTTAGAGGACATATTATAAATATATAAAAAAACATCTCAATGCAAGAAATCCACAGAGTAATAAAATATATAGTTATACCAGTCTAATAAAGTTTACAACGAAAAGAACAACTTTCAAAGTCCAATAATTTTATTAAAATGTTTCACATGCTGGAATTGTTGAAAATTACATGTGGAAGAATCTGGCATATTTGTGTGAAAAAAGAATTCCATTATAAAAGTGATTTAACCATTTTAACCATTCACTAATTAAAATATACCAGTAGTAACAACAATCCATTTCTCTGGCTCAAAGTTTGTATCGGCTTCAATATCATAACTAGTTACTGGTGAACCATGTCCAATATCTAACCCGATAGTCCATACAACACGTACTGATGATGAGGTCACGGACTTATCATCAACGAAAACACCAGCAGGTTCACTTGGTGGTCCTATGAAATAAAAACAATACCATACAAATATAACATCCCGGAAAGCTTACACTTTCTAAATTATTCTTTGCGTAAAAAAACTAAAGTGTGAAAACTAAAACGAGCAGATAATATACAAGTACATGTAGTTGTTTTCTACATAAACAATGTTTGTATATTTAGAGCTGATTATTCAAAGCCTGTATAACCTCCGAACCACATCAAAACTTTTACCTTTTCTACATAAAACATTGCATTAAATCACTTACCACTTAAATAATTATGTACAAAAGAAAAGTATCTAAATTATTTGTATTTGGTGCATAAATACATGAAAATTGCGATGTATGTTATTCAGCAAAACATTTTAATAGATTTTGCATACGCAAAACAATGTGACCATTCATACAACAATGTGATCATACATTTAATACTGTATTATAACAAACACAAAATTAAGGATGTATTATTGCCATCTAAGTGAGCATACATCTTACGATTAACATAATAATAATTTTTGCCCATTTGTATGTGATCATATATCTAAAACTGTGTTATAACAAACTGTGTTTATACATCTAACAATATGCTTTAACAAAATGTGTGATCATACGTCAACACAATGCCGAGTGAGCTAACATTGTAGAGTTCCGAATTACACGAAGACATTAGATTATACCTCGAATTACAACCATTGCAGACTTGGTATCTGTATCTAAAGGTGTTCTAGCAATACACGAGTAAATTCCAGCATGACTGAACTGGGCTTCTCTGATGTATAATCCTCTCAAACCATTCCTGTAACCCTGCATAATAGTATAACCATACGAACCAATGCATTTATATTGCAATTTGTGAATTAAAACAAAACCATTACTGTTGCATTCAAACATCTTACGTTTCGGTAAACAGACGGACATTGTGCAACCAAACCGCTTATATTTGAAAATATAATGAGAGTTCATGTTTGCTTTTATTCATTCGAGAAAACTATGAAATTGTCCAAAGAAGTGTAGCAAAGGGGACTGCATATAAATGTTGAACTGAAATATATATTATTGCTACTGAATATGTTTACATGTGCTCACTGGTTATATGTGTGCAATTGTTATACATCTACTTTTGTAATATGTGCAAACACGTTATATATGTACACGTGTCGTATGTAATCACTAAGTCTTGTAATATTCTACACTTGTCATATAAGTACACTTGTTTATACTTGACATATGTGTACATTTGTTATATGCATAAACTTGTCATATATCTTTAACTGTTAAATTGTCTAATTGTTATACATGTTCACGTGTTTTATGTCTCCTCATGTCATATGTCTATATTTCTGATGTATCTACACATGTTACATGTCTACTATGTGTACCTTATTTATTTGTGTACGGTGTTATTATGCGTACATAATATATTAGGACACACTGTGTGTAAGATTATTGAAAAATAAGCTTACCAATATAACATGAGGATTATGCTGTATATTTAAAGAATGACCGTTAAAATGCCATTCATACATTACATCTAAATTTCCACCATGGTTAGTAGCTGAACAAAACAGAAAGCCTGTTCTGTTCACTATTACAGTCAAACCTGACGGTGGTTGATCTATGACCACTCCCGCTGAAAAAATAAAACGAACAATAAGGTATTTATATATGTTTTTTACCATTTATTGCATCAGAAGAAAACAATAGGTGACTTAAGTGTTGTTTATTCTGTATGAAAACATTATAGTTGTGCATTTATTCAGGCAAAGATAGATAGAAAGAAAGAAAACAAGAAAGAAAGAAAATAATGGAAATCGTTTAACAGATATTGAAGTAACAATAAGAAACTTACGAACAACCGTGAGAAATGTTGAATTGGTAGCTTCACCATTTTTGTTAGAAGCTGTACATGTATATTTTCCTTGGTCACTGTTTTGTATTCGTGTTAATATAAGGTTATTTGTCAAAGTCATAGCAATACGATCTGTCAACATTCCAGGTATCAAATTCATATTTGCTCCATTTTTCAACCATTGTATCTGAATGTATTGAAAGCAGTGGAAAAAAAATGAAAAAATAAGTTGTATGCAAATGTGTTTTTAAGTATTTATTCAATATTGTAGCTTAATTCATATATAATACAACCATGTATTGAAACACAAGACAAAACAATGTCAATAAGCATCATCCAGTGAACATATTACAGATGTATACCTAAAAATAATCAAGATAAACATGTTGTAATTTACACCACCAAGTCAGTATTATGGCAAAATATGTAATGTTATTCAAATACTGTAGTTTCACTAACTTCCGTTGGGGGTCTAATTTTGTGGATTTCGTGGTTGGCTGAAGAAATTTTCAATTATACTACAATGTTTTAACTTACTTTAGGCAATGGTGCACCTTCTGCCAGACATGGTATAGATAGGTTACCGCCTATAGATGTCATGTAGGAGTTCTTTAATGGGTGACGATCAAAATTTGGTTTAAATGCTACAACAGTAATACAAAATATCACATTTTTTTACAAATGCAAGAGAGAGAGTTTGACGTAAAGAACACATCAGGACATAAAACAAAACGCCACTATGATACAAGGTAGTGTTTAGGAATATGACAAGATAAACAGTTAACTTTATTATACTATAGTGAAAGACTTCTGTTGAAATTAAAACGAAGCATCGTAGGCGGAACATCGTAGGTAAAACACTCTACTTGGAACAATGTAGGTAAAAAGGTGTAGGTGAAACACTGAAGGTGAAAAAATGAACAAAATAAACAAAATATCATATTTAATTTTAATTATATCTCTTTCGTTCAATAGTGCATTGCTGAATGGGAAACTGGTGTATCCTGGTGATACTAAATACCGGTGATGCTGAATTTAGACCGGCAATTGAATAAAGAAAACAAATCACTCCCCATAAATAAATATAGTGATTTATCAGTTCATATCTCTTTTGCAGACGTCAACAAATGTACAAAATCTCTATTAATCTAGTGCATGCAACCCAATGAATACAATGATGTACAGTGACATCACTATTTCCTCGAATATACTAAATACCGGTGATCAAGTAAAAATCTCCCAATGTGACATGACGTCATCATGTAGCACCCATTTTACTGTACTGGGTTAAACTTTCAAAATATACAAATGAGTTATATATAATATAACAGTTTCAAATGCAAAACTTTCAACTTTAAATGTTTCAAGAACAACAGCTGGGCACTTTTTATAGTGTTCTGTCATCTTCCTGTTTTGTTTCCATGCATAGTTTTCTATTTAGTTACATTTTGGATATGAAAAAATATCGGTAGGAAGTTCAACATAGCATCTTTATAACGGAAGCGAACACCTGGAGACGGCTGTGAAACAAATCCATTCTTTTTTTCATAGAAAAACAACATAATATGAAATCTTTTGATTGAATCATGAATATTTTCTTTAAATTAAACAAATAAATTAAACAAATTTAAATTCTTATTCACCCTCAAAAATGACATTCTAACTCTGTTTCTGCGATGACAGATGGCGCGAACCAAGATAAATAAAGGCAGCGTTTGTTGACAACGGTCAATTGCGCATGCATGTATGTTATGGCTATTTATAGAATCACCGGTATTTAGTATTCACCGATAATTGGGTTACAAGGGATACTTACAAAACACTTTTAGTTCACCAGAACTAAATGAAGTACCATGAGCATTGGTAGCTCCACATTGGTACATTCCTTCATCAAGGTCTGCAGTTACATCTCTAATAACTAATGTACTTCCCTGTACTTCAATTTTACCTGCATATTCAAATGTAACATTATCAATTTGATATCATCAACAAAAATATAATTCGGTGACTTATTCTTCTTCAAAATGACAATTTAAAAGATTGTACTTCAGGTATACAAAAGGGGTGATTTTATATATGTATTTATACATGAAGTTTCCTGTCTACACAACGATACCAATGAAATAACTCTGTACCAAAAATATATTGGGGCGAAATGAAAAGAATGAATGAGGTTTATTTACGAAATGTTAAATCTAATTCCAATATGCCATTATTTTACTTGGAAACAAGCTATATTTGAGGCTTTCCATTCTTCTGTATAAAAAACAATTAATAAGAATCTGTAAAAAATCATTAATTATTATTTAGGCTACAAGTAAGCGTAAGATGGGACAACAAAGCGTGTTGTATTGTAACATGTCTTGTGTGACATTGTTGTAGATCGTGTAATAATGCTGTATTTATTGTTCATAAATAATGTCTTAAATTCTGGGATTGATGTTCCAAGGCATATTCAGTACAACAACCATTGATATATTATGTTCATTTTATCAGACGGTTTTGTTTCATACCTGCTACATGTTGGATAGGTTCTCCATTTTTGTACCATGAATACGTTGCAATAGGTCTGGCAACTGATTTACATCTCCACGTTACATCTTGATTCTCATCTACAAGACGGTTGCCAATAGGATCCACAAATAACGGCCTAGCTAGAAAGTGTGAAAAATTGCCATGGCATTAAATAAGTAATAAAGTTATAACCTTTCACATAAAAATAAAACAAGATGAACTTATGCATTCATATTTGAATTAGCAGAAATTGAAGGCACTAGGCTACATATTCATTACTTTCTAGACATAGAAACTTGTACATTTCAATAAAACATAAAAATAAGGTACATTGTGGATTATCCACAGTGTTAATAAGCAACATCACATGCAGTCTTCGCCTTCATTTGAGAGAAAATGTGAAGTATTTGTAAAAGAATTGAAGTCAGTTTTAATTTAGCACTACCAGTATCTATCCTAGGATTCAAAATTTATGGTGATTCCTCCAAACCATAGCCAAACCAAGGGATTTTTAAAGTAGAGTGGATTTATTAACATTGACGAACTAGAAGTGTTGATTCCGCTAAACGAATATTTTACTGAACGACAGCGCTCATAACGTTTATTTGTCAAAAATAGTTTCATTCGATTATAATAATATTAATAATATATGTATTTAAAGAAAGTGAACATATAAAGCAAATGTACAGAACATTTGATTTATTCTTAAGGAGGCCTTTTGAAAATGCAAAATAACATTTAACCAACGAGTATATGAATGAACGAACGAATGGACGGACGGACGGACGAAAAAAACATTACTCCTCAAAGAATTAAAAATATTAACTTATAGTCATGTCGACTACAGCGTGTATCCCGAACATAATTATGCACCACGCAATGAAGTCGTTAAATAACGTCATAATATGCTCACAAACGTTTGAAACACGCTGCAGAAATGTTGAGCGATCTTCGCGCGTGTAAAATAACTTGTTTCGAACGTACACGGAGCGTGTACATAACTTCTGTCTTGCGTTCTCGGAACGCATATGAGCGTGCACTTAATTGACATTTCATAATTATAATTGAAATGAATTTATTTGACATTTATCAGTATTGTCTATAAGGAGTTAAAAACACAATTCTTATATGACCCTGTGCAAAATGTTATACGTAGAAATAGGCGGAAAAGAAGAAGGTCGATTTGGATAAAGATCGTGGATTGCACGGCGGCTGGAGTTCAAACTTAATGACCAGCTAATAGTAGAACTTCGCGCTGAGGACCCGAGCTCAATTCCAGAACTTCCTTTGATTTGCCCCATGAGACGTTTGACGAGCTCCTCAAAGAATTCGCGCCAAATTTCATTATACATATTCCCGCGCTCAAACATGCCACGCGAACTCGGAATCCATACGCTTACAGTATATTACACTATCATTGAATACAGGCTTCGCATAAGTCGCGAACGCTTCGTTAAAACACGCTGACATACGCTGATAAACGCTATTAAACGAGTTGCAAATTGTACTTGAAAGAATTTAATGGCATGAAAATGTCTTTCATGCACCTAGTTCTGTACCTTGGTAAAACAATATCTTTATGTTCCGTAGATTCCGTAAGGATTACATTGCTTAAAAAAGATGAAATACTTTAACATCTATTCAGGATACAATTTATTTTTACATGTAAATACCATCATTACAGCGTGATATGTGACTCTAATTTCGCCCGCGAAAAGTTGCGGCACGAAAAGACGAGTACTAATCGTCGCCTTCCGGTCAAACATGCGCAGAACACAGATCAAGATGGACGACATGGTAAACACGTAGATCTATCTATATTTTAGATCGATTGCAAAGTGTCATAGTCAAAGCCCAGAACCAAAAACGTGCTAACCAATCTTGATTGAACAGGCGTACGTAATTGGGTCTGTATTTCTTCTATTTTCGTTTGTCATGCATTAATGGTTAAT
The DNA here is from genome assembly GCA_008271625.1 of Lutraria rhynchaena. Taxonomy (NCBI): domain Eukaryota; kingdom Metazoa; phylum Mollusca; class Bivalvia; order Venerida; family Mactridae; genus Lutraria; species Lutraria rhynchaena. Next base: position 187,238 of record VIBL01000273.1, on the reverse strand, counting down.
TGATCACACGCGATAAACTGCAAAAGATCGCGAGTCTCTGATTGACATAGAAAGTTGGTGGGATACAGTCGATATCCCGTCAATTTTGATGCTATTTGACGACAATTTTGGATTATTTATGCGAGGTACCAGATGGTTGTACACCATTGGACATGTTTAATAGTATGAGCGAAATAATGATCACACGAATATTTATGTTGCTAACCAGATTCTCAATGCACAGCTGAAACCTTACGCGGGATTTTCACTAACATGATTTATAATTCATGAGGGCTCTTTGAAAAAAAAGTGTGTGAATCGCACAATCCTGCTTCCTAGAACAGACACTTACTTCTTAATTTAAAATTCATGCAAATTTACAAAATCTATTTACCTAAGGAGAACATTGTCATGATTTTCTGATTTAATTTAGTATGATGCATTATTTCCGCTTCCGGTCTGACAAGTCGTGTATTTGTTTCGCTCCCGAGAAATTGAAGCTTTCTGTGTTTATTCGTACGGAAATGGATATGATATTTGGATGGACATTGTAGATAAGTACTGATTCCATTATCGTGCATTTGTCGGGGCACAACTTGGACGTATTTGTGGGACATTTGCATGATTGTGCATCCTCTTTGTGTATTATATGGATAGTGAACACTTGTAAACATTGCGTGTTGTGAACACTTGTTACTATCGAATGCGTGCGGAGAACAGGTACCAAGGGATCACGCTGCATCGGTTTCCATATAGCCTCAGGGCAGGATTATCGCTTGTATTGTGCGGTCAGTACACCACGTGACCGTAATTACAACATGGACGGTGACGAGAGCGATGTAACGGTACATAATATTGTGGAGGAGGGAGATGATATTAATCCTGATACATGTGACGTCATTGAAGAGGACACATCGGAATGCAGTGACAACTCTAACATTGATGATGACCTTGACCTTGATGAACACAATCTGCATATTATCTAGGAATACCGTTCTATATTGGAGCTATTTCGGGGTCTATCTCGAGATATGTTTGTCGCTCAAATATTGCAGGACTATGACTCATGTGAAAAATCTCTTGAGCGAATCCGAACCGAATATTTTCAGCATCTGAAGGATGTAAGCCATGAGTTCTCATACGGCGAGAATGCTGATCTGAAGAGGAGAGTGAGCACACGCGCTGGAGAGCCAGTGGCAGTGAAACTTGCACAGGACATTCACTGTATTATAGATGTCATAGAAGGCGGGGATTGTGGGCTATTGAAACCATTGATCAGTGCAACAAAGGCGCGGAGAAAGTCATCAACAGTTCGTCGGAATGACAAGAGAGGTGCTAAACCACTACCATCTTCGTGTTCAAGTAACAACGACATCTCTTTGCTAAAGGACACTGTATCGTCAATCCAGGCTGAATTATTACTGTTGAAGCAGGAAACCCACGCACAAGAAAAAGTGAGAGCTGAACAATTTGCTTGTCTGAAGTCAATGTGTAACGATATCAAGAACGATTTGAACTCCTGTGTTCAGGACGTGAAAGGGTGTATATTGAACTCCAGAAATATTGTGCGTGATGTATCGAACTCATTAAGTCAGTCGATCATACATTTGGAGGATAGGATAAGGCTTCTGGAATGTTTCTTGGACAGTGAGAATATCGTTACCATTGCTTGTCTATCGACGCGTGAAGGCAATGAACCTCGACCGCCAACATGTACCGTAGGAGCAAACAGACGTGTGACTAATGAACGTGTTATCGTGAGTCAGCCGTCTTCTCCTCCCCGGCAAGAAGCGGCCGCTCCAAGTGATTCTGTAACAAGTAGAGGTTGTAATACTGAGATAGGGGAAATATGTGTAAGCCGTGGAAGTAAATACCCCGTGATTGAACCAGAACCTTGTAACAGTGAAACGGAGGAGCGTATTCCAGTGCGGGTTACGTGTCGTGACACGTGTGATAAGTACGGGAAGGACGGATTACGTGAGCAGCGGAGAAAGCGTACCAAACGCTTTTGTATACTTGGACTCTCATCCAGGGTGAATACACATGTCCTCAGTACCGATGTTACTACAAAGGGACCCAATGTCACAGCATTACGTGTTTTCCTGTTACGTAATAACCGTAACAGTGTGCTTATCAGGATGAATGTTATGGCAGACGATAACGCGGATAAAGTGCTTGATCCCGATTTCTGGCCGGACTATGTGACATGTAAACCATGGGTGGCCAAATCTCGAGCTTATAACACAACAGGGTACAGACAGGAACCAGCAGATGGGATATTAACTCTCCTATTGACACTGTGTCAAACCAAGGGTATAGTATATATATATATATATATTTATTTATTTCAGTAAATCCATTAAGCCTTGCGGCCCATGAGGACATAAACATATATATATATATATATATATTTATGTATTTATTTTGTTTTGTTCATATATATATATTTATATATATGAATGGAGTGAAACAAAACAAAATAAATACAAAGAAAAACAATTACATGAACATACGTACATAATAGATAATGATAATAAATATATTCATCGGAGAAGGCAATAAGTATTTACATCACAAAATTCCATCATCAATAATGATTGGTTTTGTAATTATTGAAAGTTAATTAAGACCGGCACAATCACCAAAATATTAGTATAATAAATATCCACCGGATATAAAGTTCTACCGAAAAACGAATGTAGAATATCACCGGTTTTATGATTCACTTTTAAGAATAATGAAAAAAAAAAGAAATCTATGGATGAGAAAAGAAAATTAACTCAACTAAAATAATAACACCTATATAACAGTCAATTATATACAGGACACTTAACATCAAGGTGGTAAGAATCATATGACTAATAGTACAAGTTTATAATTATTAGGTAATTATGCTTTGTATACAAAGGAGAGATATCATAGAAAGAAAAATAATGTATAGTTACGGACCTCAGTCACTGGGCTGCGGAGTAGACTAACTGTTGCGTACTATACTTGTACTGACTTATTGTGAGCTGTATATTTATGTTTATGTTTGTATAACTGTCTGCTTGTATTGATGCATGTTTGTATTGCTGTAGTTGAGATACTTGTACTTGTAATTATGTTCATACACCAATCCGGTTTAAACCTATTGTCTTGGAATGTGACCGGTATTATGTCCACTGCGACTTACCTGTGTGACATCATGCATGATGGTGATATAGATATATGCGGGATATCCGAGCATTGGCTTTGGGCCACATAATCTGTACTTTTTAGATACAATGACCAGTACTTATAGATGTCATGCGGTCTGTGATTACGGATTATCGAGTGTCAACAGTAAGCGACGTGTCGGTAAAGGCGGGGTAGCGATATTTTGGCATAGACGATATGATACTTATGTTGTACCGTTAACCATAGACAGTGACAAGGTTGTTGGCATACAGTTACAGATTTCACCTACTGACTATATGTACATATTCCAGGTATATTTGCCTTGTTCGAACCATAATATATATATATATATGTACCGGGAGTGTATAACGTTATTGTACGAATTGCATAGTATGTACTGTAACCAAGGATTAACTGTATTCATGGGTGACTTTAATGCACGATTATATACGTCAGTTTACTGCTCACGTGACAAACACTTGTTGAAGCTTATTTCAGACTGTAATATGTGTGTCGTAAATTGCTTACCGTTATGTCAGAGTCCAAGAAACACATTTGCGTCATATGGTGATCGGTCAATGTCTATGATTGATTATATATTGCTGCCTGTGGAGTTTGTTGATTTTGTCACATACTGTGAGATAGCATCTGATCACTGCTTGAATGTATCCAGACATAGATCAGGATATGGACCGAGTGTATGAAATATTTAGTGATAAACTGGTGAAATATGCCATATGTGTCTTTCCTAAGAAGTGTTTCCGGAATTATTTAAAGCTGTATTGGACTCATGAACTTACAGAACTGCACAATGGAGTGAAATCTGCGCGTGACACGTGGTGTAGAGCAGGCAGACCACGTGACAGGGTGGCGTTGGAATTCTCACACTACACACACATGAAGGCGCAGTTTAGACGGAGACATAGACAATCGTCTAACAATACTTACGCTCACTTGATAATAAATTAGAATGCGACGCTGTTTCGGATACAGTCAATTTCTGGAAACACCTAAAAGAACGTAATCCAGGCAAGAAAGTGAAAGCTGGAGCCGGTATACAGTTTAACAGAGAGATGTACAGAAGCCGGGAGCAGCTGACAGAACGGTGGCGCTTGTATTTCCAGAACCTGTATTCACAATCAGAATCACCAGAGTTTGACAAGGAGTGGAAACAGTTTATAGACAAATCAGTACAAAAGGACGTTTGAGTCTTTGGAGACGGACAAAGGCGTAATTGTGACGTCAGATATTGTGACCAAAGCACTTCAAACATTGCCGAAAGCGAAAGCGGGAAATGATGACGGTTTAGTGTATGAACACTTCATTCATGCTGGACGTGAGATTTCGCCATTTCTCTCCAATTTGTACACGTGCACGTTGAGGACTGGAAATATTCCCGACAAGATGAAAAGAGACATCATTATCACACTGCACAAAAGTGGACCTGAAAAGCAAGGTCGATCCTAATAATTACCGCGCAATTACGCTTTCGTCTGTTGTGCTGAAATTATTTGAAATGATTGTCTTAGATCGGTGCCAGGAGAACATAGTACAGAAGATAAGCGAACAACAAGGAGGATTTCAGCGTGGCCTAGGTTGTATCATGACATCATTTGTTCTACGTGAATGTTTGTACTTTAGCATGGAACAATCTGCTAAAGTGTATGTGTTTTTTTCTGGACGGCAGACAGGCCTTTGATCACGTGTGTCATTCTGGCCTCTCCTATAAGTTGATGGACTATAATGTAGACTCCACTACGCCCATTGCTATCCTAGCTCTATACACTAACTCTCAAAGTCGTGTTAGATGTCAGGGACTGCTCTCGGATGACTTCCCGGTATTACAGGGTACCCGACAAGGTGGTAAGAGCTCACCATTCATGTACTTACTTTACATCAATGGTCTAATTGAGGAGCTGGAAGCCAGTGGATATGGCATATGCTTACAGGGACGTTCCGTGGGCACACCGACTGTAGCAGATGACATGGTCCTCATGTCATTCTCCAAACATGGATTGGACAACATGATAGATATCTGCTATGAGTACGCTCGGAAGTGGAGGTACTTCTACAACGCAGCCAATTGTAACGTCGTTGTGTTTAATGAAAAGCCGACCAGAGAACTAACCGGACGTTCAGAATAGGACCGGAACGAATTGCTGAAGAAGGGAGCTACTGTCATCTTGGTATACCGTGCTCGAGAACGATGTCTCCGAATGCCAACATTCAAGACGCGTGCCTGAAACTGCGAGGAACGTACCTGAGTATACTCAGCAATGACATAGATGTATCTACGGTCCGCCCCATCACAGTTCGCACCATCTACACATCGGTGGTGCTTCCTCGAGCTCTCTATGACTGCGAACTGTGGATTGGATATTCCAGACGGGACATGTATAACCTGGAGAAGGCACATCGGTTCTGTGTCAAACATATGCAGCAACTTGCCAGGACAACAAACACAGCATTTGCATTATCATGTTTGAATCTAGAGTCAATAGAGACGTACGTCGATTATAAGAAACTTCAACTGTTTGGTCAGCTGAGTCGTTTACCATGTCAATATCTGGCCAAATCAGTGTTTGCTTATAGACTCTTCAGTTTCATTAACCACGAGGACACATCTACTGGCTTCATACCCGACATTTATAGAATACTGGACAAGTACCAACTTACGCGCTATATGGATTGTTACGCACGGGATGCCACATTTCCTACAAAGACAGCTTGGAATAAGATGCTTCGCCAGTGCGTTAAAACTACAAGCACTTCCAGTATGGTGATGGAAATTGTTCTGACGGGGAATGACTGGTTAGTTCTGGGAGTCATCAAATACAACCAATATTCGAATCTGTGGCACATGTGTCGTGTCACTCCACCCGTTTCTCGTGTCTGCAGGAAGTTTGTGCGTACATGTGCAATGTGGGTATCCAGACTGTATATCCGGAAATGTGCGATGTGCTCATACCTCACGGACAATATTATATTCCACCAGATATATTTTTGTATTGCTGTCGACCAGCGGAAACTGTGGGACGCGCTAGTACACTGTATTGGTTACACGCGGTATGGACAACTGATACGTATGCCGCCATTTCATCAGTGTCGTAAGGTGTTGGGACTCGCCTGCTGAGAACAATGGTCACTCACTGACCAACTTCCCTATTGCGGCAGCACTGTGTTCGTTATCATGTTGACCTAGTCTATGTACTAGTACTTGTATGTTTTGCAGTCCGGTACTACCTTATGTTTCGTTTCGGTAAGGTCGTACGCGCGGGCAGAGATGATTTTTTTAATTTTTGTTTTGTTTTGTTTTGTTTGAGCGCTGCTGTTTTATTTGTGTCAGTTTTTCGCATTCACTGTAGTAAATGTAAACACATGTCAATTGTTTGTTGAACATGTATTTGTTGATGTTATGTATGTTTGTATTCACTGTGCATGTATATACGTGTCAATTGTTTGGTGTACATGTATTTGTTGATGTTATGTATGTTTGTATTCACTGTAGTAAATGTAAACACATGTCAATTGTTTGTTGAACATGTATTTGTTGATGTTATGAATGTTTTGTATTCATTGTACCTGTATATATGTTTTGCTCTCCAAATATGGAGGAATAAAGAATCGAATTGAATATATGGAAAGCAAACTATGAAAAAGCAATTAAATATCCTGGCGTATGTTTGGCATCTTGATTTTTAAGATAAGAAATAGAAATATTATGACGTGATTTTCCAAAATGTACAAAACAACAAACATTAAAAGAATCTTCAATGTTGGGATATATGGTGTATATGCACATGTAAACTTACTTTCCAGTGTTAGACGTATTACGGACGAACGTGTTGCTCCGGATCTAGATGCAGTGGCTGGTCGTGTGACTGTACATATGTAGTTACCTTGAGCCTCTAATGGTGCATTCGGTATAGTTAACACACGATTCCTGTCACTCAAACTGGTACCTTTTATCATTGGTTGACCATCTTCTCTGTGCCATCTGTATTTCAATGTCTGTGGAGAGCTATACAAATATAAGAATGATGCAACTATTACATGAGACGGATAATATAAATTTGAAAGTACGATTTTTTGTATACTTCTTGTATACGTAATGATATGCACTATTATAACATTAATCAGTTAAATAGAATGAATATGTCCTGCGTTCTGTGGTATATGCATAAAAAGAGAAAGTGCTGTAAAATATGTATTAAAGTTAGAGAATGAACTCACGAGGAGTATGCTCAGTGAAATTGTAATAATAAATAATTAATTGGTGAACTCACGAGGAGTATGCTCAGTGAAATTGTAATAATAAATAATTAATTGGTGAACTCACGAGGAGTATGCTCAGTGAAATTGTAATAATAAATAATTAATTGGTGAACTCACGAGGAGTATGCTCAGTGAAATTGTAATAATAAATAATTAATTGGTGAACTTACGAGGCGTATGCCACACATTCTAAGCGAACCACACTACCACGTAATGCTGGTGTTGGAAATGCATGTGTGTTTATGATTGGTCCATAATTGTTGTCAGTTTCTGAATGCACATGTGTAAAACAATTTATCATATATGTCAACCATATGGATATGTGGGATGTGTCAGAAAAGGCACATATTAGGACACATCGAAAGATGGAAAGTGTCCATTTAAAATGTACAATTTTTGTATTTGACATCGTAGATATTTTAATCAGGAGAAAACGTCAAAGATTACATTATGGATAAATAACAAGATTAGATAAAACAATTGAGAATGTTATTGTCAAATATTCATCCCTGACTTTATGTCCCTAACATTTTTATGGAGAAATTGAAGAATCGTCGAATTGTATTTTATTTATTTGTTACTTATTTATTTGATCATAATTATCTTTGATATAACTTTCGATGTATCCAAGCACTTACTTCCATCACGTATAATCAGCTTAGTTCCCAAACCTACTCTACTTGGTGCCATAGATGTGTCAGCCACGAAATCTGCAGTTGTTACTAAAGTAACAATGCAAAAATATGTTCTATCGTCTGTATATTGCACTTCCGAGAAATATAAATATCCAGACTGTGATACAAAATGTACTGGATGTCCAGGAAATATATAATTATGTGTGTTGTGATTCTTAAACCATCCATACCTCACTGCTGTAATAATAAGCACTTAGGTTTTGTAAACCACATACATCTATTATTTTAATGCTAAACTTTATCTATTAACACATTTGACAAAAAGAAATATTAAAGTGTTTAATGTAGTGAGTGAATAAACTTTGCAATTCGAACAATGGAACGCATGAGGTTTCATCCTATATATGGAAGTATATGATTTGCAGACATGATGCAGAAACCGTAATGATTCTTACAGTGTCACCAAGAGGCGCCACATGCGGAGGATTAATGACAAAATCCATACAGAATTCTTGTTTCAGTTCTGTATAATTACCTGGTTTGTATGATGGCGTATTACAACTGACTCTAACACCTTCAAATGCTGTGCCAACTTGATCATTAGGTTTTACGGGTGAAAACTCATGTAAATCTAAAACATTAGAGAGTTTCAAAATAATGTATATTATCCCTATAATGTAATATAATTTAATTTGTTTTTATTTGACTTATGGTCACTGGGGTTAAACTTCGTTTTTTAACAATTTTTTCAGTTATATGCGGCGACCGGTTCACCTTACTGGTTTTCCAGGACTGTATACTAACCAATACTACGCCGTCAACTTCTCCACGTATGGGGGAAAATCGACATTTTTGTAAATTTTTCATAGAATGGTATGACCTGCCGCGACCGGGATTCGAACCAGGATCTCCGCGGCCATATATAATTTTATAGTAAACTGTGATAATTGTGATAGTCTGTCCCTTCGATGCATTGAATCTATCACAATACATAAAAGTCTTTCAGATATGTATGTTTATACATGTGGACCATTCAAATTTCCACATGTATTGCTCTCATTAAACGGTCCATCATTTCACGAGGTTAAATTATCAGGCAAGTGTAAACAAAGTGTTCAAGAACTCGTTTTTTCGCAACATTAAATAAGATAAAAAGATCACTTTTCGACAAAAACATAATCTAGCAATACTAGAGTTCGTTTATTTAATATTATGAATCACCGGCTCCTTTTTTGTTCATCGTTTTAAATTGTTTTGTGTTGTTATATCTCGAATAACAAACTGCCCCCTCTACAGTTGGAATATTTTGAATTCTAGACTTGTTACTAAAATTTAAGGCGCAAGTAATGCGTCATAGCAGTGATCAGTAGGGAGATCGTTTCTGACAGTCAGAGTCATGTTTGAAGAGAGAAGTATTATACACAAATGAATGTTGATGATTACATAGAAGAGATGTAACTGTGTACTATCCATTGCGAACTGAATATAATGTAAAAATGATATAATATAAATATAATAACATGATGTAAATAATGAAGTAGTGTGGTAATGATATAATTTAATAATATACTACTCAAAATTTGATAAGGATCACTTTTTTAAGTTAATGTACTTTGAAGTTTTTATGATTACATACGAAGAGGCTTGTATTTTTTTACTTTAGTACGTGTGTTCTACATAAACAATAACCTGTCTTACCGGTTCTATCTATACAGGCTTGTCAATTTGTGCGGAAAAAGTGGGGTGCACCTTGACATGTACTTTGTGTAAATGCTTCAGATCTACACTGTTTTTTGAAATGGCTAATTATCGTGTAAGAATATAAATGAACAGAATGGTTGGGATGTAGGAATCAGGGGCATCACAACGTCACGTGGCACTTCAACGTAGCGAGGATGTGGAACCGCTTCCAAATGCATGGTGATGTTATCCACAGACACGGAGGAGGTCGTCAGACGGCCACTACGCAGACAGAAGACCGTTTTATTGTGGTACAAGCCCGACGTCATCGCTTCATGAACGCCACGGCCCTCCAAAATGACTTCCAGAATGCAACAGGGGTTCGGGTTTCAACTTAAACCATTCGAAACAGACTACATGGTACTGGCATGAGGGCTAGACGGCCTACAATTCGTATTCCATTGATGCACAACAACATCCAGACACGTCTCCAATGGGCCCAAGGTCACATAACATAGACTTTGAACCACTGGACACCGGTATTTTTCACAGACGAGTCCAGATTCTGAGTTGACTTTACCGATAGGCGTGCCCGGGTGTGGAGAACAACCAATGAGCGTTTTGAACTGATATGCATCGCCAATCATAATCGTTATGGTGGTGGCTCAGTAATGGTTTGGGCAGGGGTCAGCATGTAGGTGAAGACCGATCTGCATATCATTGAAAACGGCACAGCTCAGAGATACATCAGAGAGGTCTTGGATGTATACGTTCGTCCATATGCTAGTGCAGTAGAGCCAGAGTGACCAATGAGTACCTCCAAGCTGAAGCAATCGTCAGGATGGACTGGCCTGCTAGGTCTCCAGACCTCAACCCCATAGAACATGTCTGGGACATGCTTTTTGTCAGAAAACTGTGTGAAATATTTGATTCTTTCATAACATCTGTTTTAGACTATCCACCCGAATGTAATGGGGAGATACAAAATCAAAAGCACACTAACATCAAGGAAGACACAAAAAAGAGCAAGCCCTAATTTTCATTACGGTCCTTGTGTTTTGTGGCATGGCAAATGCTTCAAAAGTTTCAAAAGTAATTAAGATTTAGTAAGATTTAGTGGGGAAGTTAATAAGAAATCATAAATAAAACATAATTGAAGTAGAAAAAATAAATATGCACTAAAAATAATTATTATCCGTAATTAACGAATAAAATAATACAGACCGCTCGATTTCAATTTAAGGTAACTCATTTATTTCTTTTATCAAATACAACCAAATTAAAACGCGTGACCTACAAGCACAACGTAATGGTTATTTTTCGATAAAAAGGCAGGTTTAACCCGAAAACAGGAAAACATATTTTGCCGAACAAAATTTTGCAGAAAGATATAGATTGCCCGTTTTCGGACAAAAACTGTTCATCTATCGAAAACCCATTACACCGCGCTGGTAGTTCACACTTTTGGCCTTAGCCTCCGCTTTATTTGGTCATATTTCGTACAGAAATAAAAAAGTTACGTGGAATTTCGAATCGAGCTCTTTGTTGATAAACTGCTTGCCGTATTACCGAAAGTCTCGTGGTATGGGCACGCTGCTGTAGACAAAGTAGAATTGAAAGACATTTCATCTTTGATTGTGAGAAATATAACCTCATTAGACGCCGATAAGTCATCCTTGACGGCCCAATATACAGAAATCATCTGATTTCTTCGACATTCTACGAAATTTTCATAGATCGTTGATTATTATAATATATTCGTTATAACATCAAATGCGTAAGTAACCCTATTTGCTAGAATTACCTATGAATTAACTTCATATGTCTTAGTCTATGTATTTTGAATTATTTTAAATTGAATGATAATTACAATTTAGCATGCGTGTACCATTATTCATAATTATGTTTCATGAATTACTTATTGGAATGTATGTATTTAATTGATGATGGACATCGTTCAAATCCAAAAATAAATACTATGTTCTGTACTGTTTTGATGCAATGTAATTAGTAATCATGGAGTAACATATGATGTAGAGTAATGATGATGTCATGTGATGATGATGACATAGGCGGATTCAGGGGGCGTACGCCCCGCCTAAAATTGCCCAAGCAAAGGTTTTTTCTATCAATCTTTCAATATGAAATATGATATTTGCATGAAAATGTATATAAATGTCAAAACATTTTCGCACGCTATGCGTGCAATAAGTTACATTTTCTTGTATACCTTGGGAAAGGATAGGTGAGATTCTGGAAAAGTGGCTGAATCCCTTAGAAATGACCAAAACTCATGAGCTTACCGGGGCCTCCGCCCCCTGGCCCCCTAGCAAGGGCTTTGCCCTGGACCCACCGGGAGCCCTGGTGCCCCCCTGGACCCCAGGCATACTTGTTCAGTTTCCGTCCCCACCCAACTAGAAATTCTGGAACCGGCTATAGATGATGTAATATAATAATGATTGATGTGATTGTTATATTATGTGATGATATATTGTGATCAACAGTCTCCATTATAAACTTTTTTTCGTCAGGCAAAGACAGATATCAGTGAATTTCCCCCTCTAGAATTTACAAGTACCTAGAATAATGAACTTCAGGTTTTGTGAACGAAGTATGCCTCTGATGTGTACGATACAATTAAATTTGTTCACTATCAGATCTTGCTAATCCACAATGGTTTATTGATCAAATCAGTCTTGAGGTTAATTCAAAAACTGTAAACACAAACGCGCTCTTATTATTTTTCTTAATACTCATAGTATCCCCAGATAAATAATAACCATTACATTGTTGATAAATATAAAGTTTAACCTACATCCAAATGAAACCTGTGCAATAGCACTTAGAATTTTCCCAATATCATTGTCTGCTTCACATTGATAATATCCAGCATCCATTTCCTCTGTTGGTTTTGAAATTGTCAGACGTCCACCACTTAATGTGTATCTATATAAAGAATAAATATAAAAAGTTGATCTGAAAACATCAATTTTAGAATACAAACGACTGTAGAATTGCAAATTAAAAAATATGTGTCCCTTCAGTAATTGATAATCGTTTAAAGACTTAATAAATTGAACAAAAAGAAGCATTAAAATTAATCATTTGTTTTATTTATAAAAGATTACTTTCTTTCATACACGTTTATACCAGTGCTTGAAAATACGAAATATATAAAAATCATTTTCACATGTTTTTTACATGGTTTTAATGGTAGTTGATATATTTCAATAATTGTTTGCATGATTGATCAGCCCATTGCCTACCTAGAGTCTGAAGCCGTTGTGATGACGATGTTACCGCGTTTCCACGTGTACTTAGCATGTGGATTACCAGAAGCCGAGCATTCTAGATAAATCGTATTTCCACTCCCACCAAGTATTAATACACTTCGGGGTTCCGTTATCATACTTGGACCATACTGTAAACTTTTTTTGTCAACAAATCCAAGACCATAATCTAGAAAGTAGAAACACACCAAAAAACCGCACATTTCAGTTTGACAGAAACAAACATTGTTTTTCCTAGAATATTTTGTCATATTAAAGATAAATGCTGAAATGCTAATGCATCACCATTACCTGGGGTACTTGTTAAAAGATGAACTGCCAGATACATTGTATGTATCACAGAGGTAAGCTGTAAATGGTGAACTGTCATGTTTGTAATAACCGCTACCAGCGATACGCTCTAACTTTAGAACGGGTATGTATGTATCGCTGCTTCCAGGTATGTCATGTATGTTTCACATACACTGCCGTACTAATTTTCTCTTATCGTGAACACAGCGTTACATTTTTAGAAATCAAACTAGAATACAATGCAGTAATAATAAGAAACAATTTAAGGGTACATAGTTTTTCCCATTACATTGTACATGGACTGCCTATTCAGTTAAACAATGTAATGACAACTAAATACTATTGTTTTGAAGGGAACAACTTTACAATTTTATTTTACCATAATCTCTCCTAATTATAGCATCTATTGTAACATCTAATTCATCTATCTCACAGATGAAGTTGGCAGGATGACTACCAGATACAAGTGACCAACCATAACCATATTGATTAGCTGTTTGATAAATAGTGTAATTATTAGTCATGATACTACGTACGGACAATTCTCACTCCAATATTTATCACATAACATTTTACACGTTTGCGAACATTGATAGCTTCCCATTCCTTCAAACAGCAATCTTAATAAAAGTGTTAACAAGTGTTATTGCGCGAATTGAAAGCTGCTTGCTCTCGAAATCGAAATCTGATATTTTCCTTGCTCTTAAACCTACAATAAAATATGTTCAATTTTGTCACTTATGATGGTTCCAAATAAGTCATAAAGCGACAATACACCAATAAAGATAACCGAGTATTATCTATTAATAATGATTTACTAGTATTATTTTTCAATGAAATTACCTCGAGGTAATTATGATTACCGAGTATTATCTATTAATGAATATTGAGTAGTTATTATATATCAGTAAAGATTACCTAGTATTATCACTAAAGATTACTCAGTATTATCAACAAAGATTGTTATCTATCCGAGTGTTATCTATCAATGAAGATGTGACATTAAAAAATACGAAGTGATAATCATACCTTTAAACTTGGAAACTTATTCAAGGGTGTATGAAAATAACAATAGCGTGGTATGGTTTTCGGCCATTGTAATAATAATCTTTTGGCAGTGCTCACTTACCTTGTATTTTGTATGCTACACGATTGTATATTCTAGAATGAGACTGTGGTGGAGAATTCCATAAATCATTAAATTTATCTAATTGTTTATCTGTATCCCATACTACAACATCATCTACGTAATATCCACTTGTAAACCAGGTTGAGCGACTGTTGATATGTATATAGACCAATTAAGTTTGAAGGAAGTGATTAGTTAAAACACATCAAAACTGCTGTATTTCATCCATGACTTTTTTATTGACGATTATAAATAAAAAGACAATAATCTTTCTCAATAATTTCTCATTTTTCCTACATGATACCTTTTAAGCATGTCATATAAAACATTATACACAATATTGTTTACAACGTTATATACAATGTCATATACAAAGTTTTGCACACCGGCTTTCATAATAGAACGATATCTTTTTCTGACAAGAAATTTTACACACAAAACAATAGGCCGAAGTGTTTGTCAAAGACTATTCGTTCACTTGTATGTTCATATCATAGACAAAATAGATCGCCGTTCTGATTAAAATAGATGCTTCCCAGCAAACACAGGACGTCAGATTGACGTCAGATAGTCGTCGGGTTTCGACGTCAGATGACCGTCGGGAAAATAGTTAGAAATGAAACGTTTTTAGACGTCAGTTTCCGACGTCGGATAGACGTCGGGTTATGACCGAATTTCCGACCAACATCCGACCATAAATCTAACCATTTCTGACCAAAAACCCGACCATTATCCAACCAAAATCCGACCGCTTTCCCGACCATATCTGACCATTTATCGACTAAACCCGACCATTATCCAACCAAAATCTGACAATGAGTGATCTGTGTACTAATTGCTACTGGAGTACTACAAATGAAAACAATTTAACAGTTTATTTGTATATCAACCAATCCAAAATAAAGGCAGGTGCAATACGAGAGTATAACTGGTTGTAAAACTTCGAATTCCTATGGATTGTCTCAATGCGACAAAATTTAATTTCAACGCCTGGGCCTAAGGTGGGTGGGGAATGCATGCAAAATATTTTCATCCATGCATGCACAAAACAAGAGAGATAATACATGCTATCTGTCTTGATTTAAAGAAACTGAGCAACGATATATTGTTTGCATGCATATATATAACCCAAAATACCATTTTGATGGAAAGATTTCTGGAATCAGAGAAGCTTTAAACTGCTTGATTCGTTGAAAATATAGCCATTCAAAAACAACCGCGCGAGACTGCGCGTGCGCGAACCATTGCGCATGCGCGAGAATTTATTTTCTTTGTTCGTATTTTTTTGGTTTAATCTTTTAATCTGATCTGTTAGGTTTATATACAACCAGAATTCGAAAATAAATGTCAAAAATATTTTAAAGAAGATTTTAACACATTTAAAGGAGTTCAATACAAAAACCGCGAAATTCGAAATTGCGAGGTTTGGGTCAAATCTAAAAACAGCACCGATAGGGGAAATAATGATCAAAACGGATTTAAGTTCCTTTGCTACTTCAACAACCACATACAAGATGCTTGCTGTTAGTTCTAAGCCGTATCTTAGTTTTCTTAAATAATAATGACAAAAACATGTTCCCGACTGAAAACCGACGTCATATTGACGACTTTTTCCGACATCTATCCAACGTCAATGTGCGACGTCGGAACAACGTTGGATTTTTGGTCACCGACGGTCGTGACCAAAATCCGACGACAATCCGACGTCTATCCGACGTCATGTGTTTGCTGGGTTATAGCCGCCAAAATCCAAGAGAGGTGCAGCCACGTGCGGAAATGTCGTCGGCTTATTTCTACAACCCCGTAACTGAATTGTTAGCAATATTGAGACTTTGGTATCATTTTTTTCGTCTCAACGATCTCCTTACAGTGATCATACTTACCTACTTGTAGATGTATCTCAAATAGGGTTAATCCCAATTCCAGAAAATTAACTCGCGTAAAGTTATTACAGTTCAAAACTTCAAATGCGTTTTTCCGAAAAGGGGGAAAATATGGGTTTGTAGAAATAACCCGAGGAGAAATATTTTCTATATCACTTACAATATTATATCATTATCAGTTAGCCATGTACTAATGAACTTGTTTTCGAGGTAGCTGTTGACAACTAATAACTTCGATCCATAAGTCTGAAATGAAATAGAAAAGAAAATAATTATGAACGAATGACTCGTTTTACTTTGATAATATATACTAAGACGAAAAAGAAACGCCGGGTGCACTCAAATGCAACATATATTTTATTGCTTTGCCTAGAATAATGAAAATCGCTCAGATTGATGTGTTGTTCGATGTGGAACGGTGCACATGTTTAAAACCACACAATACCTACCTCTTCGCACCATGAGCGTCACGTGCCCAAATGCAAGAATCCCGTGCAGGAGAAGGTTATTGAGTTATCCCAAGGAAATTTTAGTCTATTTGATACTGTTCAAGTATTCAGATCGATTTGTTAAAGTTATATTCAATTTTAGCAATTTGCATCCATGTTACGCTTACCGGAAGTCCAGCGGGGACAAGCTGTAGCAATGCTTTTGCAGGGTCAAAGCCAACAGCAGGTTGCTGCACATTTTGGTGTGCATATTCTAACCATTGAACGTCTTGTCCAACGTCTGCGTTTGACAGGGAGGGTCAACGACCGACCGCGAAGTGGACGTCCGCGCGTCACGACGCCACGTCAGGATCGGTTTATAACACTATCTCACTTACGTAATCGCCATCTCACAGTTAGCGAAACTGCAAATAACATCATAGGTATTCATAATCGCCATATTCATCCTGATACGGTTCAAAACTGATTATACGCGTCAATGGCCTAAGAACCCGACGTCTCTATGTTGGTCTGCCCCTAACACCTGCGCGTCGCCAACGCCGTTCGGCTTGGTTGGTAGCACACTCGTCAAGAAATTTTCCTATGAGGCAATGGAGACGGGTATTATTTACCCATGAATCCCGGTTCACTCTCTACCGTGCGGACCGACGTCGCGGGGAACGTTGCACAGACGCGTGCGTCGTTGAGTGGGATAGGTTTGGTGGTGGTAGTGGTGGTTCGGTATATGTTTGGGGCGGTATCTCGTATGGGTTTAAATCACCCCTGATCGTGATTGACGGTAATTTGACCGGCGTTAGGTATAGAGACGAAATCCTCCGCCCAGTTGCTGTCCCAATATATGTATGCACTGAACCTGATATTCCAACAAGACAATGCCCGGCCCCAATAACAACATAAGCCCGCTTGATTGGCCAGCATTCAGTCCCGATTTGTCCCCGATTGAACATTTGTTGGACGAACTGGATAGGAGGGTTAGGACACCAAATGCCCCCACTGATCTGGTCCAGCTCAGACATGCCTTGCATGAAGAGTGGAATAACATCGCCATTGCAAGGATTAAGACCCTGATGAATTCCATGCATAGAAGAATCAGGGCTGCGACAGCTGCGCATGGAGGACACACAAGATACTGACATGTCCGGCGATGTTGCGCCAAACAAGCAGGGTAATCGTTAAAGGGGGATATTTTTCACATAAACAGCATTGAAAATCCATTGAAACTTCACATCAGCTTGTTCCATACAGATGATATTTTATAAAAAAAAATAACATAATAATGTAATATAACATTATATCCTTTAAAACTATCTTAATAGGTTACTCGGCGTTTCTTTTTCGTGCTAGTATATATGCATGTTAATAAGATAAATATCTGATAATTATCTGGTTAGCGCTCTACTTATAACGTGTTAACCTTCTTAACATTTATCTATTTTTAGACAAAGTATTTAACGCGTTACTTAACATCTGATAATTATCTTGTAAATGCGTTACATCAGTGGCGTAAGTGACTAATTGGTGATATCAAGTTTCAACAAGATATAGTTTTAAAAAGTTGACAATAATTGTATACATTGATACAGTCCATTTCAAGTGATTTGAAATAAATATTATCCTTGATCGGTTTTCTATAAACCAATATCGCACGTAATAATGATAGATCAATTTCAGTAAACATTATCAAATTAACATCCTAGGCCAACATTATACTGGCGACAAAGTCGATAATGGGGTACAGTGGTTATCACAATAAAACGGTATTTTTGCACGTTCAGTTAGACTTTTTGTTACATAATATGAAAGTATGATATTTTATATTTGTAAAAAAAATATTTTTTACATTTTTTTTTCGTATTAAGCCAGTCACCTCAACGCGTTTACATACATATATATAAATAACCACACGTCACTTAACACATTAACCACACAATTAACGCGATAAATAAGTGTTCAGCTAGTTAAGTACTGCGTTTACCACATGACTAAAGTGATAATTAAGTGGTTATTTGGTAGTAGAAGTATGTCACCATTATTTACAACATGCTCTTTTTAATAACGCATTCCGATTGTTTATAAAAATGCCTGCGTATATAAAACCTGATCTTTCTACATTACACCTGTCTTTTGTGTATAAAACCTGATCTTTCTACATAACACCTTATCTTTTGTATATAAAACCTGATCTTTCTACATAACACCTGTCTTTTGTGTGTAAAACCTGATCTTTCTACATAACACCTGTCTTTTGTGTATAAAACCTGATCTTTCTACATAACACCTGTCTTTTGTGTATAAAACCTGATCTTTCTACATAACACCCTATCTTTTGTATATAAAACCTGATCTTTCTACATAACACCTGTCTTTTGTGTGTAAAACCTGATCTTTCTACGTAACACCTGTCTTTTGTGTATAAAACCTGATCTTTCTACATAACACCTGTCTTTTGTGTATAAAACCTGATCTTTCTACATAACACCTTATCTTTTGTATATAAAACCTGATCTTTCTACATAACACCTGTCTTTTGTGTATAAAACCTGATCTTTCTACATAACACCTGTCTTTTGTGTATAAAACCTGATCTTTCTACATAACACCTTATCTTTTGTGTATAAAACCTGATCTTTCTACATAACACTTGTCTTCTGTGTATATAACTTGATCTTGATATCAAACTTGTCTTGCATAAAAAAACCCGTGTGTAATATACACTTTTTACATAAACGCATGCCCTATGTGTATAACAATAGCTATTTTGTAATAGTAAAACAACTGCCTTTTGATTCTTTATGGGTGAAACATGCTCTTTATATATATATTCATAAGTCATTACCCAACACTCTGATTGCGCCTCTTCTATAATTTTAGGATTTGTTACAAACAAGTAACATTGTCCTGAATAACTAATCCAACCATCCAAACAACCTGTAATAAATACAAATATATTCATATTGACATATCTAATGCAACATCAAACTACACTGGCGAGATACTTGATTGTACTCAAAAGACTAAAACAAACGTGATGTTAAAAGGCGGGAATAAAGCTCGACAAAGGAACAGGACAGTATTCATAAAAGTCTACTTGTACTGCAGTTATTGACGCTGTAAGAGAATACTCAGAAAGAAAAATAAATTAGATTTATTTTATTAATAGTGTAGTACAGAAAATGTCAAAATTAAACATTGTAAACATTCAATCTTTATTTCACTACTCTCAAAATCCATTTCACGAGTTTGACTCTTACTACAAATTCTAACATGACATTTTTTATTGCTTTGATCGTGACAAGCTTGATCATTCTCTACACTGAGTATAAATTTGAGGTAGCTACTTAACTTTACTACTCATGAAGAGATAAAACAACAGCTCAATGAGAGTTAGAAACAGAGCTAATTACTGAGAGGTAAACACTATAGCACTCCACTCCAACAGAGATCAGACGAATATTTTATATGCTATAGTTATTATTTTTAGCTGATTTCCCAACCAAAAATTAAATTATTCCTCTACATAGACATAATGACAATGAAGTAACAGAACATCATATGTATGAGCACCATATATGTATGTCGATAGTTCGCCCGTCATTAGTTTTTAGCAATTTCAATTTTCCACATAACATATTGGTAACTAATTGCAATTGAACACCGAAGTATATATCTAGTAAAAAGTTAAGCGCCCTGTAATATTTTTCTGTACAGAACTTGAATCAGTACATAAATCAATGCGTCTGAAATGGTCTGTTAGTTAATACAAATGATATTCCGTATTTAGGATTTAAGCTTTGATAAACAGCGGCAATAATTGAACAGGTTAATTTAGGCGTGGAATTTATGCATTCGACGCTTTCCATAGAAAGCTTATATACTTCAATGCAACTTACTTGGGCATTCGTAAGTTCAGCAATCGTAACGTGAAATTTTAGCTAGAAGACTACTATCGAAAGTGCAAATATGGCAAATTGTTGGCCTGCATTCGACGGGGATGTCTTTAAAGGCAATCGGGCATCAACTTCGCTACCTTTACATCGTTATAAGTAGATTGGGGAGAAAACATCGTCACACCAATGGTGTCATTGATCTATCGAGGGCAGGAATACCCCACGTAACCTGACAACGAGATTATTGTTCAGTACAATTAGCAACCGTTTTCTGTGAGCTCAGAGGAAATGAACAGAGGCATAAGAATGCTTCATGCTTGGTAGTCTCACAGGCCTGCAGGCCATGATTTTGGTGTGTTGTAGAGCGTGGTTGGCTGCCCACGCTCAAACTCGTCCTTCAAGCTCGTATTCATCGCTTTCAGAACGCTACGTCATTGCGCAACGACTTCTAACGAATTACCAGACAAACATTACTAAACCGACTCAACAACACTGGTTTGAGACGACAGCATTCCATAGATTACAATGAGGTATGGACAATGAATGATTTTTTTAAAGATGAATCATTGAGTGGATTTTCGGATATGCGAACTAGGGTGTGGAGCGCATATTAGGAACGAGCTGTACTAGTTTACATTGCAGAACTTGGATCGATAAGACTCTCGTGGCGTGCTAAGGATTAAGCATACATAGCAAACAATATTTCCAAAAATGGATAAGCGATAAGACAATTTATGTACAATATGTATTATAAATACATTTGTATTCAATATACATTTAATCTAAAAGTCGAATAAAATTAGGCACATTAAATCTCAAACTATTGATATTGAATATATATTTATCAGGTAGATGTTGTACATAGTGAATTTTTATTACTTTGAAATATAAAAGCTGTATTAAATTAACTTTAAAAATTATTAAGAAAGATGAATAATTCTAGATATGCAATGCTATTTTTATCAGTGATGTTTCAAATACTAACAAAATAAAAGTTATTAGGAGATATATTTCGTATTGTTTCTACATATGAATATACTATTACAAACCAGATGAAAATGGTATCTGTCCCTTTACTGACCACCAATGGAAGAAAAACAGGAAAAAATGTACTCCGTACAAAGACATGTTGTATATCCAGAATATGAGTTGGTTTATAAATATACCACTGGTACTTAAGGTATTCTCTCGATAAACCCGTTCTCAAACAATGATAATTCATATTTGTATTACTGTCTGTATGTAAAGGGTGGTGACAAACATTTTTTGGTAACTACGTCTAATATTAACCCCATAGTTATATCGCTCAGCTACACGTAGCTTAATTTTATAATATCAAATACAGCTTTCATTCCCAACTGGAAATGTCTAACAATATAGAAAGCTGTTAATAGTAACTTGTAGATCACTGACATGAATGTTTACGTACACTGGATTTAACTTGGATTTGATAGATTAATCAGTGATGTATTTTTCTGCAAAATATACACAAGCATCCTTACAGATAGTGGCAGCAGATGTAGAATTACAGTTGGTACTTAAATACACATTCAATGCACCAACGTACATGTGTGTACCCTCCGGTTAAATACAACACATATGTGTAATGAATTCATAATGAAACCAAACGCATATAAACTAATATATGTATTTTATTGTATTTATAAATCCGTTTTTACGTATTTCACGTAGTTTACGCATTTCACGTTGTACGTTTTTTACGTAGACCATTTCCGTATTTAAATCCGTTATTCGAACACAGTCTGCACCATTTCCAAAATAAATACGACCCGTACATTATCCTACTCACAATCATACGTCCAATAAATAAAACAAAATCAAACATCGTTATATGATGATTTTGCTTAACTTTTCCTGTATGAAGAGAAAGCTTGGCGTCTTTTATATTGATCTACCATGTTTTTTATCGTCTTACCGACAATTCTGAGGACAAGAAATAAATATTTGGTTGCTGCTAACATCTCCCAAAATACAAGGTCAGTAGGTTGGCAGAACGTTGTTTTTATCAAATTTATTTTTAGGTAGGAAGTATATAATGTATAATTATGTAGATAAAAATATCGGCCAGAAAAAAATGTGCGAGATCGAAAATAGTTTGATGTCGGCTGAAAAATCGGATCGCTCGGGGTCGTGGAAACCTTGAGTTTTATTTATGCTTCAGAACCGCTTATAAAACACAGAATATTATCCACTGTGACTTAGCATGATTAAAGCATAAACGCTTTGTACAAGATTTACTCATATCTGAATATAGTCTTGTTGATATTACCACTATATCATATCTTAGTGATGCATAAATGCTGTGATGACGTCCCAAAGTAACAGCACATCGTTATCATATGAAGGATTGTTGGGATATTAACGTTTCTAATGTAATACGGATTGCTTTCAATTTGAAATCAAACAATGTCATGCGAACCTAGTTGTAATCACCAGTAACAAGTACAGTACATATGATAGATAATCACCTCTAACAAGTATAGTATATGTATGAAAGGTATCGGTACATATTTAAAAGAAATCATGTTTGATATCGTTTATCCTGAGTTGTGAACATGTAACCGAACACATTGCAAGCATTTAAAGCTTTTTATAGCACCGGTGAAATAATTTAAGTAGATCAAATGTGTCTGTGCTAGCATGATTTCGCTCAGACTTGCACCGAATGACCTTTTTTGCACTTTTGCCTAAAAGCGCGCATCTCACCCAGGAAGGGTCAAAACCCACAACACGGTTCCTTCCCGGAAGGTTAAAAAAACTTCAACCTCCCGAATTTTTTTATAAATATGAGAAAGTTTTCCCGTATTTATAAGAGGTTTAAAAAAATTTCCGTTGCGGATTTTTTTTCTCGCGCGAAAAACTTTTTTTTAAAAAAAAATAAAAAATTTCCTCGTTATCAATCCAGCTATTAAACGACGCGGGATAACCGTACCACTTTACCAACGATTTATTACCTTTACGGCGTAATATTTTTTCGATCCTAAATATTTCTTGACTAGTTGTTTGTAGTTCTCGTTCGTAAAACGTCCCCGTATTTCCTCCCCATTGTAGTCGGCTATTTTATACGTCACTGGTGAAGTTTTTTGTACGGCAGTCACGGTAAAGATTTCTTCGGTCCATCTCGGCGTATACCCCTTTTCGAACGTTTTCTTTTTCTTTGAGATTCTCACTTTATCGCCCACCGAAAATCGCGGATTAAAAGTTTTTATTTTGTAATGGTCCAGGTATAGATTTCGCCAAACTCTAATTTTATTTTTCTCTTCACTCGCTTCAACGGGCGTCATTTTTGTCGACGAGTGTCTCGCATTATTGTATCGATCGACGAGCTCGTCCAACACGTCGATGTATACCCGCGTGGAATTTGCCGAAAAATACTTCCACATTTTCTCCTTCATCGTTCTATTCCATCTCTCCAGCACGCTGGATTTTTCTTCATTTTCGGTAGAATATAATTCCACCAGACTTTGCACTTCTTTATTGTAAAATTCTTTGCCTTTATCGACCCACATTTTTTTGCGATCTTCTTTCCTTGAATATCTTTTTCAACGCAGTCGCGACCGATTTCCCAGTCTTATCTTTTAACGGAATTAACCAACCGTATTTTGAAAAAATATCGATAACGGCCAGCAGGTACTTGATTCCCCGGTTAAATTTCGAGAACGCCTGCATATCTACCAAATCTGCAGCCCATATTTCGTCAATGTCATTTACCCGCACGCGCCTTTTAGGAAATTTCTTAACGACGGGTTTGTGTAATTCTTCCGCCAAATCGTCAGTCCACTTTAAACTTTTTTTTAAAGTCTCATCCCGAATCTCAATTTCGTTCCTATGATTTTCTCGACGATGGATCTATCCAATTTTTCTCTCAGAGTGGGATTGTAAATGCCTTCCATCTCCGCCAACATGTTTTTATCGCAAACCTCGTTTCTCGTTTTAGTATCTTTATTTTTCAGATAACACTCGTCGTGATGATACGCCGCCTTATCGATCCTATTTACGGGCTTACTCCATTTTTTAGGAGTGAGATCCGGATTAAATCTCTTTTTTAATTTTGTGCCCGGACTGGTAAAATTGTGACCCGGCAAATGCATTTCGAAGGGTAGAATTTTTATGGCGCTATGTAATAGAGAACCGTCTCGAGTTTTCGTAAACAGAGTTTTCGTCGCCCCGCATACTACGCATTTTTCCCGTTTCATGGGTCTGTTATTTTTCCACATTTCACGCAATACATTTTTTTTATTTAACGGATTTGTTTGGTTTGAATACAAAAAAGATGGAAATTAAAGATTTATCTTGGACGAAGAAAACCAGGCGCGACAACAATCCCCTTCTGCCAAAAAGCGTTCGTGGGATCGTCGTGGGCAAATCCGGTTGCATCAAAACGACGTTGTTGTTAAATTTGTTGTTACAGCCGGGCTGGTTGGATTACGAAAATCTCAAAGTTTTCTGAAAGAGTTTGTGTCACGAAACGTGGGAAAAACCTCACAAGTTTGTCGTCATCGATCTGTCTTCGCGAAAAGACGACGGAAAATATAGACGCGGTTTCGACGAATTTTATTACGTGATATAAAACGTTTCCTTTATATACGAAAAAGATGGAACAATTGTTGAAAGTTATCGCGAAAAACACCGCCCCTAAAAGTTTTTTTCAAATTGTCGTATCGGACAACACCACGCGGTTCAAAACGAGATTCAACCCTCCTCTTGAGCTCGACAAGGATAAACGATACGAAATTGCTCTCGTCAACCTCGAGACGTGTTATTCTTTTCCAAACATTACCGAGAAAAACAATCATTTTAGATATTCTCACAACGAAGGCAAATATTGGGAATTATTCGTCATCCCGGAGGGAAGTTACGATATTATAGACATTGATCGATTTATTCGGGAGCGAATGAAAGAAGACAATCACCCCGATAAAATGACCGTAACGGCGAATCCAATACGCTAAAATCCAGGATTAGCGTAGAAGACAAATTTATAGTCAATTTTAGACATCCGAATGGGCAGAGTTTTCGGATTCCAATCCACGGTCTATCGATCCGGTCTTCACGAATCCGAAAACATGGTGGACTTTTTATACATCAATGCCATTCGAGTCAATATTGACATCATCACGGGCAGTTATGTCAACGGAACCGTGCACAATACGATCTACACCTTTTTCCCGAACGTGAGTCCCGGATACAAAATTGTCGAAACTCCGGCAAATTTAGTTTATTTGCCAATCACTCTGGATACGATTCACACCATAGAAACGAGTCTCACGGATCAAAACGGACATTTATTAAATTTACGCGGCAAAAATATTACGATTCCATTTCATATTAAGGAAATTTAAACGAGTTTTAAAAAATATGAGATATCAAAACGTTCGAGTAAATATTTTCCAAGGGCAAAAAGATAAAATTCAACGAGCGATTCGCAACGGCACGGCCACCGTTATTCGCTTGGTCAAAGACGACCTTCGAGGAAACGATATCATTGGCGTGACTCAGACTCAAGCGAACAAAATACAGCGCGCCATGGCCGAAGGCGTAGGTCTAGATTTAAGAATTAGCCGCGCGCAGTTGGCTTACAATTTAAAAATCGAAGGTGGCTTTTTTAGGTCTGTTGGCGGGATTGGCTTCGAGGGTTTTACCCGCGGTTGCGTCCAAAGTTTCACCCGCCATAGGGATAGGCGCTTTGTCCGGGTTGGCGGGCACGGCCGCCCAAAAAGTCCTCGGAGTAAATTTAATGAGAAAGATTTTGTTAATTACGGTGATTTGTTGTTTAAAACGAACGCCATTTACCAGAAAAGTAGTCCCGCTACCGGCCGTTCAAAAGCCAGCAGGTCGTTCAAGTATATGAATATAGTCAAGCCGATTTGAGAGAATAAAAAACAAGGAAACTGGAAAAAAGGCTCCAGACGTTGCCGGAAAGAGGGCGATCGAAAAGGTTAAAAGCGCCCTCACTCCGAAAGCCATTTTAGAAATATATCAACCACCCGTTCGACCGGCTCCCATCGAACCGGTTCCCCTCGGTTCGTTAATTGACGGAAGCGGAATTGACGATCTAGTTAAAGAGTTTTATCGGAAATAAAAAAAATGTTGGAATTTAAAGTCGAGACGTATCCGAAATTTAATTCGGCTTCGATTCATATTAAAAATGGCAATTTGAGATTTGACGGCGCCGAAATTTTAGACGAGCAGGATTCGCAATACGGCTGTAAAAAGCCGTCGTAAATTGACCGACGAGCAAATCGAAATATTAAAAGACTTTGAGGAAGAGACGAACGAATTTTTAGATGACAACGATAAAGGCGCGTACCCACCTATCACAATCGTCTACGGAAATAAAATTTATCCGAAAATGTTTGCGCATAAAACGAAGTTTACGAGTATTAAATTAAGGCGAGTCTTTTGCAAAGACGGAAAATCTTCTCCTTAACTTTGGATCGAATAAAAAAAACGATATAAAAAATCCGCGCCCAGTTTTAAAAAATATGGCAACGATTTTAAACATCACGGAACCTTACGCGACCGACAAAGTATAGAAAGTTACGAATATCACGAATACGAACCCATCACGGGAACCAATTTAAATAATCCCGACGAAATTCGCATAAATATAGAGACCCAAGATTTATTTTTAATCACCCGAGCGAAAGTTATTTGTTGATTGAAGGAAGGTTGATGAAAGCCGACGGAACGGCATACGCGAACGGTGACGCCGTCACCATCACGAATAACGGACTCATGTATCTTTTCAGCAACATAAAATATCAACTCTCCGGCCAAGAGATCGAATCCGTCTTTCACCCCAGTCAAGCCAGCACCATGTTGAGAATGTTGAAATATCCCGACGATTTTCCAAATCTCAGGGGTTAAATCAGTTGTGGCTCAGAGATATGGAAACCACCGCCAATCTGGTCAACAATAAGGGTTTTCTAGCTCGTCAAGGTTTTCTAATTCGAAGGCCGGATCCAAAGGGTCCGTTTAGTTTCAGAGTTCCGTTAAAACACATTTTCGGATTTTGCGAAGATTACGATAAAATTTTGTACGGGATGAAACAGACTCTCACTTTGGTGAGGAAATCCAACAACGACGCCATCTTGAGGGCTAACGCGGCCGACAAGTAAATCTCAGCAAGCTGTCTTGTTTCATTCCGCACGTTGAACCCGCCGTCACCCAAAAGGCGTAACTGTACAAGACGATCGAAGGAAAGCCAATCTCCCCGTGGGTTACCGAATGAGGCAGTGCGACTTCATCTCAGTTCCGCGATCTACAAGTTGGTCGTGGAGACTTTCCGTCAAGTCCAGCCCCGAAAACCCCGATGGATCATCGTAGGGTTTCAAACAGACAAAGACGGCAATCAAGAAGCGAATCCGGCCCTCTTCGATCACGTCGGCTTGGAAAATATGTTCGTCATGTTAAATTCGGTGAAATATCCGCAAGTGGATTATCAATTGGATTTCGCTCAATTTAAATTCTCCCGTGCGTACGGAGATACGGCCTCGTATTGATATAAATTTTACGGGATGGACGAATTGATATCCAATTCCAACCTTTCTTCGGAAGATTACAGAGATCTTTTCCCTTTATTCGTCCTTGACGTGAGCAAGCAGAGCGAACGGATGAAATATTCCGTGACGGACATTCAAATCAAAGCGCAAATTCACGACATCGTTCCCGCAAACACGGAAGCTTTTGCCGTCGTCATCAGCGACAGATTGATGGAATTCAAGTCTGACGGAAATAAAACGAGCGTAATTTACGGTTGAATAAAAAAATTACGTTCATTTATAAAAATGTCTGAAAAATCAAAAGCGAAAATCGTTCTCGACGAGTCAAACTCGCATAAAACGGAATTAAGCATCCTCGAAATCCCGCGTTCGATCGACCGTCTGCGAGCGACGAAGAACAGAGAAAACTCGGCAATGCAGAGTTGGGTTATAATTGCATTAACGACTCTGCCTATTCCGGAATTAAACACCTGCGGAATCCAGCGTTCGATCGACCGTCTACGAGTGACGAAGAACAGAGAAAAATGGATTAAAAAAAGATGAAAATTTTACAAAAAGATTTTATAAATTATTAAAAAATGTCACAAAATTTAACAACTTTTGAATATATAAAACCACCCAAAGTTAAAATGATTTTATATTGTCTGATGAAAAGACCCGACGACTTTGGTGGTGGAACTCATTCCGAACTCAAGGAGCTTCACTCCAAAACGGAAATCAACGACGGGAGAATGAGCAACGACGAATTGTACGATTCCATGACGAAAACAATGTTGGACAAACTGACAGAGTTTCAAAGTAGGGGTTGGGTATTTGTTTCCGTCGATCGTGCCGAAATTCACATGACTTGATTTTTTTAAATTATTGAAAAAACGATCGGCAAGGAAAAAGTTTTTAAAATGCAACAATTGGAACAATTATTAAAAATTTAAAAAAAGACCAACGATCGAACACGTGTCCGCACGCGAACACCATCATTTACGAACAAGCTCAAGTCTGCGTCAGCTGTAACGCCGTCGTCGAAGAAAATTTTTTTTGCCAAGCGGGAATTTCTGTCTCCGAGACCGTCCCGAGCGAAAACGTTTTACGATTATATTCCTTCGTTTTTAACGAAAAAAAAAAACGAAGGAATAGGCGTGCGAAATTTACAAATTCATCAACATGACGAGCGACATAAAAAAGACCAAAACGACCATCCTGGCCTGCGTGCATCGAGCCGCGCTGCTGTTCGACGAGCCCGTCTCTTTCGACGAACTGAAGGAAATTATTGGCGTGAAAAACATTCTCGCCAGCAAGACCATAAAAAATCTGGCCAGTTTTTTCCCGAAACATTGCGAGTTTGACATACCCATCATGACGGGAAACAAACTGATCGAAAATTTGTTGGCCCTGGAAAATTACGTTCGCAACGTCGCAAAGATCATAACGTTTCTGGAGAAGGAGACGGACATCATCGACGAGTCGCACTACAAATCGGTCGTGTGCGATTCCATCTATTTTTTGGTAAAACTGGTTAATCTGGACGTGACGCTGACCCAAATCACCGAGGCGGGTCGCATCTCTTCGTTGACGGTGAAAAACAAATTCTTTGACATCAAACGAGCCGTCTTGAGATTATTTTTCAGAAAAAAATTGAGACGAGTCTTAACGACCGCCGACAAATACTGCGCCGTGTTTTGCGATCCCAAATTTGACATCTCCGTCGATAAAGACGATTTGCAAATCATAAATGGGCGAGGGGAAAATCTTCCCATTGACAATTTGGGAGATTTGTCCGAGTGGAATTTCTTCCTCAACAACACGTACAACTCGGGAACGATTCCCATCATGATAGGAGTCAACAACAAAAAGAGGGAACTGAAATTTTCCACTGATTTCTTCGACAGGACGTGCGGCGTTTCGGCCCTCGATTTGATTTTTTCTCCGGTGAAAATTTTTTTCTCGGATGGGCAGAAAAAATTGAAGCATTTTTAAAAAAATTAAAAAAAAAAACTAAAAAAATGTCTCAAAATTTCACAACTCTCGAAAACTTCAAACCCGAAAATATAATTGCGGGAGATACCCATCTATTCGAAAAATTTCGACGCATGTATCTCAAATACGAGTACGAAAATGGTCGAGTCGACAATTTTGTTATTCGAACTCCGCCTTTGTTGTCTTTTTGATTAATTAGTCACGGCGGTAATTCTTATTCGATCGGATTTTCTCAAAGCGCGAATCGTGATTCGATGTCTGACGAAGAGCAAAAATTTTATAACGCGACTCGTCAAATTAAAGATAAAACTCTCCATTTGGCAGAGTCAAACGAGGACTTGAATATTAAATAGGCGGATCCGGAAAAGTTTTCTCTTTTCAAGAAGGGGAAGAATAAAAATCCCGCCATGTTTGTGAAAATCAAAACGAATCGTGATGGTGCTTTTGGGAGCGAATTTTATTATCAACGAGGCGGAAGAAAGATTCGGATGAAGAATCCAAAAAATTTATGCCACGAACGCGCGATGGTGATTGCGGTGATTCACGTTGAATCCGTTTTTTCGGGACACGTTCATACTTTGACGACCAAACTTCTAACCGCGTTTATAATTGAAAAACTCGAGCCGGTGTGTCATCTGAGCTATCTCCACGACATTGACGATGTCACGGAAAAAGACGAATGAACGACTGATGACACGAATTCTTCATCGTCAGAAGAATCAGATGATTATAACCTGTTTTCCGTTTAAAGAAAAAAAGAAATTACAATATTTTTTAAAATTTGAATAATTTAAAAATATTGTAATATTTGAAAAAGATGTATTCGTTGTTGGAATTGAAGAATATTATTAAAAACATAACATTAAGGGTTATTCGCGAAGCAATAAGCACAAATTACTAAAGGTCA
Source organism: Lutraria rhynchaena (assembly GCA_008271625.1). NCBI lineage: Eukaryota > Metazoa > Mollusca > Bivalvia > Venerida > Mactridae > Lutraria > Lutraria rhynchaena. Next base: position 156,174 of record VIBL01000273.1, on the reverse strand, counting down.
TGCAAGAATACTGTTTATTACCCAAACAAAAAGATCTTTTGCGCGTCTCACGCGCGAAACCCATTCCGGTGATTGTGGCAGATTTAAAAAGGAGGTGTTTCATCGTTTTTCTTCGATATATGAGGCGAGTATTTTTCTTCGCACAAAACCGCAAGTTTGCGAACTTTATAACGAAATGATTTCTAAAATAAGATACAGCATTCAATTAGTTGAACCGGAAGAAGACTCTGAATCTGCATCTGAATCTAAATCTGAACCGGAAGAAAACTCTAAATCTGCATCTATTTAACTTTGCGTTAAATATTTTTCAATTTTTGAAAAATATTTAAATATTTAAATATTTTAAAAAAATAATGATTCGTTATATGGATTACACCGTAAAAGAATTGCGAGAAATCGCGAAACAGCGAGAATTTCGCGGTGCTTGGAAATATAGTAAATCCGAGTTGATAAATAAATTAAATGAGCAAAGAGGACAGCAGCGGGTGCAAGAGGTAACGCGCGGAGGGGCGAACGAGGCACCACCAACGAGACAAAGACCTCCTCCACCAACAAGACCCGTCCCATCCGAGATTCGAGATACATATGTTATACTGACGCCAACAATTTATACGGTGATGCGATGAGTCAACCATTGCCAACTGGCGGATTTAAATGGATGACCGACGAGGAGTTGGCCGATTGGAAAAACATCCTTGTTTTTTAGAGGTCGATTTGAAATATCCGCGCGAGTTGCACGATTTGCACAACGATTATCCCCTGGCGCCCGAACATTTACAAAGAGGCGGAGTGGACAAATTAATTCCGAATTTAAACGACAAGGAGAAATATGTGGTTCACCACAGAATTTTAAAACAGTACGAGGAGATGGGATTGATTATTACGAAAATTCATCGAGGAATTAAATTCGAGGAATCCCCGTGGATGAAGCCGTATATCGACCTGAATACGAGACTGAGGACCGAGGCGACCAACGAGTTTGAGAAAGATTTTTTCAAACTCATGAACAATTCCGTCTTTGGAAAGACGATGGAAAATATTAGAAATAGAAGAGATATCAGGTTGATTAATGATAGAACGAAGGCGAAAAAGTGGGCAGCAAAACCGAATTTCAACGGAATTACAATTTTCGACGAAAATCAAATCGCCATGCACATGAAAAAGACCCACTTGACATTTCACAAACCGGTTTACCTCGGGATGTGCATTTTGGATCTGAGTAAAACGGTCATGTACGATTTCCACTACAATTATATTAAAGCCAAATACGGGGAAAAAGCCAAATTGTTGATGACGGACACGGATAGTTTAATGTACGAAATCGAGACGGAAGACGTTTACAAAGATATTGCGCCGGACGTAGAACGTAGGTTTGACACGAGCAATTTCCCCGAGAATCACGAGTCTGGAATTAAAGCGGGAGTGAATAAAAAAGTTATTGGCAAGTTTAATGACGAGGCGGGGGGAAAACCCATGAGAGGATTTGTCGGTTTGGGACCAAAATTGTATTCGTTTAAAATGGATGAAGGACAGGAAGAGAAAAAAAGCAAAGGAATGAAAAAGTCTGTCGTGGACAAGAGTATCCAATACGAAGATTATAAAGAGTGTCTGTTTATGGGAAAGGAACAATTGAGAACGATGAATATTTGGAGAAGCCGCGAACACGTAATGTACACGGAAAAAATGAACAAGGTTGCGTTGAGCGCCGAGGATGATAAAAGAATTATTTTGCCGGATGGAATCCACACGCTGGCGTATAAACGAGCAAAATTATTAATAAAATGATAATAATAAAATGAACCGCTCGACAATTTCGAATTGATGGATGCGGTTAAAGAGTTGAAAATTCCGAATTTTAGGGGTATATTTATGCGCAATCAACTTCCGAAACGACCACGAAAGAGGGAATGCGGAATATTGAATTTGGACGACTCGGATCCGAACGACGACATTGGATCATCCGACGCCGCTGGCACGCATTGGGTTTGTTGGATTAAAAAGGGAGAAAAGAAATATTATTTCGACGGATACGGCATTCAACCGCCGAAAGAACTAGTAAAATATTTAAACCGAACATATTTTACAATAAAGATCGGGTGCAACCGAGAGGATCGGTCATTTGCGGTCATTTGTGTTTATACGTCTTAAACAAAAGTTTGGAAAATTAAAAAAAATGCCTGTCGATAAATTTGGACGAATGCCTAAAACCAAAGTTTAAGAGTTTGACGTGTCCTTGGCTTATATAAGTAACAATTTCCTGAAAAGGGGAAGAATCAACATGTTTGGAGAAAAGATTATGAATCTCGGTACTCCTACGGATGCGGGAGATGTGTCGCCTAAATCGTTCGTGATAAGGAGAATAAATAAAGCTATAAAAGATTACGACTTGGATAATTTAAAACGGACGTTGAGCGGCGTGGAAAAACAAGTAGAAAGTTGTTTGGACGAAAAAGAGTTGAAACGAGTAAAATAGATATCGTAGAAAAGATAAGAAAAAAATTGGAAAAATATATCGATAAAGAAAAATTAGAAGCCGAAATAGATAAACTTAAGAAAGAATGGGCGTTAGATGATAAAACCGTCGAAGAAAAAACTACGCGGGATATAATGAGGGATATTGAAAAGGGGGTGAATACTCTTAAAAAGATTTAGAAAAGCTGGTAGATGAGAAAAATGAGGAGACGCTACAGATAATTATCGATAGGATGCAAGCTGATATCAGTGAAGTTATCGCGGGAAGAAATCAGAAAATTAGGCAATTAAATTCGGCTATACAAAATATTAAAAGCAACCAATTGGCCGTTCGTATGTTTTCGCTCAATATTGATAAAAATAACGTTATCAAAGTGCGTCAAGACTCGAATAATCAAATTGAGGTCACCGATGGGAAAAGTAAACGATTCGAGTATTTCACAGCCGCCTTTAATATATCACCGAACGAGGATATTAAATACGATGATGTGGTTGAGTATCCATATCGAATAGGCTGCGATTACCCGCGTGGTATGGAAAACTGGCTCCTCAAACAGCCGGGTATTTACACGCTCGACGTTGATTTGAAATATAAATCCAGCGCTCCGAGTCAATTTAATTTGATTGATTTGGTTGATTGAGATATAATTATATGACAATTAACTTTATTAATGAGCACTGCTAAGTGTTCCCTTTGATACCATGAAATGCAAATGTTGTTTGTTAACAAAGAATATAAAATAGTGTCGCATTAAAACAGTACAACAAAAAAATGTAAAATATTGTTGCTTTAAACGAATTAATGTAGGGTAAGCGGCCATTTGGTGATATCAAGTTTCACTAATTTATAGTTTAAAAGTTAAAACCATAATTGTACACATTAATAAACCCATTAAACAGGGTCCACGGCAAGCGATTTGAAATAAATATTATTTTTGGTCAGTCATCTATAAACCAATATCGCACGTAATTTACATATATTTGAATAACGATCACTACTCTGTGTATAAGGATATATTGCAGCAATGAGCCTTAAAATAACAATCAAGGTATCATGCAGGGAACCGTGCCTCAGGTTTTTGATAACGTCCTCTGTTCATTAGATATTTGACTTTAAAGAAATTCCGTAGCCTAAAACCCGCTGACAATTACACAATATACCATAGATTAACAAGGGGGCCAAAATGGCTCTTTTTCGCTCACCTGAGTAAAAATTGCAACTTCTATGGTTTTCCTGTGATTTAACCTAGTGACCTAGTTTTTAACCTGAGTTGACCCATGTTTAAACCTGTTCATGTTATCATTAAAACAAACATTCTGACAAAGTTTGAGGAAGATCCAGTCAAAACTGCGACCTCTGCGACAAGGTTTTCCAGTGATTTGACATGGTGACCTAGTTTTTGATCCCAGATGACCCATGACCTAACCCAACCAAGATATCATTAACAGAATCATCTTGACAAGGTTTGGTGAACCTCCAATGAAAACTTTGACCTATAGAGTGTTAACATTTTGACCTGGTGACCTAGTTTTTACCAAGATTCATTAAGATTGGTGAACCTCGAATCAGAAATGCGACCCCTAGAGTGTTAACAAGGTTTTTCTATGATTTGACCTGATTTGACTAATTTTGACCCCAGATGACCCATGATCGAAATTTCATAAGATATCATAAGATGTCACAAAAGGACAAGCATTTTAACATGGTTTGGTGAAATAAAAACTGTGACCCCTAGAGTCTTAACAAGGTTTTTCTATGATTTGACCTGGTGACCTAGTTTTTTACCCCAGATGACCCATGGTCGAACTTGTCCAAGATATTATTAAAACAAACTTTGTGACAAAGTTTGATGAAGATTAATATATATTTTGTAGTTCAGTTTGTTGTTCATATATTTACATGTTCGCCATAATTTATTTATATATATACAGAGCAATACTGAGCTTATTACCACATATTGAAAGCTCTTAAAATGCGCTCATGGATCTGCAAAACTTTTCTTCCGTCTTCTATATAATGCTGATGGTTGATGCGCGCAAAAGTTAATTTCGCCATCTTGAAATATAATCTTACTTCAAAAGTAATGTATCTTTTTTTAAAGTTGCCTTTTCAATTTTGAAAACCGACTTTTTGAGGTTTAAAATCTCACAAAAAAACATTCACGAGATGTTACAGTAGAACCTCGATTATACGAAATCGACGGGCCCTTTATAATATTTCTAATAAGCCATGGCTTCATATAATCCGACGTAAAGGAAATCTAAACAGTATTGTATGAAATTAAAGGGAACCACCCCAAATAAATTATGGCGAACATGTAAATATATGAACAACAAACTGTATGTGTTATAATCTATGCTTTATTTATAATAAACAATACAATTTACTATAAACATGCATAAGTATAACGTAACGGGTATATTTAATTATTAATACATATAGTATTTCAGAAGTTAACTGGATCTGAAAGTGAAACTAGGTATATGAAAACAATAGTACATTTTTCCGAAGCACATGTATTCATCCATAAAACTTTATCATGCCCTCCACCCCACACCCCCCACCCAGGGTTCTTTGCCAAATTCTTCAACTAAGATATATTGTGTAATTTTGTTCGTATTCATTTTTCAAAATGGAATGTTTTGTACCAACTCAAGTGTCGGTAATTTATAATGGTCACGAGTATTGATTGTTTTAAGCTTTCGTGACAATTTATCAAACCTAAATAAAGAGAGAAATATAAAGAAAAATAAAGAGGCTACTGTATATAACTTCGGATAAGCCATAGTATTCGTATTGTATGTTTTGGATAATCGAGGTTATTTTACGTTAAAATACATCGGGACACAATCGGGACTGAAATTTCTTTTCGAATTCCACCAGGTTTTTCGGAAAAATCAGGGTTCAGACCATTCCCCTATTTTGAGAAATAGCATTCGTATTCGCAAGGAACCAGACAGGGTGTGTTTAATGAAAGTGCTTCTGATTACAATACACACTATGTCGTTTGATGTACTTTACTAAGCCAGAATTGTGTCCCTTATGCGTGTCATTGACTGATTACCTCATTATACAATTAATATGCAAATGTAGAACCAATGAGCATTTACATAATAATCTGTGGACCAATATTTTATCAGAAATCACTCTCGAAAGTTACGCTACGCTGATTCAGAAAGATACTAAATCTCAAATTTTGGAACTGCTGTCTGGACTCGATCCGTACACTGATTCAGAGTGCTTATTCACGGTCAATGTCTTACTGCGACAAATGGTAAGACACAGACACTAGTGGTGTTTAATATGACAGACGTGTAAAAGTACTCAGCATAAAGTCGTCAGTGTCTATATTGTACATATTGTTTATCCTCTCGTAAGTATTATCATATCATCTTATTTGTCACTTTGTTTTCTATCATCATTTGCGTACGTGCATGTGCGTTCTTACATTCCGTTACCCAAAACATTAGCGAAAAAGAAAGCGATAATAAACATGAAAAACTACGACGACAAATGTTTCGAATGACGCGTATGACGGGCGCTTAATCCGACACAATCGCATCCCGAACGTATAGACACGCGACAAAAAAGTAAAGTAAACGAACTAAACACGAAAGGCATAAAATATCCCGTTTCGCTGAAAGATATAGATAAGTTCGAAAAACAGAATCCGGGGACCGCCATGTATGTGTTTGGATATAAAAGGTTAATTTACCCTCTTAGAATGAGCAACATTTTATAAGTGAACATATAATAGACCTTTTGTTGATTTCCGACGGAGAAAGACAACATTACTGCATTATAACGGATTTAAGTAGATTATTAACTTCGCAGATTTTGAAGATAACGTGGAAACGTTATTTTTGTCGCAACTGTTTAAACCCATTCAATTCGCGAGAGAAGCTAGATAAACACGCGGAATATTGTTATTCGAACGAATATGTTAAGATAGATATGCCGGAAGAAGACTCATTTATCGGATTTAAAAACTTTAATAGGTCGATGAAAGTCCAATTTATAGTGTATACCGACTTTGAAAGTTTTCTTAAACCTATCGATACTTGTAAACCAAATCCGGACGAGAGTTATACTAATTAATATCAGAAACACGTTCCATCAAGCTTTTGTTACTACATTAAATGGTTCGATGATAAAGTGTACAAGAAAGCTCCAGACGCCTTGGAAAAAGACGTGAAAGTGCTTCGTAATATTCCCCCTAAAGAGATGATATTCGGTCGAAAGGATCGGTTGGATTTCGAAAATGCCACAAAATGTTGGATCTGCCAAGGAGCGTTTTCCGAAAGCGATAAGGTTCGCGATTACTGCCACTTCACCGGGAAATATAGAGGGGCAGCGCACAATAAATGTAATATTTTGTATCGGAAAACGAAATTTATCCCGGCAGACTTTCACAATTTGGGCGGGTACAACATTCATCTATTTATTAAGAATCTCGGGAAAAGCGAAGGGGACATCAACTGCATTGCCGAAACCGAAAAAGATTATATTAGTTTTACGAAAGTAATCGAGGTTGGTTCCTACGTCGAGAAAGAGGATAACCAAAAACCAATAAATCACGATATTAGATTTATCGACAGTTTCAAATTCATAGCCTCTAGTTTAGATAATCTTTCGAGTAACTTAACTAAAGACCAATCTGCGAATGTTTCAAAATATTACTGCGAAAACCAACTAGATTTAGTACAAAAGAAAGGTGTATACCCGTACGAATATATGGATTCCCCCAAAAGGTTAAATGAAACGAAACTTCCGCCGAAAGAAGCGTGCTATTCGAGTCATAATAGCGCAGGTATTACCGACGAAAAATACGCGCATGCGCATAAAGTATGTAAAGAATTTAACATAAAAACGCTAAGAGACTACCACGATTTGTATAATAAAGCGGATGTCTTGTTATTAGCGGACGTCTTCGAAAACTTTAGAGAGGTTTGTCACAAAAATTACCGATTAGTCCCGGCTTGGTATTACACAACCCGGGGTTAGCTTGGGACGCCGCTTTTAAAATTACGAAAGTAAATCTGGAATTATTGACGGATCCCGACATGTTGCTTATGATAGAAAAAGGAATTAGAGGTGGGGTCTCGATGATTTCGACTAGATAATGGAAAACGAATAATAAATATATGAAGGATAAATTTAAACCGAGTGAACCTTCAAAGTATATAACTTTTTTAGACATGAATAACGGATGGGCGATGAGTAAACCTCTTCCCACTCACGAATTTAAGTGGATGACCGAAGAAGAATTAAACGATTGGAAAAACCATTCCTATATTCTCGAAGTTGACTTAAAGTATCCGAAAGAACTTCACGATTTACACAACGATTATCCTTTAGCTCCTGAAAGTTTAAGAATAGGCAAAGTAAGTAAATTCATTCCGAATTTATACGATAAGGATTAAATTTCAAGAAAGCGCTTGGTTAAAACGATACATTGAACTTAATACGAATCTTAGAACGAACGAATTTGAGAAGGACTTCTTCAAACTTATAATCGAGTTTACATCTACGATGGGAAAAACGTACAAAAAAGTACGATGATGTGGTTGACTACCCTCATCATGTAGGCGACAAATTTCAGTACGGCGCGGAACACTGGCTCCTAAAAAAAACGGGCGTTTACACGCTCGATATTGATTTGAAATACCCGTCTCCCGGCGTTAGAAGTAAATACGAATTTTCAACGAAGACATCGGCGAAAAAAGAACAAAATGTTTCGAGGAAGAAAAAGAAAGGGTAAAGGAAACGTGGTCATTTAATATTAATAAACCGGACACTAGGATATCGACCAATCCTTTAGCATATAAGATATTTAAATTATATTTTACTAAAGGGCACATAAATTTGTATTATAAACCGTAAGGTCTAATAACCGTAGGTCTTTTGGCCCGAAGGGCCTGCGATGGGTGTTTTGACCCCGACGGAGTCGAAGCGATTATATTATTCCGAGAATAATATAATCATCACGCGAATATTTTTTCTATTGAATATATTTTATCTATCCGTTTTCCGGAAACATTATACGTTTTATCGTATTTTTCGGTATTAAATTTTATATCTCGTTTATTAATGAGAACGACGATATTAATAGGAACGGTTTTCGAATCAACGGTTCCCGCATTATAAGACGTATTTAAAAAAATATTCCATTCTCGGAAATCTCCCATATTATCGATCGTAATTTCGTTCCCTCGATTATTTACGACTTTTAGCCCGCTTGGATCGTACGAGATCATAAATCGATTTTCTCGTAAAATTCCGGTCGTATCCGTCGTATTAAAAAAAAGGTTCGATTAAAATTCGTTTAAAATATTTTCGTAATATCGCGCATTTAATTTCGATATATATATTTTGTATCGTCACTCGAGATACGTTGGCAGTTTCGGCAATTTGATCTATCGAAACGTCTAATTTTTTTTAATTTAAAAAAATATAAACAACCGCAAACGGCCTGTTTATAATAAGAATTGTTAAATATATCTGTTTCGTTCGTTATAAATTCGACAATTGCTGTTATATTTTCGATATAATTATTTAACGCGTTTTTTCTTCGCTAAAAATTCGATAACGTTATTTTTCGAAAAACTGGGAACGTTATATCCGAATTTTTAGGTAAATAATTCGCGATATTTTTTATTTGCGATACACTTTTATTAGCCGCGCTACTTGATTTTATACCCATCGTTTCTATTGATTCGTCAAAAGAAACTGGTTCTTGACAAATAATAGCGGCGCGAGGAACGCAAGCTAAAATATTCGTTTTAGTTTTGCTTATTTTTTTTATCGAACGAACGCGCTCGTAAATTTCGACCGCTTTTTCTTTCGTTCGTTCCGTTAAGAAAGTCGGAATTTTATCGTAAATCGACGGTTGTCGACTCATTAAATGTTTCCGTTCGACTAAGAAAAAATGTTCCTCTAAAATTGTTCCGCAACGAATACAAATAACTGTATGATCTTCGGTAATCGTATCACTATGCGCGCAACTTGTTTTCGAAGCCGATGGCGGGACCGACAGAGTCGTTGGCGATCTATCGCTCGGGAAAGCCGATAATAATTGTTCCAATTGTTCCATATAAGAAGAAATCGTTTTTAGAAATCGTTTTTATGCTTCCGTCGACGTCTTTAGATCATTTTCGACTTTAATTACGTATTTGTCGTCTAACGCCCTTCCGTCACAAAAAGTGATAATTCTCGGTGAACGGTCTATAAACTTGGCCGCTTTGTAAACGGAAGGAAACGTTAATTCTTCGTTCGTTTCCATATTTTTCGTTTCGGGTTCGCTCTAATCGTCTTACGAAAATTGAAATTTACGTCCTCGGGTCATAATCCCTTTCCTTTCAACACTTCCACTACTCGCTCCTTATCACTGTGCGAATAGCTTTTTACGTTATTCGCGCGCAAATCTTTTCTCAATTCCGCTAAAGTTGTCGTTTAATTCATGTATAAAATTTTCTTTTAATTGTTTATCGTCATCCGGAAAAAGCGGATTTTATCCCGAGAACCAACGCTTCCGACAATTTGGTCGGTAACGTATGTACCGTTCCGGCGAAAACGGATTCCACGTGAATGGCGGCGATAACTTTCATTCTCGCGCCGAGTAAAGTTTCTTCCGGGTCGGCGATAGTTTGGAGTACTCCCCCGTCATTAGTAAACAATAGCGACGTTATTTTAGCCGGGTTAGATCCGTATTGAGTTTTGACCTTGATGAACATTGCCGGAGGTTAACCCTCTTTTTGTTTAAACATCGAGAGATCTGCTTTGTCTACTTTTTTAATCCCACGATCGCGGGCTATATTGTATACACGGTCTTTAATTTCCCGAGTCAATCAATAAAAATTTTCGCCTTCTTTAGTTTCGGATTGAGATGATAGACCCAACAAAAATCTCGCATCTCCGTGTTTCGTCAATCCGAACGAAAACATCGGATGAGTTTTGATATTTAAATTATCGATCTCGCCGTTCGGGTATTTATATTTTAAGAAAAGTTGACGAAATTTCGCGGGCTTTTCGTAAGATTTTATATCTCTGGCAATAAACCTAATAAGCGAAAGCTGCTCAACTTTCAATCCTACGGAAACAAGTTGAGCGAACGTGTCTGAAGAAACATCATTCGCGATCATTTTTATTATTTTATTTAAAACGACTTTGTCGGGCGATGAATCGCCATCGTCAAAATTCTCATTCGTTATAAACTATAACGCGCGTCAAACAGTATCATTTCATATATAAAAAATATTTTTAGTCCGCAAAGCGGGCCCGGGTCCGAAAGGACCTAGCCATAAACTACGCTCAACTGGTTTCCGCCGGCGTTAACCTGCGCTTCCATCTTGATATCGGTTACCGAATTCTTCATTCTCGCGCTCTGATTGCTTACGTCAAACACAAACAGCGGGTAAAGGATCTTGTAATCGGCCGGAGTGATGTTGGGATTAGAAACTAATTCGTCCATACCGTAAAATTTCGACCTGAATGCCACTGCATCTCCGTAAGCGCGGCTAAACTGTTGCTAAATAAAATTAAGTTGATAGTCAACTTCGGGATACCTAATGGCATTAAGCGTAACACATATATTACGTAGGTTCACGTGATCGAAGAGGGCCAGGTTCCGCCTCTGATCGCCGTCTTTTTCGGTTTGAAAACCTATAATAATCCAACGAGGTTTTTCGGGGCTCGACTTAACCGAAAGTCGCCACGTGAAACTGGTCGATCGAGGTACCGTTATGGAGTCGCCTGTCCTCATTTTATAACCTACGGGAAGAGTGGCTTTTTCTTCTATCAGCATGTACAGTTGAAACCTTTCGGCATCCGCGGGGACGACGTGCGCACCCGCCGCATTATATCTAAAGATCGCATCGTCCTCTGATTTCCGCGCTAGAGTAAGAGTTTGTTTCATACCGCCGCCGCCTATATCGGGTACGGGAAGTTGGGGTCCCGTCAAATGCTTTTGTGGAATTGATTGGGATATTCGTCGGGCGATTTATCGCCAACTGCTTTGCGCTCAGCTTATTAACGATCTCTCTTCAGCTAATTTCTTCATTTATCTCTTCGGCGGCCGTCGCTTGCCCCTTCGTAATGGGTTTGAAAAATTTATTTAGATCTGCTTTGAATTCTCGTTTACTGGCTCTTTCCTTAAGTTGTCTGTCTTTTCTTCGTTTCGAGAAACTCTTTTACTACTAAATCCATTTTCTCGGATCCATAATCTTTAGAAACGACATCTTTTTTTCTAATGGATAAGACAATTTTTAAGGGTCTAACACGTCAAACGACAAAAATTATCACAGTTTTCGATATAATTTTCAACACAGTTTTAACACAATTTTCATTGCAGTTTTTTTACACGATTTTTGTGATAGTTTTGACCACAGGGGGCTAGCACGTTGATGGGATGGAGTATAATGGCGTATTAGGCCTAAAATGGCCACACGGACCAAAATAACGTATATCATATATATATACATATACAAGGGTTACAACTTCCGAAATGACAGTTTCTGCACCAAGTTTGTTTAAAACTACGTAACTTTTACGTAGTCGAACGCGACCTCGCAACACCAAAATGACCAGAATTACCATACTAAATACACATTAAAGCAGCAGGTAGAGGAATGACAACGCAAGCTAACCATAAATATCTCTAGTGTTAAACAAACTTGGTACAGAAGCTGTCATTTCGGAAGTTGTAACCCTTGTATATGTATTTATGTAATATAGGTGTTTTGGGTCCGTGTGGCCATTTTAGGCCTAATACGCCATTATACACCATCCATTCAACGTGTTAGCCCCCTGTGGTCCATTTGATGTGCAAGAAAGGTGTGAATTCATTAACACCTTGGTCGATTGGGCTACTAGCATCTAATGTACTTTTAATATAAAATATATATGATGAAATAACTGATCCGGAACGGTGGTCTTATTGAAGTGTGATATCGATATCATACTCTAACGCCTTGCTAATTATACTATAAATATGGGTCAATTTAGACCTTGTATATGTCGCATCACATATATGGGTGCTATTTTTGAACAAAGATTGCCGCCTTATTTGAAGATGGATTTCAAAGCTGTTTTCGGTATTTTGTAGCGGAAATGCTTATCTATGGAACCGTGTCACAGAATTCAGGGTTCAGGCTACGGAATTTCTTTAAAGTCAAATATCTATTAAATGGAGGGCGTTATCAAAAATCTGTGACACGGTTCCCTGCATGATACCATGATTGTTATTTTAAGTCTAATTGTTGTAATATATCCTTATATACAGAGTACTGATCTTTATTCAAAAATATGAAAATTACGTGCGATATTGGTTTATAGAAGACAGACCAAGTAAAATATTTGTTTCAATCACTTGCAATAGACTCTGTATAGTGGGTTTATTAATGTATACAATTATGGTTGACTTTTTAAAACTATAAATTAGTAAAACTTGATATCACCATATAGCCACTCACGACACCTTAACTCGATTTCACGACGGAGTTGCTTTAGCTGTCTTATTTTTCCCCTGATCCCTTTGAGTTCTTGTAGCATAGCCATCTCTGTGGATTGAGACGGTGGAATAGGCTGCTATGAGTCTGTCCATTCACCACGGACTGTACTGGCTGTACATTCCCCTATAGATTCGGCTGGCTGTACTGTGGCTGATTATATTGGGGTTGACTGTACAGAGGCTGACTGTACTGTGGCTGGATAGTATCATACACCGGTCCAACAGCATTTTGACCTATCAACTCAGACGACTCTAATACTTCTTTCAGAATGTCATATGGCATGTTGTATGTCTCCATGTTAAATAGTAAATAGTAGGTCCGCGCCTGGCAATTTATACTCATTTTGTATGAGCGCGAACCTTATAGAGAGCATGTAAAATTACGTCACGTCCATATTTTTGTTCGTTAGTTTTTGTGTGTTTTTGTGTTTGCTTTGTGTTTCTTGAATCATAATAAAAACAAAGTAAAAACCGCACTATCACAGCAAGCCTACAGAATAAACACAATCATAGCAAACCTACAAAAATATATGGTCACAGCCAAAATTGCAAGGCAAAAAATAACATAATCACAACAAAACATACGAAAATACACTATCACAGCCGAAAAAAATGCTGGTAAACAAAAATACACTATCACAGTCAGCCTACAGAATAAATATAATCACAGCAAAACGAAAAAAATACACTATCACAACCAAAAAAAATGCTGATACACAAAAATACACTATCACAGCCAGCCTACAGAATAAACATAATCATAGCAAAAACCTTCCAAATAACACACCATCAGAGCCAAAAAAATGCTGGTAAAACAAAAAATACATGATCACAGCCAACCTACAAAGATATACAGACAAACAAACAAACAAAAAATTACGGTGTGACAATTTGACTTTTTTATTTTGATTTGGACATTTTTGATTTGGACTTAGACATTTTTTTATTATTTTATTTGTGAGTGTGTGTAGGACTTATTTTTTTTTCGACAATTTGGACTTTCATTTTTTGCCGACAATTTGACAAGAAGTTTGCTTTCGTAAAAACATGGTGGCCCTGAAATGGGCCGTTTTGGGTAGAGTTGCTTAATGGTGCTGGCCACATCTACCCATACAAGCGGGACACCAGTTGTCCCACTTGCGCATGTCTCTCTGGTTGGCGGTGGAGTGCGTCAAACTGAAAGGAGGGTCATCGTCCTCTTCCCAGTTCTCGGCAGGGGTTGATTCATAGGGGGTGATCCCCCCCAATCCTCTTCCCCGGACTCTACCACCACCTCCTCCACAAAGTCCTTATTCTTCTTCTTCCCCTCCCACAGTTCCTTTACTTCAAGACACAGCTCCTCCAGCTGCATCTCTAATTGCGCTTTGTTGAGCCCTAAGGAGGCATATTAACGCTTAATGATGCTAAGTGTACGCTGACACATGGTAATGGGATAAAATGAAATTTGAGAGTGACAGTGTTTTTATACTGCAAGCGCGAACCTTAGAGAGAGCATGTGAAATGACGTCACGTCATTTTTTTTGTCTCTGTGTTTTGTGTTTGTTTTGTGTTTCTTCAATCCTAATACCAACAAAGAAAAAAATAGGATTGACCTGCTTTTTTATGAAGTTATCGGATTGGCCTACTTTTTGTGTATTTAAACGTATGTGCCTGTGTTCTACATTCAATCCTTTGAAAACATGGGAAATTGTTTACGTGCTTCCAAAGAAACCACTGTAGAGGAAGATTGTGTCGCTGCACCTATCAAGATGGGGAATTTATATCCAGATCTCTTTATCTATTATGATGATGAGCTACGCGCCAATTATTTAGCAGAAACTAAATATTGAAGAAAACATTCAACAGCCCTTTTTAGGGCCACCATATGTTTAAGATAAGTCTTATTATCTCTATAACTATTTATTTGCTTTATTTGTTTTATTTTTTCACAATCAACAAAAACAAATAACTTACAATATAATTCACAAATAACTTACAATATAATTCACAAATAACTTACAATATAATTCACTAAGAAGCTTACAAATACTGTTCACCACACAAAAGAACATTGTTCACCACACAACATACTATCCACCACGAAGAACTAAAACATTATTGAAGAACACAAGAAAATTCAAATGTTCCAACACATCAAATGTTTATATCGTCCATTTTCTTTTTGTCCTCTCTCTTTTTGTATTTCCGTTTCTTTTGCGGTGGATCCATTTGGTTGGCTGTGTCAACAATGAATTGATCACTCATTCCTTGCAGTGGTACTTGAGGATTCTTTTGTGGACATTTCGCTGCGACATATCCGTTTTAATGATAATGAAAACATTTATCGTTACCTACTTTTTCTGAACACGTAGTCGCATAATGCCCATTTTTCCACAACGATAACATGGTATATGATATACTGCACTGTTTAACTCTTTTACTTTTTTCTTCAACGAATACATCAAAGAATATTGTTGATAAATGCTACTATTATCGTCAGCTTTTTCCATTCTAGGATCGTTGTAGCTCTTATTGAGTGAATAGAATAACTAGAGTGGTGTGGAGCAGTTCCTTTTATAAGATGTCTGTGGCCTTGAATGTGACCTTGAATGCGACCTTGAAAACATGTTATAATGTGATGTGACCTTGAACATAATCTTATAGGTGTTACCTTGAACATATCATCTAAAGAGGAGTGTAAAGGACCATACGGTTCATAATCATGTCAGACACCGACAGTACCAGTCATGAGTTTCCAGCCAAACGAACAAAGTTGGAGCATGTACGAGAGTATTATCAAATGCATTCTCGTATGGAAAGAAGATCAAGGAATTTCAAGATGCAGTCTAGAGTGTATGATATGGCATTTCAGTCGTACGATCATTCGTTTGAATTTACAAGCCGGCTGTTTCATGATATGATGAATCAAGTTATTGGACATGCCAAGTAAGATCCGATGATAGAGTTCGAGTATCCATACGGCATCCTAATTTGGAATTTGGAATTCATATTCCATTTGATATGGCATCTCGTATAAATGGAGATGTTGTATTGGATGAAATTGAGCGAGTGGCACAGAGCAACCGTGAGTTTAAGACTCATGACGGAGAAGCACAGATGGAAATTACACATATTGCTATGCCACAAGGCTCAGGGAAAAAGACATTCAAGTCCGCAAACTTACTTAACATGGTGAAGTCAAAGACAAGTGTTGTTTGTATTGACAATAGTAAGGACTCGATGTGTTTAGCTAGATCTATTGTAGTTGGTATGTGTGAAGCGAATCAAAATCAAACCCCGGAGTAGAAAAAACGATGGAATCTCATACGTCAGTCTAAGAAAAATCTACAACAATATGAAGCCTGGGCATTATTAAAACAAGTGGATATTTCATCGAATCGACCCTGTGGTATAGAAGAATACAACGAGTTACAATATTACCTCTACCCAAATTATGTGATTAAAATTCATTCACAACATTATGTAAATGAATTATTATTCAAACCACCAGCGAAAACATTTGCCAGTGTTATGCCCACACCATATGCCCCGTGGAAAATCCCTCCGATGTCCTGATTGTTATCGAGTATTTCGAAGTCAAACCTGTTTTGATCATCACAAAACGAAAAGTGAAAAACAACGTAAAACCATCCGTGAGTCCGTGTAGAATTGTAGAAAATGTGGACAAAAAGTTGCAGGAACGAGACGAAATCATATTTGCCAAGGGAAAAAGAAATAAAAGTATTGTGAAAAAATAGTGGGACCGGATCATGACTGTTATATTCCGACGTATGTACCACCTGATAGAAAAGGCATGCAACCCGAAGTCCCCTTTTACTTTGAGTGTTGCTTTGATTCTGGAGAACATATATCCAACTTTTGTGTAGCTCAACGCGCCTGCGGTGAATGTATGTGTAAGTAACTTTACTTACCGCTACACTTTTACAAACCTGACAGTATGAAGCCAGAGCAATGTCAACAATTTCTAACTTGGTACCATGAGAAAAATGGAGATGAATTCGATTTTCAAAAAGAAATGGAAAAATACTGTAAATCGGATGTGGACATTTAAGGGGTACAATCAATCCATATACGTTGAAAAGCATACAACAAGCCTATGAAGACACACAAAAAATTGATCCACAGCGTATTGAGACATACAAAGGATTGATTAAATGCCGTCTTCTTGCACCGCAAGATTTATGGATGCCTGTCTTACCTATGCACTGTAATAACAAAACGGTATTTGCTCTATGTCGTACCTGTGCGGAAGAGGAGTTAGATTATTGTACACATTCACTGCATGAACGGGCATTGTATGGAACGTGGACCCATGTAGAATTGGCGAAAGCCATTTCTTTAGGGTATAAAGTGTTGAAAGTATATCATGTATGGCACTGGGATGAGTGGAGTACGGACGTGTACCGTCAATACATTGACAAATACTTAAAATCAGCAAGAAGCCAGCGGGTATCCTCCCGGCGTGGGCACAGAGGAAGATAAAGTGAAGTTTAAACAAGATTATTTTGAAGCAGAGGGAATTCGCTTGGAACAAGTGAAAAAAAAGGAAAAAGAGCTTTTGCCAAAACCATGTTTGAATTGTTTATGAGGTAAAAATGCTCAAACCAACCTGTTACCGAAAACCGAGTATGTACATAAATTGGATCGTTTCTATGAGATTCTGAATGATCCTAAAAAGTCTGTGAAATATGCAGAGTGTTTTGATCATGATGAATTCGTACTGATGAATTTCACGGATGAATCGGAGTAGTAGTAGTAGTAGTAATAGTAGTATTAGTGGTAGTGGTAGTGGTAGTGGTAGTAGTTGTAGTAGTAGTAGAAAAATGCAAAAACAGAAACAAAACAAAATAAGTATGGACTGGATATCGTTACTTACTATAGAGTTAAGACTTAGTACATGCATGGGCGACCCATTGTGCTATTCATAGTTTACAACGCATGGACCCTCGACGGGTAGATAGACTATTAGAGGATGTCAGTCAACGCCAGGATTCGACTGTAAGTCAGAAATTACCTATGCTACGAAAGTTCAATATGGTTCAACAAAAATTGGATCGCATGTTATCTACTTGATGGATGTTTTGTATCTACGATGCAACTTTGAATGATATATCTGCATTAACCAATGCATTTCGACCTACTTGTAATGTCATATGATTTAGCATGGCCGAGGAAGACAATGGTATATCTCAAACCGGATGGCGACTGTATTCGCAATACAAAGTACGCGGTATCATATTATTTAAGGAACAGATCCCTTTTACTAAGATCAGATCGATTCTAACCTACCGTGCTGTGTTCTTTAAGCAAAAACATCATTTACGTGAAGTGGTACATTGATATTCTCCATGCGGATGTGCCTAGGGTTGTAATTAGTGCTGAGAATATTCAATTATGGACAGACCACCAAGACGACCCCGATATGTGAGTTTATTTTACATTTTGGATTTTGAGTTGTATAGAGAGACCTTATTCAGTATCGTACAAGATGACCTAGTCACGGTCAAGGACATTCACGCATGGATTCTGAATCTGCATGCGTTTGAACTATTTAAACAGATGATTCATCATGAGAAGATCAGTGCACATTTGGATTTGAAATCTATCCATCGAGAAGATTGGAACACGTACGTGGTGAATAACAATAAAGTGATTCAAACCATTCAAGAATGGAACAGTTTGATATTATGAATCATACCAGTAGTTGTATATTTGGGCGACTTTAGGCCACTCGGGTCACTCGGTGCATTTTTTAAAATTTTGGAAAAATTGCATATTTCAGGGGGTATAATGGACATGCAATATTTTGAAATTTTGATGGAGAACAGTTTTTCTGGGAAGCAAAGTCCTAATTTGGTAAATTTGAAATTTTGGAAAAAATGACATATTTTCAGGGGGTATATGGGATATGTGATATTTTGAAATTTTGATGGAGAACAGTTTTTCTGGGAAGGTGAAGTTATATTTTGAGGAATTTGATATTTTGAAAATATTTTCAGGGGGTATTCCAGATATGTGATATTTTGAAATTTTGATGGAGAACAGTTTTTCTGGGAAGCAAAATATAAAAAATGTAAATTTTGAAATTTTGAAATATTGGCATGTGACATGTGACATGGGAAAATTTGAAAAATTAGCTAGATCAGTTTTCAGATAAATATTTCGGTGGTGGATCGTTTACCATAATAATTTTATTGAATAAAATTAAGCATTTCCTATTTTTTTTAATTCGGATAAAGCCTGAGCTCTGCCTTCCTCGATAAGTTTTTTTCTATCAATCTCACTCAATCCTGATTGTTTCGAATGTATGTTATCTTTTAGATTATTATATTTTTCCAATTCATCCAATATAAGTTTAAATTCATTTTCAGATATCCTACCATCGGTCAAAGCCTTCGAAATCAAATTTTTTATACTATTCAATTTACTTTCGGCAATAGTTTCAATCTTATAATGTTTTTGTGTTTTTGTAAATAATTTATGTCTGATAAGTTTAACACAAGCACCCAAACTTCCACATACAACAGCTGCAATTTCTAATGGAAATAAAATTGGAACTGCCAAACCAACACCTGCCAAAATAACAGACATTGATATTAGAATGGTATCAACACCATCGGTAATATTAATTCCACGTTTATATTTTTTATATAATGATTTGCGGGTATTTCTTTCATCAATTAATATTTTCTCTATTTCTGATATTTTCTGTAATCTATAATTTTGTCCATCTTCATCTCTAAAGTCTTCGCCGATTTCACCGGACAATTCTGGATATAAATTCGGCGCCGTTGGTTGTTTCATTTTTAAGGATATTTTTTGAATTCAAATAATAATGCGGCAACGCTATTAAATACAGATCCATTGTACACCAAACTTACAAAATTAATAACACTACCGGCTTCAACCGAAAATGGTGTATCAAAATTTATATATTCTGATATCGTTGTATGTAAAGTAATTTCACATCCTCTCAAAATTTCCCCATTCACCAATACACCAATCCTAGCTACACCAATTTGTCTTTCACACGATAAACTAATACCAGTTATTTGACCACGTTTCATAACAACGTAACCAACGTCTTTTTGTCTGCCGGCATTTCCAAATGAAAATACTCCACCATAAACCAAATTACCTTTTTTTCAGCAGTTATTGTAATAGCCGATTTTATATTTTCGAGGGTTGGATCCTTCCGGGGTTTTTTAACACCGAATATACTCATTTTTTAAAAAAATTATATAATTTCTAATACACAATTAATTGGTAGTCCATTGTTATTTATTTTCTGATTGTTCTCATCACGAACACTTATATTTAATTCCGAAATATCACCATGTGTCAATTGTTTATATTCTGGATTATCAAAATGTGTATGGACAATATCACCAAATGCTCTATTTTCAACAGAAACAATACCAAGGATATTACTTGGTGCACCATCGAAGAAATTATAAGCACTATTTATCTGATCAAGATGAATATATAGCTGTTTGTAAGGTGATAAATCTATTGTTCTGGTACCATAGTGTGGATTTTTATTATTAAATCTTCTCTTATTTTCGAACCCCAATATCCGGCATAAATTTTCGCTAATTTTCACTTCATTTGGAGTAATTAAAGAAACAATACCATTTGTTTCATTTACGGATAATGTAATATTATTATTTTGAAATATATCTGCTATTTCTTGAAAACCATAATAACCATTTGTAATTTTATCTGGATTCTCACCAATTATTTGAATACGTTCGTCAATTAAATTATACCATTCTATAGTATAAGTAAAACTCTTCAATCCAATTTTCATATTACCATATTTGTTATCTATATTTTGTTGTAAGATTATTGTCTTATCAATATCGGAAATTGTATGATACATTTTTTAAAAATAAAAAAATGTCACTAAAAGAATTTAAATATAACTATGAAGCTCGTTATCCCGGTGCAGGGGTATTCAACAAGAAATCAATCGATATTATAAAACAAAATATTATTATTTCATCATCCGGAAAAAATTTCAACGTAGATTTCCCAAATATATTCCAAAAATATATTTTAACACATGTAGCATCAAATGAAATAGTACAACGCTGGAATACAAACCCATTATTATTTTGGCAAAATCAACTAAATTTTGCAATATGGTGTGCCACTACTGGTTGTGGTATAGATTTAAACAACCATTTGAAATCTGGTGGATTGACCGGTACATTATTTTTGTTTCATGTTTACTATCAAACAAGACGAATACTATTTTAATTATCTATTGCATTGCCACAAGATAAAAGTTGGAATGCATTTGGTAATGGTTACGATCGTGGTGCATACGAACGAATATGCAAAGAATTTGATGTAAATCCCAATACGGATTGGAGACAAAATGACGGTCTTGGAATTATTTATACAACAAGTCATACAGCTTGGAAACGAACTGATTTTAGACATGATCGTTCATCCCAACATATTATTAGTAGTACGGCAACCGATCTAGATTTATCAAATATGACATTTGGACCAGAAGTGCCAGGTGGGAGACGTTGTGGTATTTCATCATGCGAATATCTTCCACCTAAAAAAATTCATATTGATTATATTCAACAATCGGATGATGTTAAAGATGCATGGACAACATTCATTCTTGATAAATCGAACGGTTTTACTAGAGCCGGTATTGAACGGATTAACGAATCCATACGACCCTATTGCTGGGCTATACTAAGTTCCCAATCCCAAACGAGAACAACTATACTTGGAACAGGAACAGCCTTCGATGCACAAAAACAATTTATTGCAAATATTGAAGATGCTATCAATAGTCCCATAGATTTACCAAGTCAAATTACAAGATATCAAAATACACTAAAATATGCACGAAATGTCTCCCGGTGATATGGAATTACGAATTGGGACGATTCAAGATTATAACAATGAAATTGTGGTAGCCACCGATAATGAAATACTTGGATTGAATAATAGCGTGAATAACCAACCTATTCCACCGAAATATCATGTAGAAATTATGGGAACCAAAACTAAGAAATCTATTCCAGAAATTTCAACTGAAACGAAAAAATCTATACCCAAATCTATTGAAATTAAGAAAGATTCAAAACAACACGAAGAAAATAAAATTGCATTAATAGTTGGAAGCATAGTAATCGGTCTTATTTTGATATATATTCCCTAGCAGCTGCATACAACAGTCCAACAACAAGAACAACTAATGCCCATAGATGTTCCCCAAACCAGTTGACAACCTTTCCAGTTGTTGAAAATAACCAAGATACAATAGAACCAATGATACCAGGCAATGCATCTGCAGCTTTTCCTGCAAGATTAGCTAATAGTTCTCCGATATTGGCTAATTGTTTTGTAATCCATTCTTTTATATTATCTTTTTTGGGTGGTTTGGGGGGAATATTTCCACCACCACCAATTTTAGTAGGAATAATAGATTCAACAATAACACCAATAATCATACCAACAGCAGTTAAAATACTAACAATTGTAATTCCTTGTTCCCTGAATAATGTTTTAATTCGTTCAGCCAATGTTGTATCTTCATTTAATATTTTAAGTATAGTTTCCTTGATTCTATTAATCTGGGTACGTAATTTATCTCTATTAATTTCAATTATTTCAACTCTCGAACTTCTCTCAATTTCCAAATTTATTATTCTATTTTCAATTCTATCTATTTGAAATTCATCATTATCCGATTTAGCTTGTTCTAATTTTTCTTTTTCTTTTGCCAAATCTTTATTTGTTTCGGCTAATTTTGCCAATTCATTTGCGAGTTCATCTCTTACGTTAGTCATAGCTGTAAGGATACCATCCATTTCTCTATTTGTCATTTCGGTTTGTATTCCTTGATCTCTATAAATTATATCGAATCGTTCATCTATTTCGATAAATGATGTTTCTATTTCTTTCACTGCAGTTTCGGCTGCATTGGGTAAATCGGTCAATTCCACATTTTCAACATCGGGTAGGTTATTTTCTGTATTTTGTAATTTTGCAACGGCCTGTGCCGGTAATGGTTTGATTGCAGATCTATAATAGGGCAAATTTAATATATCTCTAATTGCCCTTGTTTTACCACGACCAATTTTAATTGCCAAAGTAGCCAAACTTATAAAACCACCACCTTTTTCGGAAGTAATTTGAATTTCTTTATCTCCAACCACCAAAAATAGTGTTTTATTATTTGATCCAAGTTCAAAGTTTGTAATATCGATATGTGATGGTTCTAATCCATACTCTTTTTCCAAAAACTTGAAATATCTGTCAACTATAAATTGTTTCTGTTCTACCATTAATTTCGTTCTTATATCATCATCAATAGGCATATCATCAATAATATCACTTCGGTTTTGTATAGTACTATTAAATTCATCATTCATTTCCATATTATTTTCATCATCTCTATCATAATCGTCTTCGTCGAATACGGGATTATCGAAATCCATTCCACCTTCTGCCATTTTTTATCCTTACAAAATGTCGGCCTACGGAAATAAATTAAATCCATACAGAAAAATAAGGGAACCGCGTGGTGTTAAAGGTATACGCCAAAGTGTTGTAATTACAAATAATCCGTCAACTATTGATCAAAATCAACAATTATTGGTGAGATTTCCTAATCTAAGAAGTAATGATGTTATCGTTCCCGGAACAGTCAGATTAGCATTTGAAATTGAAATAAATTCCAAAGATCCGAATGCAACAATATTTCAAAATATAGGAAGATCGATAATTAAGAAAACAACAATTAGAATAAGTGGAAATGAAGTTATGTCTATTGATGATAGTGATATTTATCATTGTTATATTGATTTATGGAGATCTCCAACTGAACGTGTAAATATGGCCTATCAAGGTATCGGTAAAACTAATATGTTAAAACATAGGATTGGAGCCAAAGATGCTTCAGCTGACAAAGAAGATGAAGCTGTTGCAAAAGCATATGGAAATAGATTTTGTATTCCACTAGATTTTGAATTATTGAATACCCATATGCCATTTTATCAGGCTGGTCTCGGTGATAGGCTCGAATATGAACTTACATTCAACGATTACAACAAAGTAATCAAATCAACAGATCCCGATTCAAGTTATTCGATCAAAAATATTTGCTTGGAATTTGATACCGTTTCTGATACTGGATTCGCAAAACAAATAAGACAACAAGTTGGCGGAAAAATGGTTGTTTTGTATGATCGAATACTTAGACGTAGGAAAATATCTAAAAATAAATCTGATACATTATGGAATATTAATCTAAATGTTCCCGCTAGAAGTATGAAAGGTATTCTGATGTTGTTCGAAGATCCGGAGCGAACATCAACTCAAACCTATTACAATCCTGAAATAACAAAAGTAGAAATGACAATAGAAGGTGTCCCGAATCAGCTATATAGTCAAGGAATGAAGTCATATCAACAATGGGATGAAATAAATAAATTTTTTGCATTGAATTCAAAACAAAATAAAGAAACGAATATGGTTATAAAAGATTTATATTTCACCGATACAACATTGGAAAAATATCTAACGGACAATTATGCATTGTGGTTAGATTTACGTTCAACGGATGATAATTCACTTCACGGTTCGGGCAGACGAATTGAAAATGCATCGGAAGGCATAACAATACAAATAACCAAAGAATCAGGAGATGATGAGATGATAAATATTTATCTATTTGTTATACAAGATGCACAAATTAATTTTGAAGATGGTAGATTTAAAGAAATTAGTTATTAGATCTCTTATAAAATGGAACTACCAAAATATCCACATTGTGCAATTATTTGCGGTCAAACCGGTTGCGGAAAAACTGAATTTGTTTTAGATTTACTCGAACGTGAATATAGAAATATATTTATTTATATCGTTATACTTTGTCCAACGATTCAGTGGAATAAGGCATATAAAAATCGTGAGTGGATCGGTAATGTTAGAAATCCAAAAACAAAAAATATTATAATTGTAAATCCAATAATTAATGGCGAAGAAAAATTACAAGAACTACTAAAAATATTTTTCAAAAAATATGCTGGTCGTCCGACACTATATATTATTGATGATTGCAGTGCTACGAAAGATTTAACAAAAAAAAGATATGCTGTCGGAATTGGCATTTTCTGGAAGACATGCCGAACAATCGGTTTGGGTTATATCACAAAGATATAATTCTGTTCCGAAAGATTTACGCGAACAAACAAAATGGCTATGTATATTCTACACCAAGGACAGAGATAGTTTTGAAAATTGTTTGCGGGAAAATGATGTCATTCCTACATTTGACGAACGACAACGAATAAAGGAAAAATTTAAAAAAACGAAACATAGCAAATTAATTTTGAAAACTGACCAACCTACTTATTATTGGATAATTGATTAAGTATTGCTACAGTAATATTTTAGAATTGCTATAGTAATATTTTAGAATTGCTATAGCAATATTTTAGAATTGCTATAGTAATATTTTAGAATTGCTTAAAAATATACGTATAAAAATGGATGCAGAAGAATTACTTAAGGAATGTGCTGACGATCAAAAATCGAATGATCAAAATATTGAAACAAAACGTGAACGATTATCGGCCATCGTTGCAGGTGGTGGAAGTAAACAATATCTCGGCAAAGATTTACAAATAGCAGATATAGATGCAATGGCACCGGAACAAATAAATAAATTATTCCGTAGATACGAAGCCAGATTGGGTGCAAGTATGACGAATACATTAGGAAATGCTTTTATTGATTTGTATGTTTTGGGTATATCAAAATATTTTAATATTGGCGATCCACCGAAACTAAAACAAGATTTGGAGGAAGATCCATTTATCGATCATGCATTGACCAGTACATGTTGTGAATTGTATTATAGATATGGAATGTATCTTGCACCATTTACAGCTATTCTAACAACAACAAAACATATCGTATCTGGATCTGAGGAAAAATCCAAATACGAAGAAAAAAGTGAAAATATTACTATAAAAAAAGATGAGTGAAAATATTACCAGCGAAGCCAAAATCAAAAATCCAAAAAGAATATTAGCTGGCAAAAAAGGTGCTGAAGCGAAAAAATTAAAAGCTGAATTAAAAATGAAAGAAATCGAATCAATAAAGAAAGAAAATATAAAATTGAAATCGGCCAGCGAAGCTATCCCAATAACAAAAGATGAAATTCAACATGTAAATATATTGGAAAATTTCAAGATAAAAAATTATATATCTTTATATCTAATTGGAGTTGTCGTATTAGGAATATATATATATAAACATCGTCAACCGGTGATTCAACGACAACCTGTGAAGAAAGAAATCGACCGGAAAGAAATCGATCCATTTGAATTTAACTAAATTTATTATATAAAAAATGGCTTTACAAATAGACGGAAAACAAATAGTAAATATGTTATACCATTCGGGGTTGATAAGTATTTTAACAGTTGGATATTCGGAACTAGGTAGAAAAATATTAAGAAAACCACCACCAAAGGTAGATTTTAATATGATGGATATTGGAATGTTGACTACTGATATATTGCTCGCAATATCAACAAAAGATATGTTGGTTAAACAGGGTATTATTCCAGCTGATATTATGAAATAAGCGATCGAAGTATCAATCGATTTTATTTTTTTTAATATTTAAAATATTTAAAAATTGATCATTCGCAAACTGTATAATCAAATATTTAAAAAAATAAAATATTTAAATAATCCTATAAAAATGGCAAGTGCCGTAGCAATGATGGTCGGTGGTGCGATAACAAATGCATTAGCTTTTTCTGGTAGCAATTATTTATTTTCGCATATGGGTAGAAATAGCGATGAAGAGAGAAAACGACACGATGAGGCTATGGAGCAATTGGAAAAAGCCCAAGTTGCATGGAATAAAAAACGAACACAAAGATTGGATTTCATCAATGAACAACTGAAAAAGGAACATCATGCTATGGATGAATTTGATAACGCCGATACAGCGATGAAAAATTATTATTATATTACCGGTAAACGATTACCAGATTTACCTCCGAAACCTATATTAAGTGATTTTTATAATCCATCGGAAGACCAGAAAAATAGAGAAATTGCATTTATTGTTGGTGGTATAGTATTAATCGGATTTATTACATGGAAATTGGTTTAAATGAAATAAATAGATTCACAACCATATGGTAAAGTATCTATTCCATTGTCGTGTATGTATCTTTTATCATCAAATGGTGTCATACTTATTTTATTTACTTCATTAATGTACATATTATGTTTTTTTTGAATTCATAGTATACATTTTATTTATTTTATTTTTACTATTAAATAGACAATCTTTATAATCGTTGAATTTTATATCTTTTTTAATTGTAGTTTTTCCAATTCCTTTTAATTTTTTTTCTTCCATCTGGTCGGATCTATCCGAATATGCAAAAGAATATGCTTTACTTCTCAAAAAAACTATTTCATTCATAATTTTTCCATTTAACTCATCTTTAAATTTTCCTATTACTTTTTTATTTTTTTCCGAATATAAAGTATGATATTTGGGATATTCGGATGTATCCAAATGATCTTGTATTTTTTTCATATCATCGTAAATATCTTTAGTTTTAATTGATATGATAACGCTATCGGTATTTTTTACAATTAAAGGAAATCCACAATTAAAATTTCCAGTTTCGGTAGATAAATCATAAACAATTTTTTCTTGTTTCCCTAATGGTATTATCTTTTTTACATTGGCGGATTGTTTTTTTTTAGATATGTTCAAGTAAAATATATTTAATCTATCTCCATATGTATTGATATTGGTATTATATCCCAAAGATGTTACAAGATAATGTAAACAAGAAAATATAATTTTGGATTTTTGCGTAAAACCAAAGTAACTGTCCTTTCCCTTTTTATAACCATCTCTCCTTGGTAAAATCCTCTAAAAAAGAATAATTTATAATTATAGTTTTTATTTAAAATTTTATATGTAATATATTTTTCTTTTTTATTGCTATAAAATTTTTCAATTTTTTCTGTCATTACTTTAATATTTCTTTTCGGAACAATTACATAAACACGGGATGATTCCATGCAATCTAATATTTTAAAATCAGTTATCGGATATATTTCTTTGCAATATTCTAAACATTTATTTAAAAGATCCAAATCTTGATTATACAAAGCCCAGTTATATTTTGTTCCTCCACACTTGGTTTGATAAATTCCACTAGTTCCATCTGCTAAAAAAAATCCTTCGATAAAAGCTTTTTTTCTTCCAATGTTTTTGGTTCCAATTTTAAAAAATCTCTTTTTAATGGTGGATTTAAATTTTTTTTATAACTATCATTGAATAAAAGATTTATATTCAATGACAAATCTTTGGGTTTGATAATTTCACCGGTATCTCTAATCAACGAATGATCCTCGGTCACATCTACGAATCCTACCGATGTAACAACTCTAAATATTTCTTTATTCGTTTCGTGTTTAATTACAGTTTTTATTTTGGAAAATCCATCACTTGTCCAAACTTCAATATTATTATTTGGTTTGTGGTAAAATTTACCATTTGAATATTCATATTCATCGGTAATATTTTCTATTTTATCAATAAATATTTTATTTTTATATCTTAGCATCAATGGAGTATCGCCTAAAACTGAATCTGAAGCAACAAGTTCATTTTTTGGCCATAATTCATTTACAATATTATAGTAAAATTGATACATTAATAATTTGGAATAATCCAATATACGCATTCCCAAATAAATAGGTTTATTAAATATAATAGATTTAACATTATTTTCAATTGCAACAAAGTTATCATTGAATATTATTGAATCTTTGAAATTTGGTTTATTTATATATTTTTTTTACTTCTTCTCTATTAGTAGATAATATAATTTCATTTCTTCCTCTGATATTTTCTAAAATTTTTCCATAGAAACTATTATTCATTAATTTCCATAAATCTTTTTCGAAAACCGATTTTGATTTTGTTCTTTGTTCGGTATTGAAGTTAATATATTTAGCCAACCAATTTGATTCTTCAAATGATATTGTTCTATGTACCTTGGTAACTTTAATATCAAGTTTAATATAATCTTTTAAAATACTATGATGGACAATATATTTATTTTTATCATATAATGTTAAAAATAATTTTTTTTCTTTACTTACAGGTTTATTTCCTAATAAATTTATTTGATATTCCGATAATTCATCTTTATTTATATTCATCTTTTCCGGTGCCAATGGATAATTTCTAGTTTTAAATTTACAATTATTTGGATATTCCAAATCACATTCTAATATACATCCTCTGCCATCCGGTATATTTAAATAATAATCGGGGTCATTTTCCCATTTAAAATTTCTTGTTGGTAAATTTTGTGACATAGCCCAACCATATAAATTATTTGCATCTAAGTATAATAAATATTTTTCTTCGAAGAATTCATTAAAATTTCCACCATTTTTTATTATTTCCAAACATTGTTTTTTTTCATTTTCATCTAATATTCTATTTCCATCACCATAATAGTTAGGTGTGTATTTATTGAAAGATTTAATATATCTGGGACCTAGAACACCAGAAAAACCACCCCTTATACCTTTCTCGAACATTAACAACATATCATAATCGGTTAATAATTCCAATTCTATATTTGTATATTTTAATCCACATTGCCAAGTTAATCCAGGGGCCGAATAACAATAACATGGATCTATTTCATGATTATTTAAAAAAAAAATTCTAAAATTTTCAAATGCATCTGCCAATATCAATACATCAGTTTTCAAATATAAATTATGATAGTCTTGTAGATTTTTACATTTGAATATTTTCCATATATTTTGTGCATGTTGATATTCATCTTCCGTAATTGTTTTTTGTGTAATTGTTGAATAAAATTCATTAATATCTGGTAATTTGAAATATTTTAATTTTTCTATAGAATCTACGTATTCATATGGGTAGAATCCTTTTTGTTTTAGTAGAGAAATATTTCCATCAAATTCACTTTCCAAAATAGGAAATTTATCCATTGATTTTGCAATATCTGATAGGCATTTTAACGTAAATCAATATGAATCCAGAAATCTTAATTTTTTATAATACGATCCATATTCTATAGAAATATATTCTTCTGAATTTTTGGAAAGTAGTTTTACTTTATTATATTCATCTTCGTATTTCATCAATTCTTCAATTATAAAATGGAAATCGTAATTGGAACCATTGTGAAAAAATACAGGAATTAATTTGGACGACTTGCCTTCTTTGGTATTACACGATTGGCACGAGGCCCCTCGATATTTACCCGAATAGTGACAATGTTCACGTATTTTCGTTTGCGACTGGGAGATTTCTCCAATTTGCATTTCGGGGGGTATATCTATATCATATCCTTCGTCCATTATTTTTTCTGTAAATATTATATCATTTCCCGTTTTTTCTTTTACGGATATCGAACATCCAATTAGCAATTCTTCGATATCTATTTCATTTTTTTTATAAATCATCAAACCATCGAACACCAACGATCCAACCTCTATACCTTGTTCTATTAGATAATCGAATGCCGCCATCAATGATTTATTTTCCATATCACACAACAATAGATTAATTGCGGAACCTTTAATATTATAATCCAATCCACGTTCTTTTTTTTGTTTGATTGCAAGTTCAACCATGGATTCAATTCACATATTTTATCTATTATTTCTCTCATTCCTTTGTAATAATCGATGAACCAATCGGGATATTTACAATTCATATTTATTTCTTTTCCATTGAGAATGGCCAATAAATCTTTTTTTGCATCATCTCTAGATATATTTTTCAATTTACCATATTGGGCTAATAATTCTTTTCTATTATTAATATAATTATCTAGTGCTCCACATAAAATTTTATTTTTATGACAATAGGACGATAGTAAAGTTGGATGGGCATTTTTCATATCAATATCAATCATATTATCTTTGCATAATGTATGTCTGATTCGTCTACTCATATTTTGCAATCCCATTTTTTCATTAGTCCAATATCTACCAAATTTATTACGTTGATGATAAGATATAATACATTCACCAAATTCATTAGTTCCATCTAGATATTCTTCCAATAGTTTCAATTGTGATTCATGATCTATTTTTTTCCTTTGATATATCTACTTCCCAAATTAAATTCATCCGGATTATCAACAATATATTTGAGTTTGGATTTATCAATTTTTTCTCGTAATCTTATATGTCTTTCGTTCACGGATTTAAATCTATTTACATTTTTTTTATATTTTCTTATTTTCAACGCAGGAGATTCGGAAAATTCAATTCCACATATATAACAATTGGTTGCTTCCTGAAATTCTTCTTCTTCATATGTATTTAATTTTGTTTTTTTTTCTGTTCATTAAGATATATATTATAATTTATTTCTTTGAATATTTCCATTATTTTTTCCATATATTTTTTATTGCATCATCGCCAACATAAGAAAAATATTGTGATTTATATATTTCCGGATAATCCGATTTAACATATATTCCATAACTATTTATTTCTTGTTTAAATATTTGATTTATATATGATTCGTTGGAATTTGGTCTATTTGTCATTATTGGAATATTATTAGATTCAAAATCACAATATATAACAAATGGTAATTTATTTTTAAAATGATAATTTTTAAATTTAAGAATATTTTTTTCCGGTTTTACCATTACGGTTTTACAATATTCGTTATCATAACATATTTCTTTATGTTTCACCAGTGTTTCTTTTCTTCGAAATTTCTGTAAACAATTTCTACAAGTAAATGTTTTATGATTATTCTTATCACACATAAAACTATCTAAATTTTTAATTAAACAATAATGAGTATTTTCATTACTTTCAATATATAATAGATCAACTATATTTTCGCTTTCTATATTTGAAATATAAATTGGATATAAAGATTGTTTATTTTTTTGATTCTCCAAAGCAAATACAGTGATACTTAGATTATTTTGTTTTTCTACTTTTGGAATATCTTTTATTTTAACGGGGTATTCGATTCCCTTCATGATAATTTTATTTTTATGTTCTATATATTTGGATATACTATATTTATGATCGGAGGCGGGGTATAGTTTAGCCAATATGGACCAAAGAAAACATTTATTATCATTTTTATTTTTCACATTAATGATATTGCTCGATTTAAATTGAAGTGGAATATAAGATGAAGCATTTTGGTAATTATATTTATATTGTTTTATTTTTACATTTTTGATATTTCTAAAAACAAAACCGGATCCCATTTCTTGAAATTTATCTAT
Source organism: Lutraria rhynchaena (assembly GCA_008271625.1). Taxonomy (NCBI): domain Eukaryota; kingdom Metazoa; phylum Mollusca; class Bivalvia; order Venerida; family Mactridae; genus Lutraria; species Lutraria rhynchaena. Next base: position 123,854 of record VIBL01000273.1, on the reverse strand, counting down.
CCAAGATTCAAATTTATCTATTAGAATTTTATAAAATTTGGATAAATTATTTTGTGTTAGAATAACTTGGACAGGATGAGAATAATGACCTTCTATTATATCAAATGACGTAGGATTTGAAAATTCACCTGTTATTGTTATTTTTATTTTCAAAGGAAATTTACCAATAACTATTTTATCTTTTAATAATTTTATATATTTGGATATATCATATTCATCCATATCGCCAATATTGGTTTCGGTAATAAGATCTTTGAATTTTTTTGTTCCCATTTTTTAAGAAATAATTTTTAATTAGGTATATGATTTTTCAAAAATAATATTCATGTTGATAGTTTGGATTTCTGAGTATAAATTCTTGATATGCTTTTTTGTATTTTTCTTTATTATTTTGATAATGTTTTCGTTTCATAGGGTTTGTTACATTGCTTGCATGAAGATTTGACACCCATAGGCCTACCGCTTGCTTTATCGTATTCATATAAATATTTATATTCATTGCACTTTGTACAAATTTTTTTTCACCCATTTTTTAAAAAATAAATTTTATTATATTAAAAATGGAGAATCTAAAAATATATTGTTTGCGTTGCAAAAAACATATAGAAAATAATTCGGTAGAGCAAGTTACAACATCCAATAATAGACAAATGTTAAAGGCTAAATGTTCCGAGTGTGGATCTAAAAAAATAGATTTATAGGTGGTCTAACAAATAAATTAGCCGATGAATTACATCATAGAGTTGTAAAATCTTTCCCCAAAAGACGTGTTCATGTTCGTTCGATAGATCAAACATGGGCAGTTGATTTGGTAGATATGCAACAATATTCAAAACAAAATAAACGCTATAAATATTTATTAGCCGTTATAGATGTTTTTAGTAAATATGGTTGGTTGATTCCTTTAAAAAATAAAACAGGAATGGCGGTAAGTGATGCACTTGAAACATTATTTGCAGAAAGAAAACCAATATTTATTTGGTCGGATAAAGGATCAGAATTTTACAATCGACAAGTAAAAGAATTATTAAAAAATAATAATATAAAATTATATTCGACCGAGAATGAAGAAAAATCTAGTATGGTGGAACGATGGATAGGAACTATGAAACAACATATGCACAAATATTTTACTGCCCATGGAACTACAAAATATTATGATATATTGGATAATTTAGTTGAAGATTATAACAATACGGTACATTCTTCAATTAAAATGACGCCCGTCGATGCAAGTAAATTGGAAAATAAATCGACTGTGTATGAAAATTTATATCCTGAAGATGAAAATAAAATAAAAAAACATAAATTTAAAATTGGAGATAGAGTAAGAATATCAAAAAAGAAAGATAAATTTGAAAAAGGCTACACCACACGTTGGACCAGAGAAATATTTGTAATTGATGAAATTTTAAATACCGATCCAGTTACTTATAAAATAAAAGATTTAAAAAATGAAGAAATTAGTGGTAGTTTTTACGAACAAGAATTACAGATTACCGAATTTTGATTTTTACTTATAAAAAATGAGTATATTTGGAATCAAAAAGCAAAAACGAAAAGAAGATATTGAAAATTTATTGAATCGTGTTCATAATCTATATAGTAAAATAAAACCCGCCGCCGATATCGAATCAAGAATTACAAAATTTCAACAAGATGTTCACAATAACAGGAGTGGAATGATGGATCAAATAAATATTCAAAATGATCGCTACAATGATCTACAAGAAAAATTTAGAAAACTAAAATTAAGCAATTATTCATTTCTAAATGTTATTGAACAGATGCGGAAAAAAACCTATCTTATTACAATAACGGCAGAATCGAGAGGTGCAATCACGAAAAACGAAATTTTCTCGCGAGGAAACGGATGTAAAACCAATTCTGTTGGCTATGTCATGATACGTCCGAGTCGAATATTAGGAATGAGCCTATCGAGTAAATGGGCGATGGGTGAAATTAGGGTGGGTATATCTATAAATGGAAAAATATTGGAAGGTTGCGAAATTACACTTCATTCAGCCCCGAGAAAACATAATAATTTCCAAAATCCATTTGAAGTTGATGTTTCGAGTGTTATTAATTTTGTTTGTTTGCAAGGAAATGCAACAGCGGAATGCACGGTAGCGTCACTGTTGATTGAATTAGATTAATCCGTTATTTTTCAATATATCATTTTTTAATTCACATGTCACATGCCAATATTTCAAAATTTTGAAATCATGTGGTGAACGAGGACGTAGTGTTAATGTGTGTTTGAATTTTCTGAGGAAATACTGCTACCACTTCAAGACTTTTGTTGTCAGTGCTGTAACTGTATGTCAGTGTAACTAAAAGCAAACAAACAATATTGTATGTTTAGTGATAACACACAGTTGTACATGATGGTTGTTGCTGTTGTTGTATGTAAAAAAAGTCAATAAAATACTTTTGTTCATTCACTTGGTGTTAGTTGTGATTTTCACGTCATTGAGTCCAGTTTATTGTTTAAGCATCCTTGTAATATGTTTATCTCAGGTCATATTGGATCTGGTAAAAGACAATTTGTAAAAAAGATGTTGACTTACAAATCGGATCTGTTTCAAGTGGCGGATAAAAAAGTATCGATTCAAAAAAAGAAACGGTTGTTAAATCAAAAAGGAGGATTATTTCCATTATTGGCTCTAGTTCCAGTCATCGCTAAAGCTGTAGCGGCAGGTGCACTCAGTGGCGGGGTGGCTCAACTCGTGAAAAAATATGAAGAAAATGGCTATTGTACCGTTCAAAATGCTAGAAGAGATGAATCGATGGAAATCAGAACAGCGACCACGCTTACCCCTCCCCCACAAGTCACACAGACCTCAGATTTATAGAAGTACTACAAAATGAATCCTTGTCCGAATCAGAAAAGGCACAACACTATGGACAAGTCAATGCTGTGATTCGTCATAGAAAAGGGTCTAGCCCTAAAGGATGGGAACAGTTTTCTCGTGGATTAAGAGAAGTCAACGTACCACAAGAAGTGGTAGGAAATAAACGGAGATGGTCATGGATACAACGACCCGAGTCAGACTCAGAGGAAGATGAATTTTACGATAGTTTTGTCGGGTCTATGAAGCTACACCTACGCCAACGACAATGATGCCTATGTACAAAGGTCAACCTCGTCAGTATGGACAGGGGCTTGGATCTATGTTTAAGAAAGCCATGAAACGTATCATGCTTTCACTGAATCCTTTGGTTCGATCTGGAGTTCGAACCTTGAAAAAAGAAGGACTTCATCTAGGAAAAGCTGCCATGCAAGATATCATGTCTGGATCAAACCCTAAAAAAGTGATACGAAAATGAGGAGCCAACGTGTTAAAAAATGTAAGCGAATCCCTGTTACGTGAAGTCATCAAAAAAAAAACAAGAAAAGTATATAGGTCAAACCAACCAAGAAAAAACTTCATTCGAAACTTCATCGTCGCCGGGTGAAGCAGGCCAGACCGCTTAATATTTTCGATTAAAAATCATGATGCAACACGGTTCTTGTGATTGCAGTAAAACAGAATTGGACGTGTCTGTCGTCCCCACTACGATGACCGCCATGCAGGAGGGACAATGGACTGAGCATTATCCCATTTCTGCCCTGAACAATAATGCTCCTATTGAATTCGTGATTCCTGCACAAGTAGAAAATTGGACAGATCTGAATCAGATTTATCTGGATATGAAAATCAAAATTACACAGGAGGATAATTCAGACTTGGCGAATGACAGTGAAATTGCCACCGTCAATAACTTTTTTTCACAGCATGTTCAGTAGCATAGATGTATATCTGAATAATAAACTGATCACCAGCAATGCGGACATGTATGCCTATCGTGCTTACCTTTGCTCTCCTTCAATCCATGTTGTAAAAGCACTCAGCTTCAGGCATTAAAATTATGGGCCGCAGACACCCCTGGTCAGATGAACACCAAAGTCCATGAAGGAGATGACAAGGGTTATGTGGAAAAGCGAAATCGTGTACATCAAAGTAGTGTGGTGGAACTATGTGGCCGACTTCATTTGGATCTGGTGATGCAAGATAAATATGTACCTAATGGGATAGAAATACGTCTAAGACTGAACAAAGCGTCACCCAATTTCTGTCTCATGGCTGCTCCACCCGCTAAAATCAAGTTTATGGAAGCGGGTTTCAATGTGAGAACCGTGGATTTACTCCCTGTGGTGGCCAATCAATAAACTCAATCAACACAACACAACATGAAAATTCCCATCCGACGTACTGAGGTGAAAACTTTTACTATTCCTACCGGTCAACGTTCCAAGATCGAAGATCATTTATTTCAAGGTCAATTACCAAAACGACTGATCATTGGTATGGTGAGAAATGGAGATATGAACGGGGATATAGCTACCAATCCGTTTGATTTCCGTCATTTTAATATCAATCATCTGGAGGTCAGTATTGATGGAAAAAGTATTCATAACAAACCGTTTCAACCCAATTTCGAAACGGGAGAATGTCCTACATGTCACTCTATCAAGCAACAGGAGCTCCTTTGGATTGAGTTTGAATGATTATCAAAACGGTTACACTCTCTGGGGACTGGATTTGACAGCCGGTCAAGGTTGCGAAGAAGGTCAACTACATCCTATAAAAACGGGGAATCTGAGATCGGAATTTCATTTTCGCTGATATTCAATAAGACGAAGCATTTGAGATTTAAAAAATGATGAAAATAAAGTGTTACTTTTTATTGGATGGAAAGATATTATAGTTAGGTACATGAATGAGGCTTACTACTTTGCAATGGATTCAACAATCTTCGGCTATATAACATTTTACACGCATTTGAATGCAAGCACCCGTTTATATGGTAACGCATGTTTCGTTTAGGAACATACTTTTAAAAATTCCCTTTACAGTTCATATTTGCATGCTTGATGATGCTGTAAGTGTTATAAGAAGTCTTGTGACTTGCTTCTAGACATTCGTACCATTAGATAGGGGTATACGGATCTATATGTTTTACAGGTTAACTACAATTCTGAACGCCATTAAATGTAGCAGGTGTATTATATTCGTTTTTATTTCCAGGTCCGCTGTAGTATGAATTTATACGACATTTATACACGTTCGAAGTTTGAAAAAAGTAAACAGATGAGTAACGATCAGAAAATCATAATTTAATTCGTGAAACGTTACATGAAACATACGTTACCAAATGTAACGAATGTTTCAATGCATATTTTCATATATAAACGGGTTCGAAGAGGGCAAAGGACGAATCGAGAGGGTTGAATTACATCTTTAAGTATTGACCGATCAAGAAGACTTTCAAAAACATATTCACATGCATGTCATAGAACAATAAATCATGCTTACCTTGCTTGTGCAATCTCACGCCTTTGATGATTTACTAATTCGTCAACATCATCAACATATGTGTGCCATATCAAGTTTTTACAGCACCTTTGATGACGTCACATTTATTCCAATGACGTCATAGCATCTATGAAACTTATGCGATACTGTAAGGAAGGTTCCTCATTTCTATGGTAACGTATGTTAAATCACGTATGTTACATTTGATACTTTATGGCATGACATACAGAGAAAGTTTGAAGGAATATCAAACATTTTCTTTGTAAAATGCAGTGATGTATAAGGCTAATTCGTGGATACATGCATGATAACTTGGATATTCATCAATGTCTGGTAAACCGTTGTAACGTATGTTTCATTCTTAAAAGCCTATGCGAAAATTCTGACAAGATGTGATGAATGATGAAGCACTGTTGTATACTTAATTACAATTGCTTTTATTTCGAAAGAAGTCGTATATGTACTTTTATTTCCAACAATTTTACATGAACACACTCTGTTGGAATATGAAAAAATCGCCCCCCTATTAATGGTTACGTATGTTTCAAAGCACTTGGCGACATTTTAAAAATCTCATTTGTATCATTATGCTACTGATGACCTTTGTGTCGATCTCCCCATAAAATAGTATAATATTGTACGTATCAAAAACCTTGAGTGTAAAAACTATCCGACGTGCATATTTTTTCTAAAATTTCATAAAATGCGAACATTGGAGGTGGCGACAGTAACGTATATTACATTTTGGAGTACTTCTTGGATTTATTTGAGCACATACTTTTTCATATTTTAGAAATTGATTTTGTCCTAAGTGCCCAACCCCAGTATGCAACTTATGCACTTCATTCAAATTCATTGCGTGCTTGCGTTCTGTAGATAATGCAAGGAACATCAAATGCTTCATCGTATTGAATATCAGCGTTTACTAGAGCGCTAGGACAAGCCATTAACGTGATTGTGCATGCAGAATACGATAATCAGATTGAAATCAACCAATTTAGAGAAGTAATTCTAGACTATTGATGGATCCAATGGACATAGAAAACATGGAACCAGGACAAGACTTTGAAATGCAATTATTGGCGTATCCTTGCGATACAAGTAAACGAACTGAATCCTTGCGAGAGGGGTTGAACCAACATGTGACAGAAGCACTTCAAACGTTAATTTATGATCAAGTGCATAAAGACTGTTACGGTTGTCAAGTTGCTCATCCTAGTCAAGTACATCATGTACTCTGCTTATACACGAACACATCAGAGTGGATAGAAATGTACATTCAAAGAGCAAATCGAGGTTTGGACGTGTTCATGGTCGTGGAAAAATGGTATCCTGAACTCGTGACCTTGACTGATAGTGAAAAAGGAGATGTCTGTCGATTATGGGTTCATTCACCGATGTTATCGACATTGCTTGTTCGTGTTTGTGCAAAAAAATCAGTTACCTTCGGAGAATCCTCATGATGTAAAGGCCTATATTGTGAATACACACAATGCGAATTAACCAGGAGAACACTGGGTGGCTATTTACCTCAAACACGACGTGTACTTTGATTCTTATGGACTACCACCTTTCGAGGAGATTCTCTGTTTTGTGAAAAACATTCAAAAGCTTATCAGTGGAATGCATTGTGTATACAAGGGAATACTTTACCTGTGTGTGGTGTTTATTGTTTATTCGTTCTGGATTTTATTTCTCGAGGATGTGACATAAACCAGATCCTTCTCACTCGATTCAGAGTTCTAGAGGATATGCCTAGAGATAATGATACTTATGTGACACGTTGGTTTGAACAACATTACGGCACTTATTATAGACAAACTCAATATGTGAACAAATGTGGACAAAAGTGTTTTGCACAACGCCATGATAGAAGCGAAAGCAAAGAAACATATATATCGGTCTGATTAAAAAAGTTAAATAAAAATACAAAAAGGATAAAAAAAATAAAAACACTAAAAAAACAAAAAAAAACGTCGTGGGGAAATCTATGACATAAAATTATATAATCATCACCGCCTGATGAGACCTATTGGAGAGGTCGAAACGTTTTATTCTTACAATTGTACTGATTAATTTCCCTTTTTTATAACATTATATCTCACTATATGCGTGTGTTAAAATGCACCATAATGCGTCTTTTCGTGTCCCTTTTTTCCATTTTTTTCACACCATGGGAGGGGGACATCCCCTCCCATACTCTCCCTCATAAAATAACAAAACAATAAAAATTGTTAATAACCATTTACTTCTGATGAAATAATTCTATTTAATGAATTTTAAATATCATTAATGCTTACAAATATCTAGTGTTTCATATCACCGAAATTTAACAATAATTTTGCCAAATTTATTTTCAAAAAAAAATTTTCTTGTTTCATTCATTTCCCCTCTATGTATACAATATATCGTCGGTTAGTCTATATTCTACCATCCGATTTTATACGGTCTGTTAATCCTTCTTCGTACATATCGTCAGCGTTTTCCGATAATCCTTCTTTGTGTATATCGTCAGCGTTTTTCCTCTTTATCTATATGGTCAGTTAATCCGTCAGTAGTTTAGTACGTGCCTTAACACTTTCAAAATCCCTGCGAAGGTGATCTCATTATTGAGGTTTTTCTGTACTTTTATTTTTTAAGGTAAATAAACACATAAATAATCATGTACACTAACATTCCCCTCTTTTTATAAAACATCAGGGTTTTTCCTTCTATAGCAAGGGCCATTTATTGATGTCTTCCCATCAGGAAAAATCGTGCAGTTTTCCCCCAAAATTCAGTCTACGTCAAGTTTTTTCTTCCCTTTTTTGCAAAAATACTGTGTTCTTTTTCAGAATTAAGAAAGGGGCCCCTTCTTTTACCTGTGAAAAAAAATACTTAATGATTGGCCCTTTATATTAAAATCCCCAATATTTATTTATTTATTTGTAATAAAAAAGTGACAGATTATGAAATTATTTGTATGAAAAAAAGATCGAAATATTGTTTGTTTAGCAGAAAATATCATTTATTGGTGTAATGAAAAAAAGATTATTTGGCCAAAAAAAATTAAAAATGAAATATCATTTATTAGTTTAATTTTAATCAACAATGTGATAAATTATGAAGTTATTATTATGAAATAAAATCAAAATATCATTTATTTATTTAACAAAGAAAATGATAGATTATGAAATTATTGTAATGCCTATAAATAAAAAAATTAAAATTTGTGATAGATTATGAAATTATACTACAGTGGAAACCCTCTAAACCAGTTCCTCTATAAACTGGTTTGTACCCAATATTTCACCTGTCGACTCATAAGTTTTTACGGCATCCAAATCATAGTGCTATACTGTAATTTTCACAACTCATTAATATTGCAGCACACATATGCCCATACAGTGTTCCAATATATGGAAAAAGCTCTGGACCCAATAACTTATTAAATGAATTTTAAGACCTGAAAAATGCAATTATTACCTTACTTACATAACTTATTTAATGTTATTTTTGATACAGGGTTATTCCCAGATTCATGGTGGGGAGGCCACATTATACTAATGCGTTAAAAAATTCATTAAACAATCCAGAAAATTACAGAGAAAGTGATTTAGGAAAATTATTTTCAAGAATTTTAAACAAACGTTTGAATAAATGGGCTGAATGCTATAAGGTTTACGTTGAGTCTTAGGCAGGGTTTAGAGCTGGTATGTGCACAACTCTGACAACATTTTTGTTCTTCACGGTTTAATTACTCGCATGATTATAAATAGCAAGAAATTAGTTTGTTGTTTCATAGATTTCAGTAAAGCCTTTGATTATGTTGAGAGAAACAGGCTTTGGCCTAAATTAATTAAATTAAGTTTTCAAGGGAAAATGTTTACTATCATGAAAAGCATGTACCCAAATATAAAATCTCGAGTAAAATTCAACAATTTACTGAGTGAGGAATTCACATGTATGTTAGGTGTTAGACAGGGAGTGTGTTTATCCCCTTTTTTCTCTCTATGTTTATTAATGATTTAGAAGAACATTTAAATTTTAATAAATTTGAAGGTAAAGATATTGTTTTGACTAAGCTTTTTTTCTTATAGTGCAACCTCTCCAGAGCGGCCCTCTTGAGTGACAACCTCCCTTCCAGAGCAGTATGCCTTTTCCCCACTGTACGATTTGACTTTTAATTTAACCGCTCTAGAGAGGCCGCCTCTCAACAACAACATAATTTTGCTACTCCCAGAGGGTGTTGCTTTGGAGAAGTTGCACTGTACTTTATGCAGACGACATTATAATTTTCTCTGAGTCAGCCGAGGATCTGCAAAAAGGCTTTGATTTATTGTACGATTACCGCCAAAAATGGAAATTAAGAATTAATGTTCAAAAAACTAAAGTTATTGTTTTTAGAAAAGCAGGTTGATTACCTCATAAAGCACAATTTGCATTTAATGGCGAAATCATAGAAATTGTCATTTGTTTCTCTTATCTTGGAATAGTTTTCCAAGGAGGATCTTTTAACATTGCACAGTCTTGACTAGCAGGAAAAGCACAAAAAGCCATTTTGCAATTAAACAAGTATCTTTTAAATTTCTCAGATCTTATGATTAGCCAAAGTTTAGATTTATTTGATAAACTAATTTTACCTATTCTAAACTACTCATGTGAAGTTTGGGGTTTTCAAAATGCGCCTAATATAGAAAGAGTACATACTCAATATTGCAAACAAATTCTAAATGTTAAACGGTGTACTCAAAATGATTTTGTTTATGGAATTTTAGGCAGATTTGATTTGAGTTTTTATAGATATAATAGGATTATCAAATTTTGATTGGAGATTATTAACAAGGATGAAACCAATTATTGTAGAATTATATACAATTTATTAAAATTAGACGCAGAAAATTTCCCTAATAAGTGTCTTGGGTAACCTTAGTCCGCAATCTTCTTTCAACCTTAGGATTTTATGAGGTGTGGTTAAGTCAAGGCATTAGCAATAAACGGATACTTTTTAATGTTTTTAGACAACGACTAAGGGATAGTAAAGTACAAAATTGGAACAATAGTTCATATAATTCTCCCAGGGCTGTCACCTATCATTCACTTATTAACTTTGATTTTTGGTTTTATCTAAGAGCAGTAAACATTAGTAAATATAGAACATCAATGACAAGATTGATTGTTGCCTTCCATAATCTTAACATTGAATCTGGTAGATAGCATAGACCGAGAAGTATACCTCATGAAAATAGAAAATGTCCAGTCTGTATCATAATCAAGGATGAATATCTTTTTATTTTAGAATGTTCAATGTATACAAATATTAGGAAACAATATATTAAGAGATATTTTTGGACCCGCTCTAGTATGTTTAAACTGAAATAGCTTTTTGAAAGTAGAACAAAAATGAAATTAAAAATCAGAACGTCTACATTTTAAAGTTTTTGACACTCGCAAATCGTTAATGTAATATTTACAAATATTTATTGTCTTATACATTATAAACTATGACAATCTCTGCCCTAAAAATCTACGTTATTGCAAATTGTTCACTTATTTGTATGTATTTATTAGCCTAATTAATAGCATTTTGAAAAATTATCTATATACGTTTATAGTTTATAGCTGAATTTATTTTTTTATTCATGTGAAAATAATGTATATTATGTTTTTTTTTCGTTCATCTGCAAAATATGCATTTAATAATTGATTTATTTGCATGTACTCAAACTACTCTCTTGTTCATCTTAAGAACTATTTCATATCTTACTGCCATTTGTAAATTATGCACTTAACCATTGTTCACTAGCGTCTATTTAAACTATTCTCAAATTAAGAACTATTTGATATCTTACTGTCATTTGTAAATTATGCACATAACCATTGTTCACAAGTGTCTATTTAAACTATCCTCATATTAAGAACTATTTGATATCTTACTGTCATTTGTAAATTATGCACTTAACCATTGTTCATTAGCATCTATTTAATCTATTCTCATATTAAGAGCTATTTCATGTGTCATTGAAAACTACGCTGCCAGACGACTACTTATTCCTACAAAATGGTAAACATAGTGCACCTTCTCTGCTACTGCTCGGTGTCATCTCTTATTAACCATCTTTAAATTAGATAGTTGCAAAAATATCTCTTTAAATATTTCACTTTAGTTACATCTATTGTTAATAACTTTGCAGATAGAATTATGAAAATGTAGCATTTATGATTCCATGTATCTGTACAAGGTATTTATCTTGCAAATTTGTATATATCTTGTATTTACCATTGCCATTGTCACATATCTTTAATTTTGATGTTTGTAATTGTAGCTTTCACATGGGCCTCAACGCCTACTGATTTCTAAATAAACTTTACCAAATTACCACATATATGTTAAAGAAAAATCCCTATCTACCAACCTATAGTTTTTGGAGCATATAACGGGAAACAAACATTTTTAGGTTTTAGTATTTCTTTTTCTTTGTTGTTTGCATGAGAGTCTGCATTTTATACCCACCACTAGTTAAGTTAATCTGCCTGCACCAAATATGACTGAAAAATTGTTGTCGTCCTCATTAAACACCAACTCAAACAAACAAACAAACAAAGAACAAAAGCAATACATGTGAATCAATGGTACTGTAATATTAATATTTGTTTAACAATTATCTGATATGAATTAGATATTTGTTTGGATTACATCTATATTCAAGGCTGTGTCTGTTGCTGTACTTTTTGAATTCAGCATTTTTTCCATGGCTTTTTTACATGAAGAAAATTTGTTTTATAATATTACATTTAGGCCCCCAAAAATAGGTTTGCCTCCGGTTACCCGACTGACCCACCTTTACCTGCCGACTCAAAAGTTTTTACGGCATCCAAATTGTAGTGTTATATTGTAATTTTCCCAACAGTGTTGCTGATATATGTAAAAAAAATACATAAAAGAAAAAATCCCTACCTACCAACCCATATTTTTTGGGCATGTAACCAGAAACAACCCCTTTTTTGTTTAGGCCTTAGTAGATACTGTAGTTTAGGGTTGAGACAATAAGTTGTCACAACATGACATGAATCACTGAAGGAGTAAGGGTCACTATCAATTGCTAGTAAAGTGGGGTCATATGTTTAAACTCAACTTTCACAACAGAACTATGAGAATGTACTGTACATATACCAGCAACTACAAACAATATATCACAAAACATACCCAACTTTCATGTCACAGGTGTTGAACAGATAAGGTACCGAAACTTTGCCAGTGTCCAAATTTCACCAAGATTAGCATTTACAAGTGAATGTTTTTTGGCCAAATTTTCCCTTCGTTTTACTGAAGCTGTTTCTGTTGATAGGGCCAGAAACTTATTATATCTGCGTGTAACAACTTGTCGATTTCTTTATTGAAGTTGGTCTAAATGTTTGACAATTGGTCTGGCATGAAAGAGGATGGAATTCTCTCTTGAGAATGTATTTCTGTTACTGTCGCCTCTCACAAGTGCGTCCAACAGCTAATTACCTATTGATTTGGAATGCTGTGGAAGCCTGCTGCGTCGCCATAGTAATCTTTCACTGGATCGTAAATTTTGATTCAAGACCATTGATCTATATGTAGAAGGATGCAGCATTTGGTTTCCTCTGATATCTTCCTTGTATTTAATAAGGCGGCGTACTGATAATCTTCTTGGAATTGTTTCTCCTGCAGTCTGCAAAAAGTTACAATATGCATTAGTACAGGATTAATAAATTTTATATGCATTATTATCTCTTAATAATGCCTGTACAATTTTTCAATCTGTTTAAGAGTGACTGTGAAAAAATGGAAGTTTGTTTGTCAGCTTTTTGTTATTATTTAACAAATATCAGATATTAGGCTTAAATCAAAATTAAGTGTGTTTGCCCTTTACCGACCAACTGTAAAAAAATGCTGACTCAAAACATTTTATTCCCGAAATCCAAAACATATTTTTTTTCATTTTCATATTTTCGCCAATAAGATATTTCCTTGCTTTGTCTGATGTTAGGTTCAAAAAAATGATCCTCTCTTAAAATCTGGGGTTGGTGAAGGGCAAACAAAGTATTTTTTAATTATAGCCTTACATAAAGTATATTATTTCGTCAACAAGAACAAAGCAAAAACATTTTTGTACTAGACTTGTGATATGGCTTAGATTACAGAAATTTAGTAAAAATATTTGAATAGAACTAAACCTGAGTCTGTCATTGAAGAACCTTTTCTGTGAACATATAAGTGTAATTTATGCTTAATCAGCAATTCTATAATTGAGAATTTAATGTTTACACTTTTAATTATTTTTCACTTGGTTTAATGCTGTTTTTCATAATTTTTTCTATTATATGCAGTAGCCTATTCTTCAAAACATCTTTCACCTGTAAAATCAAATATGTAGAATTTTCAAAGAAGGGTATGACCTGCTGTGACCAGGATTTAGCCCAGATTGCCATGTTGCAAGTCCAGCACACTAACCACTGTACCATTGGTGAGGCCTATAATTTATTAATTTATTTAATATATTTGAAAACAAATTTTGCCATCCTACCGAACATTTTTCCATTAGGCTGATCTAAATGGAAACATGGTATTTAATTTTTTCGCCTAACTAGGGATAAACATGTTTGAAGAATTAATTGTCTACTTAGAGAGCAAAATGGCAAGATTCAAAACACAGCATAAATTATGCTTTAAATGATTCTGTTGTCTGGTAAAGAAAATATCTAAACTGAGCAATGAACCCTGAGATAATTAACTAATTTTTTAGAAACTACAGTCAAACCTGTGAACAAAGGCCACCCTGAGGAAAGACAAAATGTGGCCTTTATTGACATGCGGCCTTTATTCAGAGATCAGTTTGTTCTAAATAATCTGTGATAGTTTTTCAAAGAATGGCCTTTATTCACAAGGTGGTCTTTATTTGGAGGTGGCCACAAACACAAGTTTGACTGTACATCAGATTTTATTAAAATTTAGCACTCACAACATTTTAAGTGCCTGGAACAAAATGAGTTTCAGCCAAACTTGTTGGATGCGAAAGTAGTTAGCAATTTCTTAAAAAAAATAAAAAGATTTCTTACCTTGTACAAAATGGACCTTCCTTCTATTGTTGTTATTGTCAGGGTAGAGCCTCTGAATCATATTGGTTGTATAAGTACACTTGAAAAAAACTGATTGTTAAACTCTTTAGTGAAGTGGTTGAGTGTCCGCCTACAATGCTAGGGGTCCTAGGTTTGATCCCCGGTTGGAACCATGGATTTTTCTCACTCCCAATTTACTATAGTTACATTATTGGACAGGTTACCATGTTACTAAGACCACCAGGCAGACTGACTGAAAATAGTCTTATTATTGAGACCCAACAAATTCTAAGGCCATATCAACAATTTTTCCCTATTTTGTTTGGGCCTGGTAAACGTACCCTTCACAATCTAAAATAGAGACATTTTCCCCAATTCTTGACCTAAAGATTCCCAATTTTGGCATCAAACATGCATTTTTTCCCAAATGGATGGGACCCAAATGCTTTATAAAAATTGCAAAACAAATCACTGCTTATCATACACCTTTCTTCATTGAAGTCATTTACTATTTCAGTTTTATTCCTTCTTAAATCAGTTTCAATCCAGGGCTTTTTTCACAGGTAGGGGAAGGGACCTTTTCTCAACTTTGGGGAAAATAACATGGTATTTTTGCAGAAAGGGTAGGAAGAAACTTAATTTAAACTGAATTTTTGGGGGAAACTGCATGACTAAAGATTTTTTCCTGAGGGGAAAGGCCTATAAACCGCCCCTGCTATCAGTCTGCGAAAAATGCGTATAGTCTGAGCTCAAGGCTATAAAAATCTGGCCCAGACAATAAACTTCCGTTGTGAATGTAGTCCGATCGGACTATAGAGTTTTTGGAAATTGTAAAAATGGGTTTTTCAAAGTTACTATAAATATTGCCGCACAATTGGAAAATCATACGAGAATTTTACCAATCTAAATGATGCTTTTTCGTAAGTGCACACAACTTTGTTTCTGCTAACATGCGCTTAGAGTCACGGACATGGTATCAGATTACTGTCGACAGTAGTCTTTCAGATGACCCGGAGTATGCGTCAGAGTCCGTTTTCGATGATGGTGAAGAATTAACTGAGAACTCCTTAGAAAAGGACCGTTGCTTCACTATAACCACAAAATAAACATTCAAATCGCTGTATGACGTCACAACCCTAACCCTAGCTGAGTAATTTTTTGAAAGGAAATTCATCGCTGATGACATAACGCAAGGAATTAATGACGCATTTCTTTATCACATGACTACTATATTCTCACATGCCTCATCTGGAATGATTTTTAAATATTTAGTACAGTTACATGGTTTCTCAGAATTAATAGATTGGCCCTTTATATGTGAAATAGAGATATGCAGTGT
This sequence comes from Lutraria rhynchaena, assembly GCA_008271625.1. Lineage (NCBI taxonomy): Eukaryota > Metazoa > Mollusca > Bivalvia > Venerida > Mactridae > Lutraria > Lutraria rhynchaena. The sequence continues at coordinate 108,089 of VIBL01000273.1, read as the reverse complement.
TTATTGAGCATTTAGTTGTAATTATATCAGAGATGAACTGAATTCGGATATGCTTTGCGTGCAAGACTATTAGTGCATAGATATGTTATCAATCATATTGTTATAATTCTGTTGATATAATAATGACATGTGTAACTCAGGTTAAATTTTGATTTTACTTAAGAGTTTGATTTTGTGCTTTAATGAATTATGCTTGTTTTCTTTGTGATATAAGTTATGATGAATCCATTTGTTACATATTTATATAATGTCTGCTCCACCAGAAAAAAATCAAATAGACTTTAAAATAGCCTATAAAATGTGGTTCGGACTATAAAAATATGGTTCAGACTATAACTTTTTCTGCAAAACATAGTCCAAAGGACTATAGGTAAAAAAGTTTTTTTGTGCAGACTGTGCTATAGAAAAAGAAACCCCGGTGACCCTATGAGAGTTGGGGGATGTTAATGCTCTAGTGGTCACACTTTTGAGCGAATCCTCATCAGACCTGGTCAGAATGTTTGTCTCAATGATATCTTAGACAGGTTTGAACATGGGTCATCAGGGGTCAAAAACTAGGTCACCAGGTCAAATCATAGATAAACCTTGTTAGCGCTCTAGGGTTCACAGATTTGATTGGATCTTCACCAAACCTTGTCAAAATGATTGTCTCAATGATATCTTGGTTAAGTTCGAACATGGGTCATCTGGGGTCAAAAACTAGGTCACCAGGTCAATTATAGAAAAACTTTGGAGTCACAGTTCTGATTGTAGGTTCACCAAACTTTGTCTAAATGATTGCCTTAATGATATCTTGGTTAAGTTCGATCATGGGTCACCTGGAATCAACAACTAGGTCACCAGGTCAAATCACTAGAAAACTTTGTTAACCTTCTAGAGGTCGCAGTTTTGATTGGATCTTTGTTTAACTGTGTCAGAATGTTTGTATTAATGATATCATAAAAATGTTCGAACTTGGGTCAATTGAGGTTAAAAACTAGGTCACCAAGTCAAATCACAGAAAAAAACATAAAAGTTGCAATCTTTACTCAGTAGAATGAAAAAGGCCCTTTTGTTTCCTTATAGATCTTTGGCCCATGACGTATTACTTGTAATTATTCTGCATTATTAATAGTTCCCCACCCCCTGCTTAAAGATGACTAACAACTTCTTATAGTAAAACCTCAATTATACGACCACTTTTGGGACTCAAGAAATTGATACTCATTATGACTGGGTCTCATTATCAAGTTGAATTATCAGGGAGTTGAGTTGTAATGTAAGATGACTTGGAGAATATAAAAGACATGCCCTGCCCTATTAATTTTACAGTCTAAATGTGTGTTACAGCCACCTGTTAATAAAGGCCACCTTTTGAATAAAGGTCATTCTTTGAAAAACTGTCACTGATTATTTGGGTCATTCCATGTCATTTCAACCAGTGGTCCCCACCTGACCATCTCAGATTTTGCTAAGATTTTACATGCATTTAGTATATTATATTTGATGGAAAAATACAAAATTTGAATGCTTTATTGTAAATAGCTTTAAAGATATGGCCATTTGAAGGAGGTAGGGGGTACCCTAAAATTGCGACCAAAATTAAGACTTGAAATTTTCGGCCATTTTTAGGCTTCTATAACTTCTGAACAACAAAAGATAGAGGTCTGAAATTTTCAGAGTCATTTCACACTAACCTATAGTCCTAGAAAATATGAAAATAGTTACTTAATATTCCTAAATGCATGCTACAGAGAATGACAAATTTGAGATTTTTTCAGTTACGAACTTCTAAATTACTACTTTTAACCACCCATTACACAAAAACTAATCATCATATCCATTAGAAATTTTATATGGTATATCTTGGCTACCTAAGGATTGGATCTGTGTAAAATGAAAGTGCTATCATATGTAATGCATAAAATATAAGCAGCTGAAAATTAAAAATAACTGTCCGAACTTCATATTCAAAGGCCAAAATCAGCATGTGGGCTAGGTGGTATCAAAAAATAAAAGACACCATGTGAAAGTACAGAAAATTCCATAAATTTTGACACCAAGCACAACTTGTATTTCTAAATTTTTCTAAAAGGAAGGACCAGTGTTGGGTGCCAACAGACCATATCCTTACCGAAATTTCAGACTTGACAACTGCAACAAGTCGGCAATATAAACTTAGCCAGGTTGCAGAAAAGAGGGTCTCTGAACTGTTTAAAAAATTTCTGAAAAGACATTACTGAACCAACTTTACAAACTATTCTTGAACACTTACAAGTACATAATATCTTCCAGACTGTGCAGTACATGTATATATATTTGAACACTTAAAAGTAACTAAATCTTCTGTTATGTTGCTAAAATAACTGGGCGAAAATGTGCATATTTAATTTGAACATTAAACTTAGAAAAATTTAGAAATACAAGTTGTGCTTGGTGTCAAAATTTATGGAATTTTCTGTACTTTCACATGGTGTCTTTTATTTTTTGATACCACCTAGCCCACATGCTGATTTTGGCCTTTGAATATGAAGTTCGGACAGTTATTTTTAATTTTCAGCTGCTTATATTTTATGCATTACATATGATAGCACTTTCATTTTACACAGATCCAATCCTTAGGTAGCCAAGATATACCATATAAAATTTCTAATGGATATGATGATTAGTTTTTGTGTAATGGGTGGTTAAAAGTAGTAATTTAGAAGTTCGTAACTGAATAAATCTCAAATTTGTCATTCTCTGTAGCATGCATTTAGGAATATTAAGTAACTATTTTCATATTTTCTAGGACTATAGGTTCCTGTAAAATGATTCTGAAAATTTCAGACCTCTATCTTTTGTTGTTCAGAAGTTATAGAGGCCTAAAAATGGCCGAAAATTTCAAGTCTTAATTTTGGTCGCAATTTTAGGGTACCCCCTACCTCCTTTAAATAGCGATATCTTTAAAGCTAATTACAATAAAGCATTCAAATTTTGTATTTTTCCATCAAATATAATATACTAAATGCATGTAAAATTTTAGCAAAATATGAGATGGTCAGGTGGGAACTTTTCTGATAATTGGTTGATTTCATATGGAATGACCCATTTAGAAAAAAAAGACCTCCAAATAACGGCACTTGTAATAAAGGCAATATTTTGTCTTTCCAAAGGATGGCCTTTGTACACAGGTTTGACTGTTATTTTTTCCAATTATTTCAGCAATTAATTTATTTAATTAATTCAGTATTCCACTTTGTTTATATTATTGTTTTTTAGCTCACCAGAACCGAAGGTTCAGGGTGAGCTATTAGGATGGGTAGGTGGATGCTCTGGCAACTGGCGTCAACAATGGTCTTCTCCTCAGAAACTACCAGTCGTATTTACTTCAAATTTGCTGTGCAGAAGCCTTTTGACGTTCTGACTGCAATTTGCTCACATTATACCAGTTGACCCCTTTAGGGGTCATTAGAGCTAAAAATAGAAAAAAAACATTTGATCATCTTGTTCTCATGAACCAGTGGATGGATCATCACCAAACTTAGTCTGTAGCATTCTTATATGGACTTTTATCAGATTTGCTCAAGAAAAATTTGGTCAGCCCCTTTTAGGGGCCGCTGGAGCTAAAAATAGAAAAACCTTTAATCGTCTTCTTCTCATGAACCAATGGATGGATCATCACAAAACTTGGTCTGTAGCATCCTTAGATGATCCTTTCTCAAGTTTGCTCAAATAAAGTTGGTTGGCCCCTTTTAGGGGCCGCTAGAGCTGAAAGTAGAAATACCTTTAAATGACTTTTTCTCATGTTTCTATGGATGGATTATTACCAAACTTGGTTTTAGCATCTTTAGATAGTGTTCTATCAGATTTGCTCAAATAAAAATGGTTGGCCCCAATTAGGGGCCGCTAGAGCTAAACATAGAAATAACTTAAAAATGACTTCTTTTCATGAACCAGTGGTTGGATCATCACCAAATTTGGTCTGTGGCATCCTTCAGTCATCACGAATATTCTTGTAGTATCCTTTGATGGTCCTTTATCAAGTTTATTATTGTTCCCATTATTTGCCCACAAGTGTACCTTTATTACCGTTTTAGTAACAAGTTAATTAATATTTATTCTGGTGAGCGATGCAGGGCCATCATGGCACTCTTGTTTCTTTTACTGTTTTTTTTGTTGTTGTTTACTTCTTTCCCAGACACCGGAACCGGAAATGAATCGAATCGAATAGTAGCCGAAACAAAATTTTCCCTTAAATATGCCGATCTATGTGCCCAAAATCGGATTGACCTACTTAAAGGGCACAAATGCTGCATTCTGATTGGCTATTGAAATTCGATGCGCCCTTATCGTACTTGGAAAATTGGCGAGTTGCAAAATTGTGTTTTTGGCCGATGGCGCTTTCGCGTTTCGTCTTACATGTACGATGTGGGGGTGTTTTGGATTCCTCTCACTGCGGCACATCTAATGAGACATTATATGCCATGATTAGACCTAATTTGACATCTCTGGGGCAAAAATAGTACACATTTAGGCAGTATTTGGTGCAAAATGCGCACACAAATTATATTCATGCGACGAAGTTCACCCTGTTTATAATTTCGGGACGGCAACAATTGTAAAACGGCACTTATCCACCTTTGTTAAGTTAAAATTAAGTGTGCAGGGCCAAAATAGGACATTTTCGGGCTGAAAAATTTTTTCGAGATTTGTATTTAAATCACTGGCTGGGTTTGTTAAATGCATTCATCGGATTGACAAATTATTAGAGAAAAAGCACTTCGGGAGTATTTTGTGGCCCTAAAAAGGGGCTTTTGGGCGAAATTAAGCAATAGCGTGCTAAACCTCCGAATCCGTGTAGGGTTCTGCCTTGTCTCTTCTGAGCATAGACCACATTATGGCAGTGACGGTCTTCCTTTTGGTGTGCTCGGTGTAGGTGACGTTCTCCAAGAATACTTTGAGCACACCATGGGTCTCTTCGTAGATCAGACATGAGATACGTTTCACACCGCCTATACGAACCATAATAGAAGTGCTTGTTGAGCTATAGTGATCAGTCAGTCTACTCCATCGTCCACACCTGGGGCTTGTTAATTGCTCTAGTGGTCAAACTTTTGAGCAAATCTTCATCAGTCTGGTCAGAATGTTCAGCTCAATGATATCTTAGACAAGTTTAAACATGGGTCATCTGGGGTAAAAAAACTAGGTCACCAGGTCAAATAGAATGGGAATTTTCTTAACACTCGAGAAATTACAGATTTGATTGCATCTTCATAAAACTTTGCCAGAATGTTTGTATTAATGATTTTGTAAATCTGTGCCAATATGGATCATCTCCAGTCAAAAACTAGGTCACTAGGCCAACACACCAGAAAACCTGTTAATGCCCTGGAGGTTGCAATTTTGATTGGATCTTCATCAACTTTGTTAGACTGTTAGCTTTAATCTTACCTTGAACAGTTTGAACATGGGTCATCAGGGGTCGAAAACGAAGTCACCAGGTCAAATCATAGAATAACCTTGTTAACGCTCTAGAGATCACAGTTTTGATTGGATCTGCGCCAAACCTTGTCAAAATGACTGTTTTATAGTCTGATAAACACACATAAAGAGCATGTGATAAACACACATAGTCTGATAAACACAAATGTAGCCTGGCAAACACATAAATCTGACAAATACACAAATAATCTAACAAACACACATACGGTCTGACAAGTACATATTGTCTTAAACATTCATACAATCTAACACACATATTGTCTGAGAAATACACATGCAGTCTGACAAACATACATACAGTCTGATAACACCACATACAATCTACCAAACGCACCTACAGTCTGATATATCCACATTTAGTCTGGCAAGACATGCATATAATCTAATAAACTTATCGACAGTCTGATAAACACACATGCTGTCTGATTAACACACATATAGTCTGATATAACCACATACAATCTAACAAACACACCTGCAGTCTGATAAATACACATATAGGCTGACAAACACATACAGTCTGCCAAACACACATAAAATCTGACAAATACACATATAGTATAACCAACAACCATACAGTCTGAAAAATACATATTGTCTAAAACATGCATACAATCTAACTCACATATTGTATGAGAAACACACATGCAGTCTGACAAATACACATATAGTCTGATAAACACACATACAATCTAACAAACACACCTACAGTCTGATAAACACACATATAGTCTGGTTAACATGCACACAATCTAATAAACACACCTCCAATCTGATAAACACATCTCCAGTCTGATAAGCATACATATAGTCTGATAAACACACTTATAGCCTGATAAACATGCATACATTCTAACAAACTTACATATCGACTGTTGAATGCCAGAAGGGGCTATCAGCAGTTTTGGTCAAAAATGACTTTTTGTTTGAATACATTTTCATGTGTATTTACTGTGCACAAAATATCTAAGCCAGATTCCAATGATAAGTGGTGATAACGCACTACCATCAAAGGGGTCTATCAGCAGAGTCCAAATTTGTTGACTGCCAGAAGGTACTAACAGCACAGCCTATGCCGCCAGAAGGGGTTAACAGCACGGTATTGTGCTGATAGGCCCTATGGTTCCTGTTTATTCATCCTGCATGCCAAATATCTGATAAGAGTTATTTATTTGTGTGACTATTGAATGTATATTTGCAATGCAGACTGTAGCTGTAATTAACACTTGGTTAGGGTTACTAATCATTAATCAAAGCCTGTAAAAATTAGATTTGCACTGTGCAGGGGAAAGTAAGGATCAGGCTGTAAATTCTGCACATTTTAGAAGAAATTATGTTATGATGAAGGTAAGTCTTTATTGTTTACCTATGTTGATTCTATAAATTATTGCTGAATGTACATCTTAGACGCATTTAATGAATAATAAGTGAACATTTAAATTGAATTTGTGTCTACGGAATGTGCTGCTATTTCTATATCTGTTGACTCCTTCTGGCAGCTAAAGTAAGGTCATGGACGTTTTGGATATTTTGGAAATATTTTTCAGTATTTGTTAGCTATATAACTTAGATTTATTAACTTGTTATCAAAATAGTTATTTGTTTTATGTTTATCTTATATTGAAAATTTCTATGAGAATGTGTATTTGCTAATAGCCCCTTATGGCAGCATAAAATTTCTAATATCAGATATGGAATTTGACTAGTCAGACAAGGATATTTACACTGCTGTCCTACTCGATACATTGTTTGTTCCAGCCATTGAAAATCATAATGGTGCATACATTAAGAAATTTGTGAATGTATTTATGTAAATCAATAAAACTATGACTGAACCAATGGTATTGCAGTATTTCTAGATCTAAAACACCAGTAAATGTGTTCAACAACTGCATTAAAAAGTTAATCAATAAATTAGTCCAGTCAGTTTAATGAGTGCACTGATCAAATTCTTGGGTAAAAGGGAAATGGTGTCATAATTTTGATCATAATATTATAATTCAAGTTCCACAAATGAACATTCACCAAAATTAAGTCATGTCACTGCTCTACATTTGACCCATTAATTCTGGTAATTGCACATTCATTGAAACTTAACATATACTTTAGAACAGTGCATAGAATGTAATCAAATATAATTATTTTTGATAAAATTGCATGAAAGCCTTTTCATGCTGGATACATGTAGGTTGTCACAAAAATAGATTTATTATTTAACCTTATTGTTGCAATTCTGCTTACAGCATATGCAAAAAATACTTGTGTACATGTATTTAAGTATAATATGTTCTGATTTCCAGAAACAGACCTACCAAGTTTGCCATCAAATGAGAATCCACTGCAACAATCATCGGAAGAAAACATTCCATTACTATAGTTAAAAAGAAAAATGATCTGGATGGCAAGGGAAAACAAAAACAAGTGTCAAAATCCACTTGTCATATGATGACGATTCAGCTTACTATTGTGACTTTCAATGTCAACTATGCTGAAAGTTTGTCATATTCTGACAATTTTCAAAGTCAATACTTTGAAAAAAAGGAAATGAAAACAGGGTTGTCCTCAAAAAGGAGAAAAAGGAAAAACTGCAACAAAACCGGCAAATGAGGAACAGAAAATTCAAGAAGCCATACAAAGGAGCAAAGAAAAAAGTGAATTGAATACCCTGCTGAAGCATTTTGCAGAAAGAGAAGTTACATACCTTCTTAACACCAACGGGCTAGAGAGACAGAACAAATTACACTAGATGTCAACTGCTTCTTTAATGCAATAGCACATCATTTTGATGCATGTCACTATATATATATATATATATATATATACATAGAAACAAACTCCACAGCCCTGTCGTACATGATCACCAGACATTGAAGGACAGAATCAGGTAGATACGGAAGATATCAAGTTAGCATATTTAGTAATGCCAGGTTATGAACATTATGATTATGATGTTTGATGCAACAAGACTAAGAAGACCAGCCTACCAACTTGTTCATAGATGTTAAATGAAAAAGATGTGCCCAGCAAGAATCAACAAGTTTTTTCTCAATACACTAAATATTGGAGAAAAAGTAGTTAAGTGCACATCACAAAAAAGTCACAGGAACTTTTATGGCACTGATCACAAAAAAGTACGCCCCTACTAACCAAACAGATGAGAGCATAATTCACCACGTTAGAAAACACAAACTATTTTCTGTAGTAGACTCACACTACAGAAGAAAAACAACACCAAGACAATTTTAAGTCAAAGTCTCTCCATTAGAAAAATGTATGAACTGTTTAAAATAAAATGTCAGGAGGATGGCAAAATGGTGGTTTCAGAAAAGGTGCATAGAGGCATTTTCTGAAAAAGTTGAATCTTTTCACAATCCAATGAAAGACATGTGCCTGGTGTGTAATACTTTCAATGAAAAGCAAAGAAAATAGGGAACAGAAAATGATGAGATGAAATATTGAACATCTGAAGAATAAAGCTGGGTCAATGATCGAGAAAGATAATGATAAGAAAAAAGCAAAATGTGACGAAGACCTTTTCGTGGCTACCTTTGATCATCAGGCAGTATGACAAACACCATGCTCAAAAGCACATTATATACGAAATGAATCAGTTACAACCTTACTGTGTATTCATTTGCAGACTGTTACATTTGTTAAATGTTACATTTGGAACAGACAAAATGCCACCAAAATATTAGGAAATTTGCCAATCGAAAGGTCGTTGGTTCGAATCTTGGCTCCGACTTCTGATATTTCAGGGACGTTTTTCAGTGTCCCCCACTCCACTATTAAGCCTAGCACCTAGTTTAGAAATTCAAAGGACACATGTGAAGTGTGTATCGGTGCTTTACACCGGGCACAATAAAGAACCAGGAGGTCTATTCAGAAAGAGTAGGGATTTATACCCGGTTCTCCTGTATCTGCTCCCCTCTCTCTAGGGTGGGTCTGAAATGACTGTCGAATGGCCCGTTAAACAACTTATAAAAAAACTGGCCATATTGTGTCTGTTTGCTAACAAACAAAAAGGTTAAAGATTGTCTGCCATGCACTGACTTCCTGAACAGTTCCGAGTCAGACATGGATGACAAATTTTGATTCCAAATACTATTTGTGTCGAGGAAACACATTTTTGTGACCTGAATTGTTTGTAAATACTGCAAATAAAAGCATTGTTTAACATAAACCGTTGATTTACTGTGAATGATCATCATAATATTTGCTGATAGACCCCTATCAGCATTTAAGAACGTCCAATTAATCAGGCTGCCAGAAGGGGCTATCAACAAAAAAATACCTAATATGGCTTTGTCCATTGACTTTCAAGTTAAATATTTTTTGTGTGTTTTGACCTTTACATGTACAATAACTTTTCTGTAAATTTAAGCCTGCTAATAACACTTACTGATTTTTCAGTAAAGTCGGAAGTTTTAAACGCGTTTTTCTCAAAACTAAAAACTGCTGATAGCCCCTTCTGGCAATCAACAGTCGATATCAACTTTCCGGGCAAGAGATCGAATCTATTTTTAACCCCGGTCAAGCCACCACCAAGCTGGGAATGTTGAAATACCCCGACGATTTTGCCAAAGCGCAAGGGTTAAATCAGTTGTGGTTGAGGGATATGCCAATCTGGTCAATAACAACGGATTTAAGGTTCGTCAAGCTCTAATGATTCGAAGGCCGGATCCAAAAGGCACGTTTAGTTTCTGCGTGCCGCTAAAACACATTTTCGGATTTTGTGAAGATTACGATAAAATTTTGTACGGGATGAAACAGACTTTAACTCTGGTGAGACAATCCGACGACAACGGTATCTTTAGGGCTAACGGGGTGGATGCCGGTCAAGTGGCCCTCAGCAAGCTGGCTTGGTTTATTCCCCACGTCGAACCCGCCGACGCGCAAAAGGCCACTTTGTACAAGACGATCGAATCCAAAGCCAGTCTTCCCGTAGGTTACCGTATGAGGCAGTGCGATTCTATCAGCGTGGAGACTTTTCGGTCAAGTCTGGTCCCGAAAAGCCTCGTTGGATCATAGTCGGTTTCCAAACCGACAGAGACGGCAATCAAGAAAGAAACCCCGCCCTTTTCGATCACGTCGGTTTGACAAATATGTACGTTACACTCAATTCCGATAGATATCCTCAAGTGGATCACCAATTGGATTTCACTCAATTTAAATTTCCTCGCGCGTACAAAGACGTCGCCTCGTTTAGATCCAATTTTTACAGCATGGACGAAATCATTTCCAATCCCAAGATTTCGCCGGAAGATTATCGCGATCTTTTCCCTCTGTTTGTCTTTGACGTGAGTAAACAGAGCGAAAGAATGAAATATTCTGTGACGGATATAAACATCAAAGCTCAGTTTGGCGCCAACGTCCCGGCTAACACGGAGGCGTTTGAGGTCGTCATTAGCGATAGATTAATGACGTTTCAATCCGACGGGAATAAAATAAGCGTCGTTTACGGTTGATTTAAAAATTACATTTTTTTTATAAAATGTCCGATTCAGAAAAAATAACCACGGCTCAAAATTTTGAGGGGATTAAGCACCCGCAAAATCCGGCGTTTGATAAACCATCGGCGAATGAGTTTAAGCAACGTAAACTGAATTAAATAAAAAAAAATAAAAATAAAATAAAAAAATGTGTGAATTTACGGTAGAAAAAAAAATATTATTTAGACGATTTTGTTGGTGAGTGCCTGATAAAACGATCATGCCCGTACGAGAAATCATTCGGAAGCTGCTCGCTTTTTGGTTGCCCCACCGATTTTTGGGTCTTTTTAAACGAGATGCATCCGGCCGTGATCAATTTTTTAAACGAGAGAGACAACACCAAAGTCATCCTTTTTTTAGTCTGTAAAGCGGTTGATGATCCGTGGGGATGTTTTTCCGAAATAGAAAACGACCGCGAAGAAATAGATAAAGATAAATTATATAAAAAAATGGTCGCAACCGCCTTGGATAGCATGGTTAATGATCACGCGTGCGAGATCAATTCCAACAATTATATTTATTTCGATTCACTCCGCTTTATCACGTTTACAGACGAGAGTTTTTTGGATTAACTTGACGATAATGAAGATTTGAGCGATTCAGAACCTGATGATGAAGATTTGAGCGATTCAGAACCTGATGATGAAGATTTGAGCGATTCAGAACCTGATGATGAAGGTTTGGGAGATTTAACAAATCTGGTTACTGTGGAAAGAGACGATAGCCCCGCAGCTGCGTAAGTTTTTATATTATTCGTTCAAAACGAATAATATGAATACGACATCGAAAAAAAATTATCTTGCGCGTATAAAAAATGTTTACGTTGCTCGAGTTGAGACAAATTATTAAAAAACACGGAATAAAAGGCCATTCCCGAAGCACCAATTGATTCAAGTTCAAGAATATCATCTTTTGCCAACCGCTTCTCATAATACGGAAACGAAAGTAACGATTGTGGATATAGCAACGCGAGAGTTTTATTCTTTTCCATCTATTATTGTCGTTTTCTGCGCATACCTCCCCGCGTTTGATAAACCGTCGACGAACGAGTTTGAACAGCGAAAAATAAAATGAAAAAATCTTTTAATTTTTTTTAAAAAAAATATAAAATATGGGTAAAAATAACTTTATAATAACGAGAGATCAATATCGTGGGCGCAAAAACCATGCTCGGTTACCTGGCGGCCTTGAGGGTTTTTTCCAACCAAAAACTATTGACCTAATCGAGATTGCGTTGAATGATAAATACGACTCACGAATCGCCATGATTTGTGAGATAACACCACCCCATCGCGGACGGGGTTTTGCTTATGATGGTATGGTTTTGGCTTTTTATACACTGTTGCGAGTAATTAGTCGCGGAAGTGGTAATGTTAAAGGCGAGGTAATGAAGAGCACTGAAGATAAATATATTCCGGGTACAATTTTAATTTTTAAAGAAAGAAATATTTTAGACGAAACTGATTTAAATTCTCTAAAATTTCCGTTAACTTGAATAATTTGATTAATTTAAAAAAAAATTATTTAAAAAAGTATGGATTATTCTCTTCCGAAACTTAAACAATTGGCAAAAGAAAATAAAATTCACGGGCATTCGTTGTTGAATAAACCCGCGTTGATAAAATTGTTTATTGAAAAAGATATAATTCCCGAACCGATTAAACGAGAAAAGGAGAGAAAAATTGAGAAAAAAATATATCCGTCGAGATACGATTATTTGAAAACGGTTGATAAAACTCGGATTCCGGTCGTTATAAAAGACGTTGATACCGGCGAAACGAAAACTTTACGTTCCATTCACGCCGCGGGACAATATATAAAATTGGCGCCAAAGAGCGTAAAATTGCACGACGGTAAAATTTATAAAAATAAATACGCGATCGACGTGCGTTGGCCCGATAAAAATGATTTTTACTTAAAAACAATTTTTAAAATAAAAAAATGAGAGATTATAAATCTTTGATGGAAACGAAAAAAAAACGGATAAAAATGATATGGTTAATACCCGAGGTATAACAGTTTTGAATTTACGTCATTCTCCGATATTCCGAAATGGTCTGAGGAAGGCGCGTACAAAAATGCGGGAGGCCTCGTTGTGTACTGCGATAACGAAGATGATTTAGACTTTAAAGTCGGGCATGGGGCGCAATTTTCCTTTTATCACGGCGCCGGGGATTGGCAAGACGGATATATGAAAATCACCGAAATTGGCGACGATTTTATCGTAGGGATAATTTGCCTTGTTACGAGTACTGTCGAGAACTCGAAAAAGGAGAAGATTGTTCGTTGATACGACTTCCAAAAAAATGTTTTTGGCGCGTAGATAGGCCGAAATGTTTCGAATGGGAAAATGATAAAAGGTACATTTTACCGGATGGAATTAACACGTTGGCGCTCGGGCATTATCGTATTAACGAATTGGCCGATATAATAGACGAGCCCGTTTAAAAAAGAGTTATAGATTATATTATTTTAATAAAACGGATAATATAATCTTTTTTGATTTTTACTTAAAAACAATTTTTAAAAATAAAAAAATATGAGTTTCTTTGGAAGAATCAGTAACGCAATGCAACGCGCCGCGTCAAACGTTTTATCAGGCGCTCGTGCTTTAGGCGCGAGGGCGCGAGAAAATATTAATCATTTTACGAATTGGTTAACCGATAATGTAGTCGAAGGGCAAATTAATCGAGTGTTGGAGGAGATTTCGGAAGAAACGAGGAGGAGGCGGGAACCGTCTTTTGTGATGGTTGAAAGTCAATCCGCTTTGAGGGGATTTGCGACTACGCATACGATAGAAGGGCGAGCGGGTTACGATCCCCGAATGTTTTTCGAGACGGTTAGACTGCAGGTAATGTCCCATCTCGAAGGACATCGACAACATAAAATTAAAATGGTTTCAAATGTTGGATGGAAAAACCCAACCTCGCGACCGGCGAGGAAATCGTGAGAGAGGCGCCTTTTGCCTCTCATATAGAAATCATTTCCGAGGCAACAAACGCCGAAGAATTGTACGATGCCATGGTCGAAAGAATAATTGGAAAATATGGCGACGTTTCAAAATATGGGCAGCGGTTGGATATTTCATTCGATCGAGCGACTCGAAATTCATACGACGGTTTATGAACCGCTGAGAGGAAATTCTTATATTCCATTGCCGAAAGCGATAGCGGACAAGAAAGCCATCGTCAATATGAAAAATGACGATGACAAATATTTCTATGGAGCGTTTTGAGGGCTTTAAACCCGAAAGACAAACACGCGCACATTATAGATAATAATTTAAAAAGTAAAGAGAATACGTTAAATATGGAGGGAATCGAGTATCCCGTGTCGCTCAAGGATATACCTAAATTTGAAAAACAAAATCCGGGAATTGGCATAGTCGTTCTGGGGGGATATGAAGGTGGTTTTTGTCCCCTTTATTCCAATAAGTCTGAAGTCGAAAACCCGATAATACTTTTCTTGATGAGCGATGACGAAAACACTCATTATTCTTTGGTAAAAAATCCGAGTAGATTATTATCTTCGCAGATTTCGAGAGCGCACGGCCAAAAACTTTTTTGTTGGAACTGTTTAAATCCATTCACCAGACAAACGGCGTTGGACGCGCATAAAAAATGGTGATTAAAGAAAAAAACCGTGGCGATCGTGATGCCCAAGGAAGGCTCTCTCGTCGAGTTTAAAAATCACAATAGTATGATGCGGGTTCCTTTCGTCATTTACGCCGATTTCGAATCCTTTCTTGTGCCGATCCACACGTGCGCCCCGAACCCACGAGAGAGCTATACCAAACAATATCATCGACACGCCCCGGCCGGGTTTTGCATTTACGTCAAGTGCTTCGACGACCGTGTGTACAAAAAGGATCCTATCGTCTATAACGCGGAAAACGACGACGAAGACGTTGGCCAAAAATTTGTAGAGACGCTGGAGGAAATCGCGAGGGAGATTTGTAACGTAAAAAAGAAATACATGATATTTAGCAAAGAGGACAAAATAAATTTCGAACGAGCAACAAAGTGTTGTATCTGTGATAGAAAGCTCGAAAGCGACAAGGTTCGCGATCACTGTCATTTTACCGGAAAATATAGAGGAGCGGCGCATAAGTCGTGTAATCTCGAATACAGAACCCCGAATTTCACGCCCGTGATATCTCACAATCTAGCCGGATACGACAGTCATTTATTCGTCAAAAATTTGGGAAAAACTCCGGGAAAGCTCAACTGTATCGCGAAAACGGAGGAAGAATACATTAGTTTTTCGAAAACGATACCCACGGGCAAAACCTATATCCCGAAAAAAAGGGCCAAATAAAGGAAAGAAAACGGAAATAAGGCATACTCTTAGATTTATAGACAGCTTTAAATTTATGGTTTCTAGTTTGGATAAGCTCGCGGGTAATTTGGAAAAAGATCAATTTTCGACGATAAAAACGTATATTCCGAACGAAAAACTGCGGAAATTGATCTCGAAAAAGGGCGTCTATCCGTACGAATGGGTAGATTCCGCGAAAAGATTTAAAGAAACGTCTTTGCCTTCGAAAGAGGCGTTCTATTCGAGGTTAAAGAAAAAGGGAATTGCCGACGAACAATACGCTCGCGCCCAAGAGGTGTGGAGGGCCTTTGAATGTAAAACGTTTAGAGATTATCACGAATTATATAACTAAACGGACGTTTTGTTGTTGGCTGACATTTTCGAGAATTTCCGAGACATTTGCTTAAAAAATTACAAGTTGGATCCCGCGTGGTATTATACGGCGCCCAGTTTGGCTTACGACGCCACGTTGAAAATTACTGGAGTAAAACTAGATTTGTTGACGGATCCGGACATGTTACTCATGTTCGAGGAAGGTTTTCGGGGTGGGGTTTCCACGATCACAAAGAGGTATTCCGTGGCAAATAATAAATACATGGGGGATCGATTTGACCCGAGTAAACCTTCGAAATATATTTCGTATTTGGACGCCAACAATTTGTACGGCTGGGCAATGTGGCGGTCGTTGCCCACTGGTGGGTTTAAATGGATGGCGGAGGCAGAATTAGAAAATTGGAGAAATATCTCCTGTATCCTGGAAGTCGATTTAGACTATCCACGCGAGTTACACGATTTACACAACGATTATACTCTCGCCCCCGAGCATATAGAAAGAAACGGAGTGAAAAAATTAATTCCGAATTTAGGTAACAAGAAAAATTACGTAATTCATTATAAAAATGTAAAACAGTACGTGGAACTGGGATTGAAAATTACGAAAATTCACAGGGGAATTAAATTTGTAGAGTCGCCCTGGATGAAAAAATATATCGATCTAAATACGAGTTTGAGGGCTAAGGCGACCAACGAGTTTGAGAAGGATTTTTTTCAAACTTATGAACAACTCCGTCTTTGGAAAAACGATGGAAAATATTAGAAATCACAGGGATATCGTTTTAAAAACAATGAACGTTGGAAATTTATCTTTACCGAATAAACCGCTAACCAATTTTGAATTGGAAGGCGCGGCCAAAAAAATTAAAAATTCCCCACTTTCGCGGAGTTTTTATGAGAAATCAACTCCCAGCGCGTCCGCGAAAGTGGGAGTGCGGAATCTTAAATTTAGACGACACGAACCTAAATGATGGTATTGGGTCCCCCGACGCTGGCGGTACGCATTGGGTTTGTTGGATTAAAAAGGAAAACAAGTATTATTTCGATGGGTACGGCGTACCGCCACCCGAAGAGCTGGTAAAATATTTAAAGCCGAAAATATTTTACAATAAAGATCAAGTGCAGCCGAGGGGGTCGGTTATTTGTGGGCATTTATGTTTTATACGTATTAAACGAAAGTTGATAGAAATAAAATGCCTGTTGATAAATTTGGCCGAATGCCGAAAACCAAAGTTTCAGAGTCGGACGTACCCTTGGCTTATATAAGCAACAATTTCCTGAAAAGGGGGAGAATTAACATGTTTGGAGAAAAGATTGCGAATCTCGGTACTCCTACGGATGCGGGAGATGCGTCGCCTAAATCGTTTGTGATAAAGAGAATAAATAAGGATATAAAAGATTACGACTTGGATAATTTAAAACGGACGTTGGACGGTGTGGAAGAACAAGTAAAAAGTTGTTTGGACGAAAAAGAGTTGAAACGAGTAAAAATAGATATCGTGGAAAAGATGAGAAAAATTTTGGAAAAATACATCGATAAGGAAAAATTGGAAGCCGAAATCGAGAAGGAATGGGCGTTGGATGATAAAACCGCCGAAGAGAAAATTACGCAGAAAATAATGAGTGATATTGAAAAGGGGGTGAACATTCTTAAAAAGGATGTAGTAAAGCTGATGGATGAGAAAGATGAGGAGACGTTAAAGATAATTATCGATAGGATGCAAGCTGATATTAGCGAAGTCATCGCGGGAAGAAATGAGAAAATTGGGCAATTAAATTCGGTTATTCTAAATATTGAAAGCAACCAATTGACCGTATTATTGTTTTCGCTCAATATTATCAAAGTGCGTCAAGACTCGAAAAATCGAATTGAGGTCACCGATGGGAAAAGTAAACGATTCTTGCATTTCACGGCCGCCTTTAATATGTCGCCGAACGAGTATATTAAACACGATGATGTGGTTGGGTATCCGCATCACGCGAGTAGTGATTACCCGAGCGGTATAGAAAACTGGCTCCACAAACAGCCGGGCATTTACACGCTCGACGTCGACTTGAAATATAAATCTGACGCTCCGGGCCGAATGAAACGAATGTTTTTATCGACCAAACTAAAAGCGATCATATCAGGATATTGCATTTTCGGATAAATCATTCCAAACAATAGATTCAATTTAGGTAACAACCATTTTCTCCTGCTAAAATCTAAATTCTGAAAGTGACGGATAAGTACATATACAAACACAATGAAATTTGTTGCAGATTAATTTTTTCTTAAATTATTGAAGTTTCTCTTGTATAATGTCTGTTGTCCGTTGTCCGCACCTGGGGGTTGTTAATGCTCTAGTGGTTTCACTTTTGAACAAATCTTCGTCAGGCCCGGTCAGAATGTTCATCTGAATTATATCTTGGAAAACTTTAAACATGGGTCATCTGGGGTCATCAGGTCAAATCATTGGAAAACCAGGTTAATGCTCTGAGGGTTTTTGATTGGATCTTCACCAAACCTTGTCAAAATATTTTTTTTAAATAATATATTGATAAGTTTGAACATGGGTCACCTGGGGTCAAAAACTAGGTCACCAGGTCAAATAATAGAATGCTCCAGGGGTCACCGTTTTGATTGATCTTCACTAAACCAAGTCAAAATAGTTGTCTTAATGATATCTTGGACAATTTCGAACATGGGTCATCTGGAGCGAAAGACTAGGTCACCAGGTCAAATCACCTTGTTAACCCTCTAGAGGTCATAGTTTTTATTGGATCTTCACCAAACCTTGTCAAAATGTTGTCTCAATGATATCTTGGTTAATTTTGATCATGGGTCATCTGGGATCAAGAACTAGGTCACCAGGTCAAATCACTGGAATACCTTGTTAAGCCTCTTGTGGCCACAGTTTTGATTGAATCTTCACCAAACTTTGTCAGAATGTTGGTATTGATAAGATCATGAACAGGTTTGAACATGGGTCAATTCAGGTTACCAACTGGGTCACCAGGTCAAATCACAGGAAAACCATAGAAGTTGCAATCTTTACTCAGGCGAGCAAAAAAGGGCCATATTGGCCCTCTTGTTCAAAAATCACCTTTGAAGTTTTGAATTGCAGCAACTTTAAGCGAGTTAAGGTTGGTGGAATTGGGATTAACCCTATTTAGGACTGATCTACAAGCAGATTAGTATGATCATTGTAAAGAGCTCTTTGAGACAAAAAGAATGATGCCAAAATCTCAATGTTGCCAAAAATTGAGTTACGGGATTGTAGAAATAAACGGTCATCTTGTACATTTAACCTCTTTGTTATTAATTAGTAAATTTGTCAAATGTCGTTTTTAATTATATAGAGGACATTTATATGTTTTGAGTAAATGTGACATTTATCTCACTGAGAAGTGAGAAAATTGCAGTATTTTCAAGAGCGCATTTCAGGAGAGAAAATTTAATAAGTAATTAATGTTCCCGATGGGGGGGGGCTCGAACCCATGATCATCTGTTTGCAAGTCAACTGCTCTACCAACTGAGCTAATTGGTCTGATGGGTATATGAACTGCTATAAACACATATGTTTAGCCCTGTTACACTCTTCCTTCCTTTAATTATTTAAGCGACAACCACAGGTTCTTTAATCTAACCCAGCCACTGCTTCACCCTAGCTCTAGAATTCCAAAGCTAGCCACACACTCACCCAATAGTAGGAGGCAGAAAATAAAGTTCCCAGCGCGGGGCATGAACCCATGACCTGCTTGGAAGTCTCCTACTCTACCAACTGAGCTAATAGGGCTGACAGGAATACAAACGACTATAAACACACACACACCCACTTTGAGGACATTGACATAGTCCGACGTCAGGAGGACCCATAACGAATATGCATGCTACAAAGTCAACATTTCCGCTGGACATTCTCCAAGGAAATCATTTTTTAGTTTTTAATTTTAATTCGAGTTCCTTAAAATATTTTCAATGAAATTGTCATTTCTATTTCTGTCAATGTTTCTGAAGGTAAGGAGGACTTGTCTACACTTGTTATCAACATGAGGACTGCGCAGCACCGAGTGTCAAACATTCAATGTACGCCATCTTTAGAAGGACATTGCAGAATGCACCCTGACAAATGTTTCTTTCTTACTGAAGACTTCTGGATTCATAAAACATGTTCTAACATAATTGTTTTCATGACAAGACCCATATGAGAAGAACATTGCAATTTTTCAGAGGAATCAAATTTGATGATGAACTCTAAACTGAAGATTGTACAAATGAAGAGAATACTACAGAAAAGAACAAATTTTATTTACTAAAAATTGGCCACAAAGTGGCATAACAATCACATACATAATACATACATGTATAAACAGAAATTTAACAAAAAAATAAGTATTGTTTTGATAAGTGAACAAAGCTTTCTAAATATTTAAACACATTTAAGATCAAAAGACATTATCATTTACTCTTTTATAACCCCCCCCTCAAATGTTATGTACCTGGAAGCATTATTAAGTACATGAATCGTTGAGGTGTGTGGCATAACTGATAATCTTACTTCAGACAGATCCTTGATTAGGCCAAACACGGCAGAACTAGACTGGGGGTTACAATTTTTTTTTCATTGATACTAAGAGGACCGTGATGACACTGATCTCTCACCCGATGTTCAATGGTAATACCTAGATTTGAGAACTTTATTTGAAAATAATGCACACAGTCACTTAGATCACAACCTTACACCCACAAATTTTGTAGAGGTTCACATGACAATGGACAATGTTACATGCAAAATATTTAAGCTCCAGGCCATATGGTTCTGGAGAAGATTTTCAAAGTTACAGATACACAGATAGGGAAGGACCATTTTGACCTCCAGGGGATCATAATTGGACAAAGCAACATGCAAACTGTCTGAGCTCTAGGCCCTATGGTTGTGGAGAAGTTTTTACTATATATCTTTCAATAAAACTGATACGCCCCAGAAAGGGGCAATTTTGACCCCAGGAGTCATGATCTGAACTAACTTGGTAAAGGTCCACTTAACAATCTTATTTCCAATATATCTTGGCTCAAGGCATGATGATTCTGGACATGATTTTCAATGACTTTGACTATATATATCTCCATGTAAAAAAGTACTGTCACTTTAATTGATAAAACATTAATTTGCTACATGTTGAAAAAAAATACACTATAATATTACATATTTGTAATTGTGAAGTAAAAGTTGATGACAGACGTTCGACAAAGCCCCATCACAATAGCTCAACTTGAACATGTTGTTCTAAGGTGAGCTAATAAAATTTGAATTTGTAATATTTCAAGTGTAATAAAAGAAATACAAACAAAATACAATCTTTGCCTGTACCAGATACCCAATAATTGCTGATTGACATCAAATATATAATTCAAATTTTTAATCCATTTCCACAAGTACTTTCAGTGAACTTGCAAGCAAAACATCACATAGTGACTTCAAAGACATAATGTTATGTTTCAATGAATTGCCTGTTGTAATTTCTGAAAAATGTCATATTCTGCAAAGACTTAGACTTAAATGCAAGTAATCAAAGTATCAAAATGGCATAAGTCATTCCACTGTTATGACCTGATTGTCAAAAACTGGAGAACAATCACTGTTTACATTAATGTGCTGGTTATTATGATCATTTCAATATTAAAAGAAAAATCATGAAAAAGGTTGGTACAAATTGTTGAGAATGGAAGTAGTGACTATATATTACTTAGCATAAGGGCCACTTGCTTTGTTCAGTCTTCTTTGTTTTGAGATTTTACAGTTCTTGATGAAGCTTTTCATTTGTACCCAGTCTCTATTCAATAAAACTGGTTCCTTGTGTCTGGCTTGTTCTATCTCGTGTTTTCCAGGTAGTTTTTCTAACACAAAGTATTTACCAAGCTGTCTATTGACTGCAGCATGTTCATCTTCAGTCCACAATTTACGTTTGACAGCTGTTTTTTTTTGCTAAGTTGTTTTTAACTGCTGATTTTCCATGGTGTTCTGCTGTCTTCTGACATGTTTGTGGTGTATCTGTACCCAAAAGTGTCGGTATCTGATGGTGCAACGCTAACTGACCCAATCTCCTCCCCCTCCTTATCTTACTCCTCTTCCAGTGGCTCTAAAATGGTGCATTCTAATTAGAATTTGATGTTAAGCGGTTAAAATTCATTCTCTTCACTAGTCACTGAACATGCATCTACAAATTTAACCACATTTTTAAGACATAAGGGCCATAATTCTAAGAAATGCTGTTCAGTTTTTTAAAATTGGACAGTTACTTCACATTAAATACAAGATCTTGAACAGGTATGAAGTTATGATTATACAAGTACCTGTTTTAGCAACTTGCCAGTGTATTCAAGCAACAACAGTTTCACCATGTATATTCCGTAACGCAAGAATGTAAAAACAACACAGGAGTTACACAATAGTAATCTGTGCAATCTACAGCAAATGTGTTAGGTATACCGAATATCATAAGCAATAGTCTTATATGCATTTTTGTACTAAGTAATATAGATGAAGCACAAAATTCACTTTAATATGGATTATTGTAGCAGGTCGTCATTCTCACGAATTATTTTGAAAAGAAATAATTTTCCTGGAAATCGCTGTAATTCAGGTTAATGGAAACGTGCGCTCTAGTTTCTTTCAGTTATATTTACTATAAGACGTTATTGATTAGACAAGGATAAAAGCAGTGTCAGTGTTGCCTTTTGACTTAATGACCAATAAATCAGTAAGGGTCATCTATGGGCCTTTACAATGTTCCTTCCAAGTTTGTCAGTTACATGATTCGAAATCGTTGGTGGTTTCATAAATTCAATCCCTCCGACATGAGATAAGAAACAAGATGCTTTTAAAATATGTATGTCCCCTCTTGGAAGCCAATTGGTCACATTGCAATGACTTTAATATTAAATTTAAGTCAGACTTTAACTCATGCACTGATCTCAAATTCAACACGGGTGATCTATAGGTCATGACCATCCCATTTACAAGATATAGAGAATAACATGTTAGTTTCCTTGAATATGAAATATCAGCTTTTTCCTCGATTTACATTAACTATTTTATCAAAAGAAACATAACCAACCTTCAGCATCAAGTTGTATGTCATCGAGGGTTTTCCCTTTGTGTTGCGAAATGGTTCCATTCTCAACTTCCAACAACAATTTGCTCAGTTTTGCCAGCTGAATGGTATTATCTGGCAGACGGTAAAACTCTCTGTGGATGTTTACATCATGTCCAAGGAAGTTTGCCAAGCTGTCCAACTCATTGTCTTTCAGACTGAAAATTTGTGATATGGTTGCTACATGTTTTCGCAGAGGTTGATGAAATCAGTTCAGGATTCCTTGCACCACTTTCAATAGCAAATTTCTTTAAAACATCTGAACTATGGATAGGAGTTTGTGCCTTTCCCTCCCTAGCAAACACAAACCTATTATCATTCAGAATTCTACAAGTGGTTCGTGTATTGCAAATAGCTTCTAGCTGATGTACATGTTTTTGTCAACAACACAGACACACGACGACCTCTTGCCACGAATTTCCACCCTCTTTAAACTCTGAGCAAGCCTTCTTTCAAAAGGTGACAAACACTGTGCTATCTCCTGTTGCATCTCTTGGTTGCCCCTTAAGACTTGGGTGTATTGTTTAAGCTCCATCTTTTCTGTCTCCCCCACACAATATCCCATACCTTTGGGACATTGTGTCCAAAAAAAAAAAATAAAAAAATGTAGAGAGAGAGACACAGGCGGGTCTAAAACACAAGCATAAAAAATTTGCAATTTTACAAATGATAAAATTTAAAAAATATTTAGTACCGGGCAAGATGAAATTAAAAAATATGGATATTAGTCACCTTTTGTCCGCTGGAAAAGAAAGGGTGGGAAAAATGAAAAATAAAAAATAAAAAAAATAGAGTGTTGGATGTTGGGAACACGCAGCGCGGGTGTAACACACATATATTAAAAAATAAAAATTAGAAATTAGTCGCTTTTTGTCTACCGGGAAAGTCTTGGTGTGGAAAATGAGAGAAAATAA
Organism: Lutraria rhynchaena; assembly: GCA_008271625.1. Lineage (NCBI taxonomy): Eukaryota > Metazoa > Mollusca > Bivalvia > Venerida > Mactridae > Lutraria > Lutraria rhynchaena. The sequence goes on along the minus strand of VIBL01000273.1, from coordinate 84,433 downwards.
ATAAGATATAATTGGGGCATTGTAAAATATATCATTACGGTATTGTAAAATAAAATAACATCGCCTTTTGTCCTGTGGGGAAAAGTTTGTGTGCGGGTGCGCTGGAATACTCCAGCATAGTGTGTTTTAACATGGTGTGTTTTAAAATTCAGTAATTTGTAATTCTTGTTCATAAAAACTACCTTTAATTTCTTCACCTTTTAAATCATTTATTTTATAAGTAACAGGATTAGTATTTAAAACTTCTTTAATTACAAATATTTCTCTTGTCCAACGAGTAGTATAACCCTTTTCAAATGTACTTTTCTTTTTAGTTATTCTTACTCTATCGCCAACTTTGAATTTAGCCTTTTTAGTTTTTTCACTTTTTTCTGGATATAAATTTTTATACACTGTTAATTCATTTTCCTTCTTACTTGCTTCAATAGGTGTCATTTTAATTGAAGAATGTACTGTATTGTTATAATCTTTGACTAAATCATCTAATATATTATAATATTTTGTAGTTTTATAAGCAGTAAAATATTTGTACATACGTTGTTTCATTGTTCCTATCCAGCGTTCCACTACACTAGATTTTTCTTCATTCTCAGTTGAATATAACTTTATGTTATTATCTTTTAACAATTCTTTTACTTGTCGATTATAAAATTCAGATCCTTTATCTGACCAAATATACACTGGTTTTCTTTCTTTAAATAATGTTTTAAATGCTTCACTTACTGTTGCTCCTGTTTTATTTTTTAAAGGAATCAACCAACCATATTTACTAAAAACATCTATAACAGCTAATAAATATTTATAGTGTTTATTTTGCATTGAATATTGTTGCATATCCACTAAATCAACTGCCCATGTTTGGTCTATTGAATGAACATGAACACGTCTTTTAGGAAATGATTTTATAACTCTACGATGCAATCCATCTGCTAATTTATTTGTAAATCTATTTTTGGTAGATCCACATTCAGAACATTTACCTTTTAACATTTGCCTATTATTAGTTGTTGTTACTTGTTTGACCGAATTATTTTCAGTATGTTTTTTACAACGCAAACAATATATTTTTGGGTGATCCATTTTAATACAATTAAAATTGTTTCCTTTAAAAATGGCAACAAAAAAAGATAAAATTTTATCTGAGTCATATGGGCTATTAAGAAAATATAAACATAAAGGGGGCATTTATGTATTTGAATATAAAATTATCCTAAAAGATGGAACACGTGAAGCATTTATAAATGCTTTTGATTCAATGGTAGAACATTCCATAATAGACTTTCCTAATGGTAGAATTAGAATAGTTCCTAAACGTGACATTATACTTACTAAACATAAGGCATGGCCTATAAGAACATATGATACAGTCAAACAGTTATTTATGGATCAAATGGTAAGATTATTAAACAGTGAGGAAGAATTAAATGTAGAAGATGTTATTTTTAAAATTACCATTATACCTAATAGAGAAGGCAAAGGTAAAGGTTTAAAAATATTAGATGCAATAAATAAAAAAAGTATTATAAATTAAAAATAGTGATACAATATGTTTAGCAAGGGCAATTGTTACTGCTTTAGCTTCTAATAACTTATTAAAGGATTTATCAGAGAATGAAGTAGTTTATATTAAAAAAGGTAGACCATTACAAAAAAGATTATCTATAGATTTACATAAAACATCAAGTGTAGAAATAAAAGAAAAAGGTAATGATTTAGATGATTTAAAAGTTTTTGAAAATTTTTGTAAAGTATGTTTAATAGGATATACCGAACAGCATAAATGTAAAGATAATACAGTTACAAGTATTAGAAAACAACATATTTGTGAGAAATGTAATAAAACATATACAGGTAAAAATCATAAATGTGGTGAAAAAGCATGTTCAATATGTTATGAAAATTATATGGGAAGTACTGAAGAACACTTATGTTATATGAAGTCGTTAACATCAAAAGAAGTAAAAAGCAATAAATACATATACTTTGATTTTGAAGCTAATCAAGAAACGGGAATACATGAAATGAACTTTTGTATAGCTTATGGAGCTCCCTCTGGTCAAATATATAGATTTAGAAAGAATTATATTGAAATATTAGAATGTGAATTTAATATTTATGATGTGAATTTATCTAATTTGAATATAGATAATTGTTTTAAAAGTGGGAAAAAGATAGAATCCGACCGTATGGGAGGACCGCTAGATAATTTTTGTAAATATTTTATATCGGATAAATTTAAAGATTATACCTTTATTTCACATTATGGTAAAGGATATGACATGCAACCTATTTTAGGATGGATAATAAAAAATAAAATAGAACATAGTTTCATATCATCAGGATTAAAATTAACATCAATTAATGTTAATGGAGTAAATTTAAGATTTATAGATTCTATTAATTTTACATTATGCCCTTTATCAGCTTTTCCTAAAACATTTGACTTTAAAGGTAATAAAGGACACTTTCCACATTATTTTAATACTTCTGACAATCAAAACTATAAAGGTGTTTATCCTGCAAAAGAATATTATGGTTATAATAATATGACAATTAAAAATAAAGAATTATTTGATAAATGGTATAATAATGTTAAAGATAAACCTTTTAATTTTCATAAAGAAATATTTTATTATTGTTTATTAGATGTTTTAATTTTAGCAAAAGGATGTACAATATATAAAGATCTATTTATTAAAATAACAGATAATTATATTGATCCTTTTCAATCTATTACAATTGCTCAATGTTGTACTAGGATATTTAAAACATTAATGTTAAAAGAAGAAACAATAGGTATTCATAAAAAAGATGGAAATTAAAGAAGTACATTCACAAAAAGCTATTCAATGGTTAGAGTATATTTGTTTAGAATATGGTATTAGAATACAACATGCTAAAAGAGGTGGAGAAAAGAAAATATTTATTGGGGGAAAATGTTATAAACTAGATGGTTATTATTATGACAGAAAAACAGAAACCAGAAATATATATGAATTTTTAGGATGTTATTGGCATGGGTGCCCTAAATGTTATAGCCCCGAAGAAATATGCAAAAAGGATAGAAATAAAAAAACAATGAAAGCGTTATATGATAAAACCATGGAAAGATTAGAAATTATTAAAGATTATTTTGAGAACAAAACGAGCGAAGCAAGTGGTTCCATTCGGTCGGTTAAAATACATACAATTTGGGAATGTGAATTTGATCAACAAAAATATCCTGAAGTTGACCCACATTTAAAGCCTATTGATAAAAGAGATGCATTTTATGGTGGAAGAACAGAAACAATTCAATTGTATAATAATCTTCCTAATTTAAAAGGTAAATATGTAGATTATTGTTCATTATATCCTGCGGTAAATAAATATTGTAAATATCCAATAGGTCACCCTATTACATATACAAATGTAGACGTAGACGAATATTGCCAGAGTCTCTCTTATGAAAATACTGGTGGTTTTGCGAGCGAAGTGAGTGGGAAGAAATCCTCCTTTCAGGAATCTCCTGGAGTTAGATCTAAATATTTTGGAATAATGAAATGCAAAATATTACTTCCTAGAGGATTATATCACCCAGTACTCCCTTATAAACAATTAACTTGTGATAATACTCATAAATTACTTTTTGGTTTATGTAGAACATGTATGAATAAAATATCTGTTAAATGTACACATTTTGAATCTAAGAATTTCGAAACTAAATATGATAAAGCACATGTTATTAAACATTGCAAAGAATGTAGAAATATGAAAAATACCAAATGCAAACATTCGGACGAAGAAAGAGCATTAGTAGGCACATGGCCAACAATAGAAGTTGATAAAGCAATAGAAAAGGGATATAAATTACGAGAGATATATGAACTATAACATTTTGAAAAAAACATCCACAGATATATTTGCCCCCTATGTTAATAAATTTATGAAATATAAACTAGAAGCATCTGGATGTAAATGTAACCCTAAATATTGTAAACCAGATTGTAAAAATGATAATAATTGTGAAACAAAAATACACTATCTTATAGCCAATGTTGCTTATGATTTAGATATTGATAAAGTTAAATATAATCCGGGGCTAACATTTATAGCCAAAATATGTTTAAATTCCTTAAGGGAATGAGAGATAATTTTACCCAAAAAGAATATTGTTTTATTTTAGAACAATTAACAAATATAGTATTTAATGATAAATATGAAGATGTGAATACTATGATATTGAATGAAGATATTGTATTAGCTGAATATAAAAATAAACAAGAATATTCTAAACCTAATAAAAGTGTAAATGTTTATATAGCATTATTTACAACAGCACACGCAAGATTAAAACTATACGAATTATTAGACACTTTACAAGAAAGAGTGTTGTATATGGACAGTGATAGTTGTATTTATCATGATGATGGATCTGAAGCTTGTAAAAAGATAGAAAGTATGATGGGTAGTAAATTAGGAGATTTAACAGATGAAATTGTTTCAAAGCATAATGCTAACCATATAGTACAATTTGTTTCAGCGTGTCCAAAAGATTATAAATTTAAATTAGATACTGGTAAAATAGTTAGTTGTTGTAAAGGATTCAGATTAAACGCAGAAGCAGAAGAAAAACTTACAATGGACAAAACTATTAAATTAGTTACTGATGAAAATGAAAAATATGAAACTGTTAATTATACCAATATAAAAATAGGAAAAAATCATCAACTTAAAACAGTTAAACAAGATAAATCTTATGATTATATGTTTGATAAAAGAATGGTACATTATGAAAATGAAAATCTAATAAGAAGCTTGCCTTATGGTTATTAATTATCCTTTAAAAATGGTGATCGAAGCTTACACTGAAAAAGATGATCCTGATGCTAAAGTTATATTAGGAAGAATACAATTATCAATATATCAGATGGCTTGTTTAAAAGATGATTGGGAATGTCCTTTAACACCTCAACAATTTGAAATAATGAAAAAGTTTGAAGGTAAAAAGTTATCTAAATTTCCGGCAGGTTGGGATGCATTTATTAGACCGGATAAAGTTTATGAATACGTTTTTGAAGAACCATGCGCTAAATAAAATTCCCCATTCCGAATCTCATTTTTGTTCCAATAACTTTATTAACAATCGATCTATCCATTTTTCCTTTTAGAGTAGGATTATAAATACCTTCCATCTCCGCTAACATATTTTTGTCGCAAACTTTATTTCTAGTTTCTGTATCTTTATTTTTTAAATAACACACATCATGATGATAGGCGGCTTTATCAACTCTGTTTACCGGTTTACTCCAACTTTTAGGCGTTAGATCTGTATTTAATCTCTTTTTTAGATTAGTGCCCGGTCCTGTAAAATTATGTCCCGGTAAATGCATTTCAAAAGGTAGATTATTTATAGCTTTATTTAATAATCCTTTTCCGCGAGCGGTTGGAGTAAATTGATATTTCATTATTCCACATATTTTACATCTTCCCCGTTTCATTGGTCTATTATTTTTTGAAACAATATCCTCAATATTGAGAGTATCGGTGTGTTTTTTACATTTTACGCAATACATTTTTATATATAAAAAATAGAAAAAAACAGGTTCGAAAACACGTTAAAAAACGAGTCCAAAAATCAAGTTCGACTGGAAGGAGAATAAACTCCAAAAATCGAGTTAAAAAACGAGTTCAAAAATTGAGTTATAATAAAATATTTAAAACGATTATTCGTTCGCTTGACGAGTGAAACGAGGCCAAAAAATTATAATATTTCTTAATGACCTCACTTCGTTCGCTTAAAAAATGGAGATAAAAGATTTATCTTGGAATGCGATGACTAAACGAGAAAACCATCATCTTTTACGTAAGTATTAGAGGTTTAATTATTGGGAAATCTGGATGTGGAAAAAACACTTTTATTTAATCTATTACTCAAACCGGAATGGTTGGATTATAATAAATTATTTGTTTTTGGGAAAAGTTTATTTCAACCCGAGTATCGTATTCTAAAAGAAGCATTTGACAGAGGATTTACCAAAGAAGAAGTACTTAAACTTTTTGAAAATGAAAATTTGTCACCGAGTGATGCAATTAATGAATTTATGAACGAACGAAGTGAAAAAGAAATTGAAGTTAAATTCTATGAATCTATTGAAGATGTACCCGATCCCAGGGAATTGGATCCCAACGATAAAAATTTAATGATATTCGACGATTCAATTTTAGAAAAACAATATAAATGCGAATGTTACTATACCCGTGGTAGACATAGCAATGTTGATTGTTTCTATTTGACTCAAGATTATTTCAAATTACCCAGACGAACTGTAAGAGAGAATGCTAATTTTTTTTGCCTCTTCAAACAAGACGTAAAAAATGAATCATTTTTACAACGATAGAGTAAGTCTTGATATGAGGAAAAAAGAATTTAGAAAATTTCGTAAAATTGCTTGGGAGAAACCATTTGGTTTCATTACAATCGATACATTATCCGAACCTGATGGTGGAAAATATAGAATTGGATTGAATAAATTCTTTATACCCCAAATAAACTTCCAGTAGATTATCATCATTACCTATACTTCTAAACGTCCCTACGTCCTACATCCCTACGTCCCTACGTCCCAACACCCAAACACAAAAAATATAAATTTTTAAATACAAAATAAAATGGCACAACAAATGGAAATTGTAGACCAAACATCATATTCCCTGTCAAGAAGTATATCACTTCAAACCATAAATGGTGACGGTGCAAGGGGACACAAAACGTTTCTAAGTGAAGCGCGTGAAAAAATTATTGATTTGATGATTCAAAATACACCATGTAAAATTGAACTTGTTTTAAAATGTACAATGTTCAATAGTGGTACACATAAATTACAAAAGGATCTATATGTTTTCAGAACTTATTCAGAATATGTAGAACAAAATACCGACGTAAGTCTCCTTTATTCACAAATGATGAACCAGCTCATGAAAGCAATTACCAATGTTACAAATGACGAATCTAACAGAGAAATTCATTCAATCGATTGGTTTGAAATCTACACAATTAGATATACATTTGAAAACGCCGACAACATCCCTGTTGCAGTTAGAAATAGAATGATAAAAACAAATATGTCCGATGACGATTCATCTCTATATTTTGGCTCCCTTCCCCAATATCCTGCGTAAGCTAATATTTTTATAAAATAAAAAACATAAAAAATATAAAATTTTAAATATTAAATAAAACGACTCAACAAAATGGAAGTTGTAAACCAAAAATCATATTCCCTGTCAAGAACCATATCACTAAGAACCATAAATAGTGATGGTATACGTAGACCAAAAATATTTTTAAGCAGAATACAACAACAACTTACCGATTTAATTCTTCAAAATACACCTTGTAAAATTGAAGCGCTTCTCAAATGTATTATGTTCAATATAGGTACACGTAGATTGGAAACATATCCACACATCTTTAAATCTTACACGGAATGCATTTTACCAAACACTGATGTCAGTAGTAGGGGAAATGTGCGTGACTGGCTCACCCTGGGGAATTTTTAAAAACACCCATTTCACCTAAAAAAACTTTTATATCCAGAATAAAAAATTACAAACAACCTAATTCCCTATTTTTACTTCAGCTGTCCTATCCAAATACGGTAATTCGAAGATTTTTCAATTTTGTTTTTTTTCCCAGATCGAGAACACCCAATTCGGGTAAAAATAAAACGAATGTTTGGATGTTCTAAATACACAAAATACACGAAAAATAAGATAATATGGAAATTATCCCACTGGAGGAAAGCCTACCCGGCTCACCTTGGAAAATTAATTTTCTGCTTTAAAAATGGAATCACAAGAATTTCGATTGAATGAGATTACAAGAGTTCAAAGTATTCTTGAAACCGAGGAGAATACAAGAATTTCCCTTGTCAAAAAATATAGAACATTCAGAAATATTATATATTTAATCGAAGTTATACTTAATGTTTCAACAATTCTTCTTGGTGCACTTTCACATATACTTCCTTTTCCAGAAGTATTTATGTCTATATCAGCGGGTTGTGGTGCAATAGGTATTCCGGGGAAATATCTAAATAAACATTTTTCATCCAAAGTTGAGAAACATGAAAAAATAAGAACTCTCGCAACTACAAAACTTAATACTATAAATTCGTATATTTCACAAGCTTTAAATGATGGAAAAATAAGTGATGAAGAATTTCAACTTATATCTTCGGAATTGGATAAATATTATAAATTGAAAGACGAAGTAAGAATGTTAATAAGAAAAAATATTGAAAAATCAGATATTGAATTTAGAGAACTGCGAACGAATTGAGTGGTATATCTATTTATATATATAAAAAAAGAATGTCATTTCTAAAAATTACCGATCCCAAGAAAAGAGATTTAATGGTAAAAGAGTTTCTTGAAACAAAGAAAAATATTCAAGAAAGTCAACTTCGCGAGCGTGCCGGTAAACGAGAATTAAAAAAAGATCTCGGGAAATTTTTCAAACCCGTTACAGATATACAGAGGGAAACGGTCGAAGAGATAAAAGAAGAACTTCAACCGTTGAAAGAAATTGCTCCAGCTATCGCAGCTATTCCGGGGCCCGTGGTTTTACCAGCTTTACCAGAACCTATCCCCGAGAATGAAAGAAGGAAAATAGGTGCCATCTCCCTCGAGTATCTAGATAATTTTGGTAAAAAACCCGGAGCTAATTTGACGTTTGGATTAAATTACAACGACGAAGATAAAAAATTTTATATTGGAGATGAACCTGTTGATTTTATAGGTGAATATATAGTTGTAGATAAAAAAGGATATAAAGGAACCGCAGGATTGTGGGAACTTATTACAGCAAAGGTACCAGATGAAAGAAAAATCACGGATGGGGATATAGAAAAATACAAAGAAATAATGGATATAACGAACGCTATTTACCGGGATAATAATCCAGAAACCAATCATCCAAAGGCCAGTGGAGGTGATAAATATAAAACTTATATTAAACCAGTTTGGGATTCCATAAAGGGAAAAAGGGGTAAGGGTCTTTCAGATCCAAATAAATTAATTGAAAGACTAGACATATTGGTGGAGAGTAAAAAGGCAGGAAATACGGGTGTTGATCAAGAGATAGTTTCTATTTGTGATAATCTTAAAAAACAAAATATTTTAAATTCCAAAGAACATGAAAAAATACTCAAAATTTAATATTGAAAAATGTTGATAATAAAAAATAAAAAAAATATGGATTTAAAAGACGATACAAGTATGGAGGAAGTGGAATATTTGACACTATGGCAAATTTATTTAGCGGTATATTTTCTAAAACAGCTGCAACGAATATAGCAAAATCAATAGGTAAAACAGCACTCGATGCCGGTAAATCGGCTGGAAAGAAAGCGTTGGATGAGGCGGGGAAAAATATCGCCAGTAAAGCGATGTCCCACGCTAGTAAACTTTTAACCCCGAAATCCAAATCAATTATACAAAAATATACACACCCCAAGGACGAACCGAGTCTTTCTTCAATTATTGATGCCGGGGGATCAAAGGTTATAAGTATTCAAGATTTGGTTCATAGATTGAAAAAGACCTAAATTTTTTTATTATAAAATGGAGGATATTTTAAAAATTACCGAAGTTCCCATGACAGATGAAAGTATTGAAAAATATGAATACCATGAATACGAACCTATTACAGGAACTAATTTAAATAACCCCGGAGAAATTAGAATTAATATAGAAACACAAGATTTATTTACCCATCCGAGTGAAAGTTATTTGTTGTTTGAAGGAAGATTGACAAAAGCCAATGGAACGGATTATGCGAATGGTGACGAAGTTGCACTAATAAATAATGGACTTATGTTTTTATTCAATAATATCAAGTATCAACTTTCTGGACAAGAGGTTGAATCTGTCTTTTATCCCGGCCAATCTAGTACGATGTTAGGTTTATTAAAGTATCCGGATGATTTCTCAAAATCTCAAGGTTTAAATCAACTCTGGTACAAAGATGTAGCTGACGTCGCACACAGAGGTAATAATTCTGGATTTGGTATTCGTCAATCTTATCTAATTCAGCGTCCGAACCCCAAGGGAACGTTTAGTTTTAGAGTTCCGTTAAAACATATTTTTGGATTTTGTGAAGATTATAATAAAATTTTATACGGTATGAAACAAACATTGACTCTAACCAGAAAGGCTGATGATGACGCAATTTTCAGAGCTAATGGTGTTGATGCAGGTAAAGTTTCTCTCTTAAAATTATCATGGTATATGCCACACGTTCTTCCCGCCGATGCTGAAAAGTTTCAACTATATAAAACGATAGAAGATAAAGTCAGCCTTCCCGTAGGATATAGAATGCGTCAATGTGATACTATAACGGTACCACGATCAACCAGTTTCTCTTGGAGACTTTCGGTTAAATCAAGTCCAGAAAAACCTCGTTGGATTATTATTGGTTTTCAAACTGAAAAAAATGGTGATCAAGAAAAGAATCCTGCTCTATTTGATCATGTAAATCTAAAGAATATGTACGTAATGCTCAATTCTAATAGATATCCTGAAGTTGATTATCAATTGGATTTTGCAAAACAACGGTTTAGTAGAGCTTACGGTGACGCAGCTGCATTCAGATCAAAATTTTACCATATGGATGAATTAATTTCCAACTCAAATATAAATCCACCCAATTACAAAATTCTTTTTCCAATCTTCGTATTTGATGTAAGTAAACAAAGTGAAAGGTTAAAGAATTCGGTCACCGATATTCAAGTGAAAGCAACATTCGGTGCAAACGTCCCAGCAGGAACGGAAGCTTATGCAGTTGTTATCAGCGATGAAATGATAAAATTTCAATCAGATGGAAATAAGATGAGTGTTGTTTATGGTTAAGCGAGCTTATTAATAATCGAAAGAATGAAGAACTTTTATTTTTTTTCTATAAAAAAATGGTAGAAGAAAATAAATACAAAGGAATTAAACATCCTAACAATTTAGATTTTGATAAAAAGCCGGAATCAGAATTTTGTCAAACCAAAATAGATACACCAACCGAAAAAGAAAATAAATATAAAGGAATTAAACACCCCAATAATCCGGCTTTCGAAAAAATACCAATATCAGAATTTGGTCAAATTAAAATAGAGTGAAGTTAATCATCCAAAACTCCCGGTCTATAATATAATTTTATATATCCCTTTTCGGTAAAAGTAAATTCCTTATATGCCAAAGGGTTGAGTGTTATACGGGTGTTTCGATTATTATTATCAAATGCCCATGTTTCCTTAATTTCTTCTTTTCCTTTACCTTCCATAAATGTTTTAAGCAATCCACCTTCGAGGCCTACCTGAAATAATTGTTTAGATTGTCCGGGGACACTAGATATATATTTTAAATAAACTTCGAGAGTGTAAATACCGGGTTTTTTAAGTAACCAATCTTCCATATACCCTATACGATATGGATATTCAACCACATCATTATATTTAATATACTCGTTCGGAGACATAACAAAAGCTTCTGTAAAATAATTATATCGTTTATTTTTTTTACCTGTAATATGAATTCGATTCCGCGAATCTTTATGTATTTTGATAAATGAATTTTTATCAATATTTAGAGAAAACAATAAAATGGATAATTGATTGTATTTAAAATCATGTATAGCCATTTCCAGTTTCTTGTTTCTCTCATTTCTTCCCGCAATAACTTCACCAATATCGACTTGCATTCTATTTATTACTAACTGTAATGTCTCTTCATTTTTTTCGTCTATCAGATCTTTTAAATCATTTTTGAGAATGCTTACACCCTTTTCGATATCCGTCATTATTTTCTGAGTAATTTCATCTTCGCTGGTTTTATCATCCAACGCCCATTCTTTTTTAAGTTTATTTATTTCAGTTTCCAATTTTTCTTTGTCGATATATTTTTCTAATTTTTTTCTCATCCTTTCTATGATATCTGTTTTTACTTGTTTTAAATTTTCTAAATCGTAATCCTTTGCTATCTTGTTTATTCTCCTTATCACAAATGATTTAGGTGCTGCGTCACCGGCATCTGTAGGAGTTCCGAGATTCGTGATCTTGTTTCCAAACATATTGATTTCCCCTCTTTTCAAAAAGTTGTTATTTATATAATTTAAAGATACATCCGATCTCGAAACCTCAGTTTTGGGCATTCTTCCAAATTTATCTACAGACATTTTTTAGCGAATGAAATAAAAAAAATAAACATATATGCCCACATATTATTGTTCCCCTTGGCTATCAAAATAAATAACTTCGGGGCTTTGCACATACCAGCATACCCAGTGGGTACCTCTGGCATCTGATGAACCAAACTCATCATTCGGATTTGTATCATCTAAGTTTAATATACCACATTCATTTTTAATGGGTGGTTGGGGAGTTGATCTCTCATAAACACTCCTCTGAAATTAGGAATTTTTAATTTTTTAACTGCATCCATCAATTCAAAATTAGTTAATGGTTTATATGGAAGTAAAATATTTCCGACTTCAATCTTAAAATCTTTTTCCATTTTTTATAACAAGAATCCCAAAAGTGGAATATTTTTAAAAGGACTGTTTTCTCCAAAAAGGAGACCCGTTCCATCGTACAATTTTCCACCTTCTTTTTTCAAATATAAACCATCGCCGAGGGACTTAAATCCAGAACCCGAGGCTGGTTTCAAATATAAACCTTCCCCGTCGGTTTCCACTTGACAAACACATCCACCTTTTTTAAGATACAAACCCGAGCCGATAGCTTTTTGCGCAGCAGTACTAGCTAAACCTGATAGTGCTCCTACTCCAATAGCTGGTAATACCGTCCTTGCTAATACAGGTAAAGCACTTGCGGCTAATCCTGTTAACATGGGGAGAAAACCACCTTCTATTTTTGCGTTATGCTCCAATTGTCTCTTACTTAGTTTAATCGTGACGACTACAGCAGGTGCCCTTTTGTAGAAATTCTACATAAAATGTCTGCGCCCACGGTTATTCCACGATTGAATTCCATATTCTCTGTTTGGAATTCCATCAATTCTGAGAACAGACAATGGTCCACAATTTCCAGGGGAAGAGTTTGTGAATTTTGTAAAAGAAATGGAATTTAAACATAGACGGATAACCCCATTCCACCCAGAATCAAACGGTTTAGTGGAATGTTTTATGAAAACACTGACAAAAACGGTTCTCGCTTCACACATCCAAGGACGGAACTTAAAGAGAGAATTGAATATGTTCTATTGAACTATCGTGCAGTCCCACACAGCAGCAATGGTCTCGCACCAAGTACCTTCATGTTCGGAAGGGGTATTCAAACCAAATTTCCAGAATTCAAACCCTTGCGACAAGATAAATATGTGCGGAAACGTGATTCCGATTCGCAGAAAAAGAACAAGCTCTACTCAGAAAAAAGGAAGAAAGCACGACATATACATCTTAAAGTTGGTGAATCAGTACTGTTGAAACAGAAGAAAGAGGATAAACTTGCTACTCCGTTCAGCTATAAACCAGGAACCATTGTTAAGAAAAATGGACCCATGATAACCGTAAAACATGGAGAAAAAATTGTAACACGAGATGTATCGCATATCAAACCACTTTGGAAGATACCACCAATGGCACCGGATGTTCCACCCAAACCACCAGAAACTGTTGTTAAATCTCGCCCAAATAGGACAATAAAAAATTCGATACAGGGATTATTAATTTCGTGAAGTATACTTGTGACATTACTTTAAAGGTTAACACCATTGGAAAATTTGGTTTAGTTCTGTGAAAATATAGATAACTTCAGATAAAAGTGATACGGGGAAATTAAAAATCATCTATGTTACTCACAGACCACACGAAGTGTCTAATTATCTAGACGGAAAATAAACAGATGTCTAGCGTTGTACATAATTGTTTTAAATGTCAGATAAATACATATTGTATGAAGGGTTCATTTTCATTGTAAACAACTGTATACTGATGACAAATGAGTGTAATTATTTTATCAGTGTGAGAATTAACTGTTAACATCTTTGTGCATGATTAATACTTCATTAATATACCTTTCACATTTATTTAAGAATAGATGGAATCAAAAAATAAATATACTAGTATATGAAGGAAGAATAAGACAATTTTGATTCATAAGAAAACTTTAAATTGCTAAACTGTTTTGTTAAAAATAATCATAATACAGTAATTTTAAACAGTTAGATCCAAAGATTTTTACAAAGAAATTGATTCTCACTTTATTAAAGAATAGATGGAATGTAGTGTTTATATGTAGACGATATATGTGACGTATATACTGTATCATGTATCATTGTGTGTATGCTCTTTATCTCTTTAATACTGTTAGTTGCCCACCAGCCTTCGTAGTAATAAAATGTAAACAATACATAAACAGTGTTATTATATATATATATATATATATAAGCAGTACACATTGTTATACACATCGAATTACCGAATACAGATTTATTCTTTATTCAGATATATTCAATTTTCTGAAATAGAAATTATTTCCGTTGATTAGGTATTTAAACAAAGAAATGTAATATTTTCATTTATAAAATGAAATTGCAGCTGAATTTTCTACAACAACGTTAAATTCATGCATTAACTGTGATATTTAAATTTTACTGAAGGTATACATAAATGTGACATTTCACAGTCACATCTTTTGTACCTCCTTTTTCACTACTTTGTGCGTGTGATAACACATATTATTTTCATATTTATCATGTTGTTCATAAAATGATCAAAAGAAATATTGTAAACATTCAAACTCTGTTTCACTACTCTGTAAATCTGTTTCATATGCATAATCTAATACATTGTATTGAAATTGAAATTAAACACACTTTTTCAAATGCATAACTGATCATTTTAGCCTGTAATTTTGTCTTATTACAAATTCTAACATGGCACCATTTGTTTTTACTGAGTTAAAGAAGGAAATAAAATATGCAAAATAGGTGGCTGCAAAACCATCTTTACAACGAGCTCCAGCTGATCATTCTCTACATTGACTAGAGTTTGAAGTAGAAACTTAATTGTCTCAAATCGATAGATTCAACTCAATTCAAGTTCGAGCACTATGATGAGTCAACATCCGGGGTCGGAGCCGGGGCCTGGCAATTAAGTGCAAAATACAATCCATTAAGTGCTAACAGTTGAGAACAAAGCACAAGTAATTAAATACCAGTAATTAATATAAAAGTATATAAAAGTAAGTAAATCTACGTATGTATAATATAGAATAAGGGAGAAAAAGTATACTCACACACACAGACTCATTCCAACTGCAAGGTTTTTGAATGTCTGAAATCAGTACAGTTGGTTTATGACACCTGAAAACTTATATCAAATCAATAAATAATTCAACAAGTAAATGGGTTCAGGCACTGAACTTTTGGTAAGTAAATGTTATCCATAAATTACATGTATAGTGGACTCAAAATGAAATCTTCACACTTCATAGTTTCCTTAGTTTTTATTAGCATACAGGTTGTAAGTGCTACTAATGTTTAACATGATTACATAATTGTTTTCAACATCGCCGGTCTAATTATTTGTTCGAGAGGATAAATCGGTTTTCTTGCTTATCACGTGCCCAGCTACAGGTGTTTCATTTAAAGGCTATATACCAACATGTAATAATTATCTAATCGACATAGATAAAATATCAGACTTCAATATTATAGATGCAAGACGAATTTTTTTCAAGCCGGGTCATAACGAGGCATAGATAAAAAACAATCATACCGGTGAACAATTGTAATCAAAGGAGATAACGAGAACTATCTTTAAAAATGGTCGGCGTGTCGTTATTAAATGATGTGTTATTCCGTTCGTAGTTGCTGGTGTATGTACAGTACATACACGTAGTTCTGTCGTGAAAGTGGAGGTGTAACTTACGACCCCATTTTACTAGCAATTGTGAGTGTCTCTTACACTTTTATGTGGTTCATATCATGTTGTGACAACTTATTGTCTTAACCCTAAACCACAGTATCTGCTAAATGCAGTGTTATAAAACAAATTTTTATCGTAAAAATGCCATAGAAAAAAATGTGCATGATTTGGGCCGAATTTTAAAAAAGTACAGCAACAGACCCAATAAATATTAATATTACAGTATCATTGATTCACATTTTATTTCTCTGGTTTGTTTGAGTTGGTTTTTAAATCCTATTCGGGTCGGTCAGACTTAACCAGTTCCCCTGGACATTCATTTTGTCTTGTAACCAGACCATGCCATGCTCTTTTAATATATTATTTACGTTAGCCATCTGCTTAACTACCCCATGTGAATAAATTTATTCACTGATAATAGAAAAATTTGTCACGAAGAGCATATGCCCCTACGGAGGATCGAACGCACGTTCTCTCGCTTAGCAGTCCGACGCGCAACGACTGTGCTAGCCAGTCGAGCTTCTCTGGTTCTAGTCACTGGTATAATATACAAAGTACACACAGTTTTGACATATAGAGAACAATTACGGACTGATAAGCAGTACAAGCTGATATTAAACATAAAAACGATTATTTTGCCAGAGAATAAGCTATGCTGAAAATCCTAAAATGTGTAATCCTCCAACTTAAATAAATAAAAAATTCAGCTCGCGTGAGTTTCGATCCAATGGCCTTCGATTCACAGGTCATGTGCTTCCCCTACTGCGCCACGAACTCCTACGAGTTTGTGTTAAATTAAGCATAAATGAATTTGTGTAGCATGCAACGCTTGTACGGGATTTAGAAGCGAATTTTCACCCTTAACGTGATAATTTATCATAAACCATGAAATGTTCATTTTCTTCACTATTATCGACAAACGGTGGACACTTCGACTTGTGAAAATACCTTATGTTGAGTAAACGATTTGAATCTTAACATTTCAATTGAGGCCGGATGACCAGACGCAAAACAGGACGTTCTAACTTTCCTAGTTCAATGTACCTACATTATTTCTGTTTTGTATGTAATTTCTACGAGTCACGAGGCATGGAACGCTTGCACAAGCACTTAATAGGAATGCTATGCATTTTGATTAATTGAATCGCTAATCGTTCGTGCATTTCAAAAGGCAGACGTAATAACTTGGAACCAATAAATATGTTCGATCTTTTTGAGGCAATATTATGCAATCACATTTGATCTTAAACGGCTACGCCGAAATAAATTGGCCTATATGTAGTTGGCGTATCTTTTTTCAGAAGAACATTTTTATCAACAATTGTGCACAATAAAGTGGCCTTCATCATAGATTGTCGTTAACTCAGGGTTAATTGTATAGACTAATGAAGTCTATTCGTACCTCACGGTAATAATAGCCGAATTCTCGACAGAAACGACTCGTCAATTATAAAAATAAAAACGATGGAAACACGGCTGTCAGTAATTAGTCTTTTGGGTTCGTCTCGTTCAGATTAACAGCCTCAAAATAGTCTCCGTTATTAACATAATAATATGACGGCAATATTTCATCAACACCCGACAAAAAATACAATGAGATTTGCTAGCTAACTTCGTTGTAAAACAATGTCTGTTGATGTTCTGTGATTACCGACCGTTATCAATACGAAACGGAGTGTATCAAATGCTAATTAGGAACTGACCACATGTATATACTAGTATACATAAAAAGAAACAAAGAAATATCCGTCATCCATTTTGTCATCGATCTAGAAAAATGGATATACTGTGTTTGCGGTAAACACATTAAATTCACACCTTTCAACGAATATGAAACTTCGATACTGTATTTTGTAGACCTGAACAGCCCCATTAGGTTGAGTGCTCAGTTATATTATATGGACGTTAATGGTTGTATTACATCCATATATTCTCCGAATGGGCAATTTACATCCTTACAGTGAGAGCTTAATGTATCTATGTATTTTGGAAAACTTTAGCCTATCAGTCATTTACTGGTAACCAAATGCTGTAAAATAGCTGTGTGCTACATGAACATTTGACTAAGAATAAGGAGTCTAGAAATCAAAATTGCTGATTTCATCACTAAACAGGCGTTTTGTCGCGGTTTAAGTGTGTAATATATAAATAAGTGACACACTCTAAGTATACAACTACATTCAGTTGATATTTGTCGGAGGATACCTATCAGTTACTTTAAGACTGTAGCAAAAATCAGAACTTCTACCTGTATATTTGACTCAAATAGGATTTATCGTTTCCTGTTGAGGTATTTACTTGAACTCAATGCTTTGCAATAATTAAATGCTGGATAACTTTAAGCAGGCTGAATACGCAGCAACAGGAGGAAGAGATTGCATTTACTTAAACCACAGCATCTTCAAGTCTTCAAAATTCTATGCATATACTGATATCATGGATAAATAAGGGCAAATATTAAATTTCAAACATAAGTAAAATTACCACTCATCATGGCACTTAACTGTTGGACAAAATGATCTGAAGTCTGGCACAAACCAATTGTCATAAATCTACAAAAATGCAATAGAATTGCGAGTGCTGTTTTCTTGTGACACTGTTGACATTTTTTACATAAAACAACACTTGGATAAAAAACATTGATTAAATCATTAAATCTTAGAATTCAAACAAAACTTTAGACTTCAAAAATTTACTTTAGTGATTATACTCTTAAAATATATAGTGAATATTGCTCTTGTCTTTCATCCATATTATGTAGTAATATTATAAAATGTATTTATCTATGTATACCATTTCATAGTATGTATCACTGTATTCCAAAATATGTATCCATGTATTTCGTAGTATCTGGCTGTGTACTTCATGATATGAATCCATGCAATTAGAAGTATGTATCCGTGTGTTTCAAGTACGCACCCATGTATTTCAAAGTATTTGCACTTGCATTTCATAGTATGCATTCGTGTGTTTCAAAATATGTATCTGTGTATTTCGAAGTATGCTTGCATGTATTTCAGATCATGCATTCTTGTTTTACAAAGTTTGTGCCTATGAATATATTTCAAAATATGCATTCATGATTTTCTTATTTGTACATTATTTCATCGTTTTTATGTATGTTTGCGTTAAGAAGTTTGTATGCATACCATCATAAATGGACATTATTGCACATAAGTTTGCAATACACATAGTTTATTTATTTATTTCAAGTTCAGTAGACCAA
Organism: Lutraria rhynchaena; assembly: GCA_008271625.1. Taxonomy (NCBI): domain Eukaryota; kingdom Metazoa; phylum Mollusca; class Bivalvia; order Venerida; family Mactridae; genus Lutraria; species Lutraria rhynchaena. Next base: position 65,288 of record VIBL01000273.1, on the reverse strand, counting down.
AGGGCTCATGGGAATGTAACAATGTTACATACATGACAATATATTATTTGACAATAACATTGGTGCATTTGAATACGCATTTCAGTTATGAGTACATAGTGACTGCAAACAATGACAGTCATAAATGATAAACAAGCGATATGGATAATAACAGATGAAAATGCCTATATTAACCAGTATTAAACAAATTCATTAGAGTATTTAATTTTACGTAATTATTTCCAGTGATTTTCAAGCTTGATATATGGTAAGGAAGCGTGCCTTAGTCAAAAGACTGAGCGCCGACAAGTGTCGGTTCACGCGAAAGGAAGGTAAGGGAGGCGAGGTCATAATAGTGAATTAATTAATTAAGACTGCGATTAAGCAGAGAATGTGCAACAGTTTATACGCAGAAATATGAATATTGAGAGTAGAAAATTCTGTAAAACGATTAAATCAACATAGTAATGAAATGTTGAAAGTGTAGATTAAGTCAACAAAGCCGTGTGTTAACTATAATAGCGATATCAGGTACTTAGCGCTCCAAAAACAAAATGTCACACTCATATACAATCAAATTATTAGGCTCATCAAAATAGATGACATATATTTGAAATGAACAACAATAAGGCGATAAATGCGTATAGATTGAAATTTTCTTTATACTGACATCTAGAAGTGCTGCATTTAATTTTGTGTCTAATATATCGGCATAAACTGTTCAAAATAAGCTATGAAATATGTCATGTGAGATTTAAGATGAGATAAAGTCGAGTTTCTAGTTTATAAAATTTATTTTCAGGGTAAGAGTTAGAGCAAAATGAAAGCAATCTATATGCAGGGTAATAATTAAATTTTATAAACTTACCGACAGAAAGATGAGCGAAACCATAACAACAGTGTATTTGATTATCCGACTGAATTTAATCAATACCCGAGAAACATGAGTGTCAAAACATATACGTTGAACCTATAAGTATGGACCATTTTATTGCATGTAAAGTTTGATTAATTGATTGGTTGATTGATTGATTGATTTATACGCCATTATCAGGCTAGTTTGTTGGTTTCCGCCAACCCGGCCACAATATTTGTTTGTATCGGTCTCCGTCTTTTTCTAGTTTGTATTTTTATTTTCATATAATTTATATCTCCGAACTAAAATACATCTGAAGAAACATTAAAATATTACATTTCAATTATTTTTCAACATATATTTTGACTGAAATAAACGACATGTCAACTGCATGCCTTCGTAAATTGCATACCGTTTTCAACCAATGAAATTCCACAGTTAACAACCGAACATATACAAACGTCGCATGTTTCTCGTGAATTTAGTGATTATACAAATTCTCCCAACCTAAACATTCCAAGCTACAATGTAACCTTACAAATGACGACCACCGTCCAGACCTATCCTTTTATCACTTTGTTAATGTAACTTAATGAGTCCAAATATGTTACTATTATTAAATAGCGGTTTTCCTGTTTTGTTTTTGTAATTCTCTCCTAAGTTTAATGTTACCTTTCAATATTCCGAAAGCAAATCATCGTATACAAATAGTCTGCTCTCCTAACAACTAGCAGTCAACGTTTAGTTACTTGTCGTATAAATACGCTCAAGGCTGCTTTTGTCATCTCTCTTATTGTATAGTATTGTATAGTCAATTACTACACATCTTGAATGACTGAACTACGCGTATTTCATTGACTGTCTCCATGAAGTTGCATTATTCTATTGTCAACAAGATCTTTTCTAACCTAATATTAATGGGTGCCATAAATAAGGTTAAAATACTCAGTAATTAACAATTTCTAAAGATTCGTATTCATTAAATGCATTACCTACATATTCCTCTGGGTGGTATTGCACTAAACTACACGGGGGTAATCCAAAAGCTCGCAGACACTAATTTTTTTACTAATGAATACGGCGTTCGATAAAGTCAAAATTTTGCACGACATAAATGCATATAATACGTAAAGTTATCCTCCTTTTTTAGAAAATCGGTCATTCATTGGTTGTCATTTTTACATGAAAAAATGCACATTACGATATCCGGAGCGGTAGCGATTTGGAAGAAGTCCAACAATGTACACGTTTTCCCAAAATTTGAACTTGTGTAATGGTGTTTTGACTAAAAACTAGCATGAACTATGTATGTGCGTTTCTTTATCTTTTCAGTATATACACGAATGTATTTGCGGCGATTTTCATTTTACTATTTAAACATAGTTGGTATTTATAATGAACCGACTAATGTTCATGTTTTTTCGTAAATTGGTACGTAACTTATATAAGCATGAGCCTCTGTACCGCGATACGTAGGGCTAATATATTGCTATTGCTTCGGCGACACAGCCTTTTTTCAAAGGCTTTGAAATTACTAATTGTGCCACAATTACCGATTGAGGATGGGTTCCAAAACATATCTACAAATCGAGGGTAGGTACCTTTTTTGAAATAATGCCTAAACTAGGTGAGGGTAAGATACTTTTATAGGACCCCATTGGAAATAAGTATTCGGACGTAATGGATAATCCTTAAATAAAGAAAGAAATAAATAAATTCGATATAATACATGTACAAAACTGGGTTGTGGATACCCATTTTGACATAGAACCTAATTACATGAACAGGGCGAGGGTAGGTACCTTTCTTTGACATTACACATGTACACAGCGAGAATATGTGCCATATTGATATGTACACAAAGAGTATTATCTGTAAAATACCTTATCTTGATATATTGAATGTAACTCATTGTATTCAAAAAGGGGTTTTATATGCTTCTTACTATTTTACTCCCGTTTTTTTGTGCCATTTTTTCAATAGAAAGATAGCCTCGATAAAACGAAAATGAAGACAAAATTGCAAAGATTTGTCACAATAGAGCAAACCGGGATATTATCGACATCAAGCTATTACCGACACATACATTGATTGTCAATTCATACTGCTTTGTGGCCTAAGCATCTAAGCCTCAGTACAACTCATCCCAACCAGTCAAACATCGTCGCATTGTCTGAATCTTCATATAATTATTATTCAGTGACCTTTGCCCCGTAATTGTTTGAAAGCAGACGTTTCATTGGCTGAAGCTCAATGGCGTAACGAGGCTGAAATCTATGACAGAGTGGACAATGTTGTTAATTTTACGTGAGTAGTACATTCATTGATTGTTCTTTTGCGCCGAATCAGTGTACTTTAGTGATATTTATTGTTAGCAAGCGTTGCCATTCCTCTACCTGTTGTTTTAATGTGTATTTAGTATTCGGTAATGTTGGGAGGTCGCGTTCGACTAAACGAAATTGAAGATTTTTGGGGTCGAAAAAGATTAAATATCTGCTTCATGGTTTTGAATTGGACGGAGTGCTTATTGGATATGTGTGGTATAGTGTATTAGCTATCTGTAAACACAAATTATTAGAAATTTGAGTGATTTCTGAAAAAGTTACGTAATTAGTAAAACTGCATTTGTGATGGATCTATGATTTTGATATTCCAATGTATCAATCCAGATGATCATCTGGGAACTGATGATTTTGATCAGAATTGTTGTCTACGGGAAGTACATTTTGCACCCTCAAGGAATTAAGACTGTGTAACTGTGTGCTGATTATCGTCACATCACCTTTTGCTCCTAATCAGAATTCCTCCAGCCAGGCGGGTGCAAAGTAGAACTCTCAGCCATTGTTAAATAAATGTTCTTTTTTGAAAGTTTACTTTTAAAAATTTTTGGAATCTTGCTATAAATCAATTTTAAATAATCATTGAACATCTTAGAACATATGTTTTTTTATAAGTGTTTAAGAGAAATGGGCTTACTGCATATCCTTGCATATTACAGGTGATAGTCACCCACCTCACAAGAGATTTCAGTATTTCAGGAGAAAAAATATTGTAGTGCTTAAGGTATGACCACCCTAATAGACACTATTCAGAATCCTTATGAATCTTTTGTTTTCTGTTTGTGTGTTGTATGAGACTACAAAATGCGAAAATGTTTTAAAAAATCACCGTCCCATTTCTGTTTTATTGATACTTGAAGTAGCTGAAGTAGCTAGCTACATCTCCTTTATAATGTTGTGTATTCTTTGGCCTTGTCTTCTTGTCAGAACATGTTTTCTATTGTGTCTTTACTTCATCAATCAGCATGATAAATATACATTGTTTTATTGTTAATCTTATTCCTTTGATATCTTTTGAATCTTGAATGGTGTTTTTAGTTTGAATGCTAAATTTCTTTCTGATATAGATACTGATATTGTATTTGTGTAATAAATGTCTTCTATTTTGTGAAGCATTTGTCAGTTCGGAAATGTAACTAAATTTCTTAATTCATCATTCCTTTTAATAAAACCCCAAAATCAAAAGCAATGATACAAAACAAATATCTATATCTATGTGATTTGTAGTGTTGTGCTTATGTATATGTCAAGTTTTGTAAACCCATGAGTTATAATGAAACCTGATTTCAGAAGTCAGCTATTTTTGGCTGTGGCGATGAAAACCTAATAATTTCATATAGACCAGAAACCCATTGTTGTTTTTTCCCAGCAGATATTTTTTATCAAAGTCCTGTGTTTAAGTTACTGCAATACTGTTTATTGTAATGAAAGAGAAAAAACTCACTCCATTGTATTAAGTCTGGATAATCACTCCCAGTTTGTACGTTAACACGAATTTTAAGAGAAAAATGACTAAATCTTTTCATACACGGTTGTATTTCTTTGTTAATATCTTATATATTGCACGGTGAAAGTTTCTGTATTTTACATATTTTGTTCCTTAGAGTTTAAGGAAAATTTTGATGTATGATTTGACCATGTACATGTTATGATTCCTCAGAAAACTGACTTTGAAAATTTGATTTTTAGTCCTCGGTATTAAAAAATCTTCATTTCCATGGGTCTGGTAGGTCTAAATTTTTCAAAATATTTTCTTTGTTGATATATTTTGTTGATTTTTTCTTTATGAATTATTTGATGTAATTATCACCAAGTAATAAAATGATAGGAAACCTGCTGAGTATTGCTTATTTTTGTGAAAAAAATGTATATTTATATACTAAGGTCATGTACAGATTGAGGGCACCAAACCACATGGGGGGTCAGCTACTTCAAGTATCAATAAAACAGAAATGGGACGGTGATTTTTTAAAACATTTTCGCATTTTGTAGTCTCATACAACACACAAACAGAAAACAAAAGATTCATAAGGATTCTGAATAGTGTCTATTAGGGTGGTCATACCTTAAGCACTACAATATTTTTTCTCCTGAAATACTGAAATCTCTTGTGAGGTGGGTGACTATCACCTGTAATATGCAAGGATATGCAGTAAGCCCATTTCTCTTAAACACTTATAAAAAAACATATGTTCTAAGATGTTCAATGATTATTTAAAATTGATTTATAGCAAGATTCCAAAAATTTTTAAAAGTAAACTTTCAAAAAAGAACATTTATTTAACAATGGCTGAGAGTTCTACTTTGCACCCGCCTGGCTGGAGGAATTCTGATTAGGAGCAAAAGGTGATGTGACGATAATCAGCACACAGTTACACAGTCTTAATTCCTTGAGGGTGCAAAATGTACTTCCCGTAGACAACAATTCTGATCAAAATCATCAGTTCCCAGATGATCATCTGGATTGATACATTGGAATATCAAAATCATAGATCCATCACAAATGCAGTTTTACTAATTACGTAACTTTTTCAGAAATCACTCAAATTTCTAATAATTTGTGTTTACAGATAGCTAATACACTATACCACACATATCCAATAAGCACTCCGTCCAATTCAAAACCATGAAGCAGATATTTAATCTTTTTCGACCCCAAAAATCTTCAATTTCGTTTAGTCGAACGCGACCTCCCAACATTACCGAATACTAAATACACATTAAAACAACAGGTAGAGGAATGGCAACGCTTGCTAACAATAAATATCACTAAAGTACACTGATTCGGCGCAAAAGAACAATCAATGAATGTACTACTCACGTAAAATTAACAACATTGTCCACTCTGTCATAGATTTCAGCCTCGTTACGCCATTGAGCTTCAGCCAATGAAACGTCTGCTTTCAAACAATTACGGGGCAAAGGTCACTGAATAATAATTATATGAAGATTCAGACAATGCGACGATGTTTGACTGGTTGGGATGAGTTGTACTGAGGCTTAGATGCTTAGGCCACAAAGCAGTATGAATTGACAATCAATGTATGTGTCGGTAATAGCTTGATGTCGATAATATCCCGGTTTGCTCTATTGTGACAAATCTTTGCAATTTTGTCTTCATTTTCGTTTTATCGAGGCTATCTTTCTATTGAAAAAATGGCACAAAAAACGGGAGTAAAATAGTAAGAAGCATATAAAACCCCTTTTTGAATACAATGAGTTACATTCAATATATCAAGATAAGGTATTTTACAGATAATACTCTTTGTGTACATATCAATATGGCACATATTCTCGCTGTGTACATGTGTAATGTCAAAGAAAGGTACCTACCCTCGCCCTGTTCATGTAATTAGGTTCTATGTCAAAATGGGTATCCACAACCCAGTTTTGTACATGTATTATATCGAATTTATTTATTTCTTTCTTTATTTAAGGATTATCCATTACGTCCGAATACTTATTTCCAATGGGGTCCTATAAAAGTATCTTACCCTCACCTAGTTTAGGCATTATTTCAAAAAAGGTACCTACCCTCGATTTGTAGATATGTTTTGGAACCCATCCTCAATCGGTAATTGTGGCACAATTAGTAATTTCAAAGCCTTTGAAAAAAGGCTGTGTCGCCGAAGCAATAGCAATATATTAGCCCTACGTATCGCGGTACAGAGGCTCATGCTTATATAAGTTACGTACCAATTTACGAAAAAACATGAACATTAGTCGGTTCATTATAAATACCAACTATGTTTAAATAGTAAAATGAAAATCGCCGCAAATACATTCGTGTATATACTGAAAAGATAAAGAAACGCACATACATAGTTCATGCTAGTTTTTAGTCAAAACACCATTACACAAGTTCAAATTTTGGGAAAACGTGTACATTGTTGGACTTCTTCCAAATCGCTACCGCTCCGGATATCGTAATGTGCATTTTTTCATGTAAAAATGACAACCAATGAATGACCGATTTTCTAAAAAAGGAGGATAACTTTACGTATTATATGCATTTATGTCGTGCAAAATTTTGACTTTATCGAACGCCGTATTCATTAGTAAAAAAATTAGTGTCTGCGAGCTTTTGGATTACCCCCGTGTAGTTTAGTGCAATACCACCCAGAGGAATATGTAGGTAATGCATTTAATGAATACGAATCTTTAGAAATTGTTAATTACTGAGTATTTTAACCTTATTTATGGCACCCATTAATATTAGGTTAGAAAAGATCTTGTTGACAATAGAATAATGCAACTTCATGGAGACAGTCAATGAAATACGCGTAGTTCAGTCATTCAAGATGTGTAGTAATTGACTATACAATACTATACAATAAGAGAGATGACAAAAGCAGCCTTGAGCGTATTTATACGACAAGTAACTAAACGTTGACTGCTAGTTGTTAGGAGAGCAGACTATTTGTATACGATGATTTGCTTTCGGAATATTGAAAGGTAACATTAAACTTAGGAGAGAATTACAAAAACAAAACAGGAAAACCGCTATTTAATAATAGTAACATATTTGGACTCATTAAGTTACATTAACAAAGTGATAAAAGGATAGGTCTGGACGGTGGTCGTCATTTGTAAGGTTACATTGTAGCTTGGAATGTTTAGGTTGGGAGAATTTGTATAATCACTAAATTCACGAGAAACATGCGACGTTTGTATATGTTCGGTTGTTAACTGTGGAATTTCATTGGTTGAAAACGGTATGCAATTTACGAAGGCATGCAGTTGACATGTCGTTTATTTCAGTCAAAATATATGTTGAAAAATAATTGAAATGTAATATTTTAATGTTTCTTCAGATGTATTTTAGTTCGGAGATATAAATTATATGAAAATAAAAATACAAACTAGAAAAAGACGGAGACCGATACAAACAAATATTGTGGCCGGGTTGGCGGAAACCAACAAACTAGCCTGATAATGGCGTATAAATCAATCAATCAATCAACCAATCAATTAATCAAACTTTACATGCAATAAAATGGTCCATACTTATAGGTTCAACGTATATGTTTTGACACTCATGTTTCTCGGGTATTGATTAAATTCAGTCGGATAATCAAATACACTGTTGTTATGGTTTCGCTCATCTTTCTGTCGGTAAGTTTATAAAATTTAATTATTACCCTGCATATAGATTGCTTTCATTTTGCTCTAACTCTTACCCTGAAAATAAATTTTATAAACTAGAAACTCGACTTTATCTCATCTTAAATCTCACATGACATATTTCATAGCTTATTTTGAACAGTTTATGCCGATATATTAGACACAAAATTAAATGCAGCACTTCTAGATGTCAGTATAAAGAAAATTTCAATCTATACGCATTTATCGCCTTATTGTTGTTCATTTCAAATATATGTCATCTATTTTGATGAGCCTAATAATTTGATTGTATATGAGTGTGACATTTTGTTTTTGGAGCGCTAAGTACCTGATATCGCTATTATAGTTAACACACGGCTTTGTTGACTTAATCTACACTTTCAACATTTCATTACTATGTTGATTTAATCGTTTTACAGAATTTTCTACTCTCAATATTCATATTTCTGCGTATAAACTGTTGCACATTCTCTGCTTAATCGCAGTCTTAATTAATTAATTCACTATTATGACCTCGCCTCCCTTACCTTCCTTTCGCGTGAACCGACACTTGTCGGCGCTCAGTCTTTTGACTAAGGCACGCTTCCTTACCATATATCAAGCTTGAAAATCACTGGAAATAATTACGTAAAATTAAATACTCTAATGAATTTGTTTAATACTGGTTAATATAGGCATTTTCATCTGTTATTATCCATATCGCTTGTTTATCATTTATGACTGTCATTGTTTGCAGTCACTATGTACTCATAACTGAAATGCGTATTCAAATGCACCAATGTTATTGTCAAATAATATATTGTCATGTATGTAACATTGTTACATTCCCATGAGCCCTTTGGTCTACTGAACTTGAAATAAATAAATAAACTATGTGTATTGCAAACTTATGTGCAATAATGTCCATTTATGATGGTATGCATACAAACTTCTTAACGCAAACATACATAAAAACGATGAAATAATGTACAAATAAGAAAATCATGAATGCATATTTTGAAATATATTCATAGGCACAAACTTTGTAAAACAAGAATGCATGATCTGAAATACATGCAAGCATACTTCGAAATACACAGATACATATTTTGAAACACACGAATGCATACTATGAAATGCAAGTGCAAATACTTTGAAATACATGGGTGCGTACTTGAAACACACGGATACATACTTCTAATTGCATGGATTCATATCATGAAGTACACAGCCAGATACTACGAAATACATGGATACATATTTTGGAATACAGTGATACATACTATGAAATGGTATACATAGATAAATACATTTTATAATATTACTACATAATATGGATGAAAGACAAGAGCAATATTCACTATATATTTTAAGAGTATAATCACTAAAGTAAATTTTTGAAGTCTAAAGTTTTGTTTGAATTCTAAGATTTAATGATTTAATCAATGTTTTTTATCCAAGTGTTGTTTTATGTAAAAAATGTCAACAGTGTCACAAGAAAACAGCACTCGCAATTCTATTGCATTTTTGTAGATTTATGACAATTGGTTTGTGCCAGACTTCAGATCATTTTGTCCAACAGTTAAGTGCCATGATGAGTGGTAATTTTACTTATGTTTGAAATTTAATATTTGCCCTTATTTATCCATGATATCAGTATATGCATAGAATTTTGAAGACTTGAAGATGCTGTGGTTTAAGTAAATGCAATCTCTTCCTCCTGTTGCTGCGTATTCAGCCTGCTTAAAGTTATCCAGCATTTAATTATTGCAAAGCATTGAGTTCAAGTAAATACCTCAACAGGAAACGATAAATCCTATTTGAGTCAAATATACAGGTAGAAGTTCTGATTTTTGCTACAGTCTTAAAGTAACTGATAGGTATCCTCCGACAAATATCAACTGAATGTAGTTGTATACTTAGAGTGTGTCACTTATTTATATATTACACACTTAAACCGCGACAAAACGCCTGTTTAGTGATGAAATCAGCAATTTTGATTTCTAGACTCCTTATTCTTAGTCAAATGTTCATGTAGCACACAGCTATTTTACAGCATTTGGTTACCAGTAAATGACTGATAGGCTAAAGTTTTCCAAAATACATAGATACATTAAGCTCTCACTGTAAGGATGTAAATTGCCCATTCGGAGAATATATGGATGTAATACAACCATTAACGTCCATATAATATAACTGAGCACTCAACCTAATGGGGCTGTTCAGGTCTACAAAATACAGTATCGAAGTTTCATATTCGTTGAAAGGTGTGAATTTAATGTGTTTACCGCAAACACAGTATATCCATTTTTCTAGATCGATGACAAAATGGATGACGGATATTTCTTTGTTTCTTTTTATGTATACTAGTATATACATGTGGTCAGTTCCTAATTAGCATTTGATACACTCCGTTTCGTATTGATAACGGTCGGTAATCACAGAACATCAACAGACATTGTTTTACAACGAAGTTAGCTAGCAAATCTCATTGTATTTTTTGTCGGGTGTTGATGAAATATTGCCGTCATATTATTATGTTAATAACGGAGACTATTTTGAGGCTGTTAATCTGAACGAGACGAACCCAAAAGACTAATTACTGACAGCCGTGTTTCCATCGTTTTTATTTTTATAATTGACGAGTCGTTTCTGTCGAGAATTCGGCTATTATTACCGTGAAGTACGAATAGACTTCATTAGTCTATACAATTAACCCTGAGTTAACGACAATCTATGATGAAGGCCACTTTATTGTGCACAATTGTTGATAAAAATGTTCTTCTGAAAAAAGATACGCCAACTACATATAGGCCAATTTATTTCGGCGTAGCCGTTTAAGATCAAATGTGATTGCATAATATTGCCTCAAAAAGATCGAACATATTTATTGGTTCCAAGTTATTACGTCTGCCTTTTGAAATGCACGAACGATTAGCGATTCAATTAATCAAAATGCATAGCATTCCTATTAAGTGCTTGTGCAAGCGTTCCATGCCTCGTGACTCGTAGAAATTACATACAAAACAGAAATAATGTAGGTACATTGAACTAGGAAAGTTAGAACGTCCTGTTTTGCGTCTGGTCATCCGGCCTCAATTGAAATGTTAAGATTCAAATCGTTTACTCAACATAAGGTATTTTCACAAGTCGAAGTGTCCACCGTTTGTCGATAATAGTGAAGAAAATGAACATTTCATGGTTTATGATAAATTATCACGTTAAGGGTGAAAATTCGCTTCTAAATCCCGTACAAGCGTTGCATGCTACACAAATTCATTTATGCTTAATTTAACACAAACTCGTAGGAGTTCGTGGCGCAGTAGGGGAAGCACATGACCTGTGAATCGAAGGCCATTGGATCGAAACTCACGCGAGCTGAATTTTTTATTTATTTAAGTTGGAGGATTACACATTTTAGGATTTTCAGCATAGCTTATTCTCTGGCAAAATAATCGTTTTTATGTTTAATATCAGCTTGTACTGCTTATCAGTCCGTAATTGTTCTCTATATGTCAAAACTGTGTGTACTTTGTATATTATACCAGTGACTAGAACCAGAGAAGCTCGACTGGCTAGCACAGTCGTTGCGCGTCGGACTGCTAAGCGAGAGAACGTGCGTTCGATCCTCCGTAGGGGCATATGCTCTTCGTGACAAATTTTTCTATTATCAGTGAATAAATTTATTCACATGGGGTAGTTAAGCAGATGGCTAACGTAAATAATATATTAAAAGAGCATGGCATGGTCTGGTTACAAGACAAAATGAATGTCCAGGGGAACTGGTTAAGTCTGACCGACCCGAATAGGATTTAAAAACCAACTCAAACAAACCAGAGAAATAAAATGTGAATCAATGATACTGTAATATTAATATTTATTGGGTCTGTTGCTGTACTTTTTTAAAATTCGGCCCAAATCATGCACATTTTTTTCTATGGCATTTTTACGATAAAAATTTGTTTTATAACACTGCATTTAGCAGATACTGTGGTTTAGGGTTAAGACAATAAGTTGTCACAACATGATATGAACCACATAAAAGTGTAAGAGACACTCACAATTGCTAGTAAAATGGGGTCGTAAGTTACACCTCCACTTTCACGACAGAACTACGTGTATGTACTGTACATACACCAGCAACGAACGGAATAACACATCATTTAATAACGACACGCCGACCATTTTTAAAGATAGTTCTCGTTATCTCCTTTGATTACAATTGTTCACCGGTATGATTGTTTTTTATCTATGCCTCGTTATGACCCGGCTTGAAAAAAATTCGTCTTGCATCTATAATATTGAAGTCTGATATTTTATCTATGTCGATTAGATAATTATTACATGTTGGTATATAGCCTTTAAATGAAACACCTGTAGCTGGGCACGTGATAAGCAAGAAAACCGATTTATCCTCTCGAACAAATAATTAGACCGGCGATGTTGAAAACAATTATGTAATCATGTTAAACATTAGTAGCACTTACAACCTGTATGCTAATAAAAACTAAGGAAACTATGAAGTGTGAAGATTTCATTTTGAGTCCACTATACATGTAATTTATGGATAACATTTACTTACCAAAAGTTCAGTGCCTGAACCCATTTACTTGTTGAATTATTTATTGATTTGATATAAGTTTTCAGGTGTCATAAACCAACTGTACTGATTTCAGACATTCAAAAACCTTGCAGTTGGAATGAGTCTGTGTGTGTGAGTATACTTTTTCTCCCTTATTCTATATTATACATACGTAGATTTACTTACTTTTATATACTTTTATATTAATTACTGGTATTTAATTACTTGTGCTTTGTTCTCAACTGTTAGCACTTAATGGATTGTATTTTGCACTTAATTGCCAGGCCCCGGCTCCGACCCCGGATGTTGACTCATCATAGTGCTCGAACTTGAATTGAGTTGAATCTATCGATTTGAGACAATTAAGTTTCTACTTCAAACTCTAGTCAATGTAGAGAATGATCAGCTGGAGCTCGTTGTAAAGATGGTTTTGCAGCCACCTATTTTGCATATTTTATTTCCTTCTTTAACTCAGTAAAAACAAATGGTGCCATGTTAGAATTTGTAATAAGACAAAATTACAGGCTAAAATGATCAGTTATGCATTTGAAAAAGTGTGTTTAATTTCAATTTCAATACAATGTATTAGATTATGCATATGAAACAGATTTACAGAGTAGTGAAACAGAGTTTGAATGTTTACAATATTTCTTTTGATCATTTTATGAACAACATGATAAATATGAAAATAATATGTGTTATCACACGCACAAAGTAGTGAAAAAGGAGGTACAAAAGATGTGACTGTGAAATGTCACATTTATGTATACCTTCAGTAAAATTTAAATATCACAGTTAATGCATGAATTTAACGTTGTTGTAGAAAATTCAGCTGCAATTTCATTTTATAAATGAAAATATTACATTTCTTTGTTTAAATACCTAATCAACGGAAATAATTTCTATTTCAGAAAATTGAATATATCTGAATAAAGAATAAATCTGTATTCGGTAATTCGATGTGTATAACAATGTGTACTGCTATATATATATATATAATAACACTGTTTATGTATTGTTTACATTTTATTACTACGAAGGCTGGTGGGCAACTAACAGTATTAAAGAGATAAAGAGCATACACACAATGATACATGATACAGTATATACGTCACATATATCGTCTACATATAAACACTACATTCCATCTATTCTTTAATAAAGTGAGAATCAATTTCTTTGTAAAAATCTTTGGATCTAACTGTTTAAAATTACTGTATTATGATTATTTTTAACAAAACAGTTTAGCAATTTAAAGTTTTCTTATGAATCAAAATTGTCTTATTCTTCCTTCATATACTAGTATATTTATTTTTTGATTCCATCTATTCTTAAATAAATGTGAAAGGTATATTAATGAAGTATTAATCATGCACAAAGATGTTAACAGTTAATTCTCACACTGATAAAATAATTACACTCATTTGTCATCAGTATACAGTTGTTTACAATGAAAATGAACCCTTCATACAATATGTATTTATCTGACATTTAAAACAATTATGTACAACGCTAGACATCTGTTTATTTTCCGTCTAGATAATTAGACACTTCGTGTGGTCTGTGAGTAACATAGATGATTTTTAATTTCCCCGTATCACTTTTATCTGAAGTTATCTATATTTTCACAGAACTAAACCAAATTTTCCAATGGTGTTAACCTTTAAAGTAATGTCACAAGTATACTTCACGAAATTAATAATCCCTGTATCGAATTTTTTATTGTCCTATTTGGGCGAGATTTAACAACAGTTTCTGGTGGTTTGGGTGGAACATCCGGTGCCATTGGTGGTATCTTCCAAAGTGGTTTGATATGCAATACATCTCGTGTTACAATTTTTTCTCCATGTTTTACGGTTATCATGGGTCCATTTTTCTTAACAATGGTTCCTGGTTTATAGCTGAACGGAGTAGCAAGTTTATCCTCTTTCTTCTGTTTCAACAGTACTGATTCACCAACTTTAAGATGTATATGTCGTGCTTTCTTCCTTTTTTCTGAGTAGAGCTTGTTCTTTTTCTGCGAATCGGAATCACGTTTCCGCACATATTTATCTTGTCGCAAGGGTTTGAATTCTGGAAATTTGGTTTGAATACCCCTTCCGAACATGAAGGTACTTGGTGCGAGACCATTGCTGCTGTGTGGGACTGCACGATAGTTCAATAGAACATATTCAATTCTCTCTTTAAGTTCCGTCCTTGGATGTGTGAAGCGAGAACCGTTTTTGTCAGTGTTTTCATAAAACATTCCACTAAACCGTTTGATTCTGGGTGGAATGGGGTTATCCGTCTATGTTTAAATTCCATTTCTTTTACAAAATTCACAAACTCTTCCCCTGGAAATTGTGGACCATTGTCTGTTCTCAGAATTGATGGAATTCCAAACAGAGAATATGGAATTCAATCGTGGAATAACCGTGGGCGCAGAAATTTTATGTAGAATTTCTACAAAAGGGCACCTGCTGTAGTCGTCAATCACGGCCATTAGACAAGCATTGGAATTTGGTATTGGTCCGTAAAAGTCTACACTGATTTCGTCCCAAATTCTTGCTGGCAGTGTGCATAATTTCATTGGTTCTGTTAGATTTCGCGGGTCAATAGTCGTGTATGTCACGCGAGTTTTCACCATTTGTTTGAACATCATCAATGTACAGGAACCAAACTTTTTCCCGTAACAATTGTTTTGTTTTCGCCATACCGCTGTGAGTTTCATGGGCGATGTCAATGACTTTTTGTTGCATTATTTCTGGTATGACAAGTCGCGTACCACGTAAAAGAAATGTATGGTTGTCGATTTGTGCCACTGTTTGTTCTTCTATTACTCTGAAAAAAAAAAACACTCATAGTTTTTTTTTTTTGCGAAATTCTTTGTCCCAGTGATTTAAATTTACTGACTTTATCATTGTTCGTAATAACTTGGCGTTAGTTGTAGCTGCAGCAATATCTTGCAATTTCATAGCTTTAGGCACTGCTGTTTCTGATACAAAACGAACATATTCCTCAGCTATAATAGATTGAATAGTATCTTCACTTTCGGTGTTCTCTAGCGGATGTCTACTCATATAGTCTGCGGGATTTGAACTTCTTTCGCATACTTGACTCGAAAATCGTAACCAACTAAACGAAGTCTCCATCGTTCTAACCTTAGTGGTTGATTAGCCTTTGGATTGTTGGAAATTGCTTCGAGACTTTTCGCATCACTGATTGATTTAAATGGTTTTCCAAACAAATACGTCTTGAAATGTTCAATTGAAATAACTAGAGCGTAGCATTCACTTTCAGACTGGCTATATCGCTGTTGGACAGGTGTAAGGGCTTTACTTGAGTAAGCAATAAGCTTATATTCCTGGCTAAGAAAACTAGCGACACCTACACCTGATGCATCAACTGTAAGTTCAAGTTCTTTGTCTTGATCGTAATATGACATGACAGTGTCACTGGTCAGTGCATGTTTCAATTTCAAAAATGCATTTTCTTCTACTTCTGTCCATTTCCATTTTAATCCTTTCTGAGTAAGTTTACCCAATGGTTCAGTCAGTGTGGAATAGTCATGTATAGACTTTGACACATAGTTCGTCACTCCAAGAAAACTTCGTAATTCTGCAACACTTGTAAGTAGGGAGATAAAAGGACGCTAAATGAATTACAAAATGTAATGACCATTGCAGATGATATCATTCGATATGCAGAAGACGAAAAAAGTCACGATACATTTCTTGAAGTGTTGTTTCAAAGGCTGAGAGAAAGAAATTTGACGCTTAATCGAAAGAAATGAATTTTCAAAGTGAACCAAATCAAATTCTATGGATACATATTCTCGGATCAAGGAATTTCACCAGACACAAAAAAAAGGTCACAGCTCTCAAGAAATCAGCAAGTCATACAAGAGTAGGGAGATAAAAGGAGTTCTGGAATAAACCACCATTTTATGGTACAAAATGCAGAAGGGGACCATGTTGGTGGTTTATTCTCGTAATTTGCAAAGTGCAAAATGCACATCTCACCTAGGAGGGCTCAAACTTCAACCTCCACCAACCTCCCCCCACCCAACCTCCACCCAAACCTCTCGCGAAAAAAAAAATATAAA
This sequence comes from Lutraria rhynchaena, assembly GCA_008271625.1. Lineage (NCBI taxonomy): Eukaryota > Metazoa > Mollusca > Bivalvia > Venerida > Mactridae > Lutraria > Lutraria rhynchaena. Next base: position 48,345 of record VIBL01000273.1, on the reverse strand, counting down.
TATGAAAAGTTTCCCATATTTATAAGTTAGAACGGTATATAAATCTTGTAATTGCTCGTTATCAATCCAGCTATTAAACGACGCGGGATAACTATACCACTTTACCAACGATTTATTACCTTTACGACGTATTATTTTCTCAATCCTAAATATTTCTTGGTTAGTTTTTTGTAGTTCTTGTACATAAAACGTGCCATGTATTTCCTCCCCATTATAGTCAGCTATTTTATACGTCACTGGTGTAGTTTTTTGTAAGGTAGTCACAGTAAAGATTTCTTCAGTCCATCTCGGCGTATACCCCTTTTCGAACGTTTTCTTTTTCTTCGAGATCCTGACTTAATCACCTACCGAAAATTGCGGATTAAAAGTTTTTATTTTATAATGGTCTGGGTAAAGATTTTGCCAAACTCTAATTTTATTTTTCTCTTTACTCGCTTCAACAGGCGTCATTTTTGTCGACGAGTGTCTCGTATTATTGTATTGATCAACGAGCTCGTCCAACACGACAATGTATACCCGCGTAGAATTTGCTGAAAAATACTTCCACTTTTTCTCCTTCATCGTTCTATTCCATCCCTTCAACGTGCTAGCTCCCTGTGATTTTGATAAATTATTATAGCATTAAAAATCTAGCCAATTCAAAAAATTTACACCCAAGAAAGTAATAAGATAAAATGTACGTTACAATATTCACAACTAATTGAATATGAAATCTCAATGAATAATGAATATAACTGATATGGAATACTTAATACAAAGTATTTGACAATATCACTTTATTTACCAAATTTTAAGCACTTTATTTTTTTTCTTTTCCTTGTTGCTGTTAAAACTGTGATGAACATCAATTGGTGGAAAGCTCTTTTGTAAAAGACACTGACAATCAAGAGCATTATTCACCAGCTGAGTCAAGCAAGCTACATTCGTTTCAGCATTGTGAGCGTTATAATCCATAGCAAGTAAATCTTTTGACAAGTCTTCTTGTCTGTAAGATGTCTTGTCTGGAAATACATTTCTGAACGCGGAAAGGGAATCAACTAACCCAATAACATGGGAAAAAAAACTGACAAAATATCACAAGATTTACAGACATGTATCATGACAGGAAAATCAAATCGCCTGCCATTGTGGGCAATCAAAAACACATTATCAAATTTTCTAATCCAACATAAGAAATCATCAAAGCTTTGTGAATGTTGACAGATTCAACTCATTGTCCATCAACCAACAGGTCTTTTTCATTTACCATCATAATTTTGGTTGTCAGTTGAGCTGATGAAGTGATAGGCGCTTTCGGAAGGACATATCTGCTGAATATTTCACCACATGATAATTCTTGAGCTGCAATCTGTATGATATGAGGAATCTGATCACCTTGAATTGAAAAACAATGAAAAAATAATGTATTTTACGATATGCAACGTCATGGACATAGGTACATACAGTCAAAAACATATGTTGCTGGAAACAAACATCACAGTGTATGTAATCAAAAATCTACAAATAAAGGGGTATAACAAGAATAATCAGGTTAGAATATCATCACTATTTATAATAAAGCTGCTTTCTAAATGCATGTTGTTGGTACTTTGCGTAAATAAAAATTAAGAATAAAACTCACATAGATCAGTGGTTTCAAGGTCGAATATCACATAAGTTGATGGACCATTTACAGATACAATTCTGAATTGACCACAGGGAACTGCATCAGGAAGTTTATCAACATCAACCATTTTGTTATGACCAATGCCTGTATAAAAGCGAAGAACATTAACAACCTTTATAAAATCAGATTAGGCTGACATCAATAGCCTAAGTAACAATTTACAGAAATAATTATAAATCTAATATATATGAACAATCAAAACGTTATGTTTTCTAAGCAAAGCAATAACAATAGCAAAGATTTTATATGCATACCAGACTGATAAGTCTCCTTCTAGGGACTTGTAGGCCATCTGTTCAGTTGAACATTGTTGTTTTAATTCAATTTAGTTCTAAAAAGTGAACAGTAATGGTAAATTTAAAACATGTACATTTATTTTGCAAAGAAAGAATTAAGTATTTAAAGAAGATCATGTAATGTTAGATTCAATTAAGTTAAATATTTATATTAAAAGTTACTATACCTCATTTCTTGTTCAAAAGCATCAACAGCTGCTCTCTACACCGACTGCTCTGCAACAGCTTCCACAAATCTCCCTGCCCACTGTCCAATATTCTGTAGGTTTTTCTTGGGTATGGACTGGATGTTTAGAGTAGACAGAAGATTGTTCACCTTTCCAGACCCACCAACACTATCAATCATTGCTAAAATACAACAATAAATCTCAATCTTGATTTCATTTGGGATAATGTATTTCTGCAACTTCTAACATTACATTAGAGACTTATTACTTGGAAATTATCATAATATACATGACAAGCAACATGTGAAAATCAGACATTGTAAAAGTAACTTTAACAATTATGTTTCAGTGGGCGACATTAACAGTAGCCAGAGGCTATAACAACCCCCCAGCTATTAGAAATTCCCACTCTGTGGCCTGATGGGCTATCATAAAATCTGTCTACCATAATCTTAGAATCCAGAACAAGTCCTGTGAGAAATTTACTACATCACTCGAGGGGGGGGGCTAAGCTAAGTGTAACTCTATATCAGTACATTCGTTATTGGAAATTAACAAGTCAAATGAAATTTGGAGAAATTTGGTATCCAGTCCAAACAAATGTTTGGCAGATGGGATTGTTTACTACATCTGACGATAGATATCTACCAAAAATTTGTTAGTCATGAGATTTGTTGACTTTTGACTTAAACAATGTTCAAGTTGACATTTGACAGTGACTATGAATCAGGTTATAATGAGGATTTTCAAATTAATACAAAGAAACTTCTTGAATACAGTAAAATAGTGTTATAATTAGTTTATTTGATAACAATATTTAAAGTAATTGGTAGAAAATGTCTTTCGTAAACTTATTTTCATTTATTTTGAGTACTTTTGCTCATGGGCTATTACAAACAACTTGGGCTATCAAAATTTGGGCAACCATAGCCTTATCGGCTATCATGTTTAAAAAGTTAACGTCGCACACTGATGTTTCGATCAGTTGCCAGGCTTTTCCAGCTTAAACCAAAACTATGACAGAGATATCCGGACTTCACCAGCTCTTTTATTATCATTGTTATTCAATACATACAAGTAAATATTAATGTGGAGATCCAGGTTAGACTTAGAGAGATGCTTCAGCCATTATATGAAGTTGAATCATGAATAATCTGTGTTTTTTAAATTTTTTTTTAATATATTATTTTCATGGCTTTCATCTACACATGTATTTTGTTAAATGTATATTTCTTGACATCTATGCACCATGCTTGTTGTTTAAAAAGACATCTTTTTTACAGATGATTGTGCAAGTCTTGTTGCCCCATCTAGAGTCCTGGCAGAGGAGACACAGTCAGGTAAGATGTTAATGTAGTTACTATCATTTCCTCAGTCGATCATTTTTGTGTGTAATATTCATGAACCTGGGCTCATTTTCCTTGAGATGTTTGTGTTCAAGTCCTCTGAATGTTTGGTCCTCATGTTGTTGGTTTGTTGTAATTTCCAGAGATTGTGCATTTAAATAAAATAATTTGAAGCTTTTACAACTGTTCAGTCCTCATTTATATTTTCCAATATCTTTGCTCCATGAAAGTAATATAATTTAAAATATGCCTTTTTACAGATGTTGAGAGTGGCCATCTTGTTTGCCCATCTAGTGTCCAGACAGAGGAGACACAGTCAGGTAAGATGTTAATGTAGTCACTATCATTCCCTCAGTCGATCATTTCTGAGTATAATATTTATTGACTGGGGCTCTTGTTTGTGAGATGTTTGTGTGCAAGTCTACTGAATGTTTGGTCCTCACACTGTCGATTTGTTGAAATTTCCAGAGATTGTGCAACTGAAAACAAAGAAAATGTTTTTTTTTCTAGAATTATTTTTACATCTTCAGTCTTGGTCAATAGGGCTTAAAAGTTGGTCACCTAGTCCATATTTTTATATGTTTTTAATTCAGTGCAGAAAACCCAATATAAAGTAGTAACCTGTGGGCCAGCTGCTTTACAGCATAATGTGAGGACTTTCCAGCAAGATTCTTTTGATTTAGTAATTACACATGGTTGGCTATCTGTTAGTATCCTTCTTTTACCTCTTTGCAGATGTAGTGCATTTGATAATGGACACTGATGGTGAAAGTGATGATGAGCACAGCGAGTATGTACTTTCTTCTGACAACAGTTCAATAGTTTCAGACAGTGAAATGTCTACTGCCAGTGAAATGCCCGAATTTCTACCAAACATAGCTGACCATTTGCAGGAAGAAAATGAACCAACTCCCAGGACTAGCAACATGGCTAGAGAGGATTTGTCGTTACATGAAAACTTGAAAGTCGACTATGCAAAGGTCAATGATCTCGGAAATCGTGTCTGGGAAAAGGTGCATCATTGTGTTTTCTGTTCTAACATATACGCAAAATTGCCTCGTCATTATGAGCAGAAACATAGTGATGAATTGCAAGTTATTGAAGCTTTGTCATTACCTTTGAAGTCCAAAGAAGGAAAGGCAAAATTGCGTGAATTTATGAATTAGGGAGATTTTTTTGGAACCAAAAAGCTGTAAGAGAACGTAAAGGTGAAATTATTCCATTCAAAAGAACAAGTGTGAATGACCAGTACGAAACTAGTGACTATCTACCCTGTGAACACTGCTATGCTTTCCTTCTTAAACATGAAATTTGGCAGCACTCAAAGAATTGTCCCGGAAAGAAAACCTCTGTTAGGATGAAAGGTGTGCGGCATCAAGCAGCTGGAACATCTTTGTTTTTACCAAATCTTACCAAAAATGGTAAGTATGAAAAAGATATTTTAAGTTCTATGACAAATGGTGACATTTCCTTTGTGTCAAGAGACGATGAAATAATTTTAACCCATTACCACTTAGGGATAACTTAAATCAGATAACATATTCATACAGTGTATCAGTATATGGCTTATCAGTAACCATTAGATAAGGTATTGGCTGTGTACACTGTACCATCAGGGTTTATAGGGAAGATATTTAAATCTGATACCTATTGTGTTTAAACTGAATTTACTATAATAAATCATGGTTTAACCATTTTATGATGAATGTAAAGTTTGTAGAGAATTAAATTTCCTTTCTTATGGTACCATTGTTTGTCTGTACTTAAATCCAAAGTGATTTTATGGAGAAATAAAAAGGACAAAATAAGATTTTTAGTGATAAATGATGTTATTTCCAGTTGATATGAAGACTATAACAAATAAAAAGTAATTCAACGAATACACAGAATATATAACACGTCATTCAATATTATAATTTCATAAATATTAAATAGTTATATTAAAAAATGTGAACAATTGACATAGTAACAGTCTACGTATTGTCACGTATTTTTGATGAATGTGAAGTTCCAAAGTTCCTTATGTTGAAATATTTTATTCTTGGAAACCCACTGTTTTCAAAATAATGTTCAGATCAGTCAACTGTGATTTTTAGAATAGGATAGATTTAATAAATGAACTAAATAACACTGATGTATTTCCTCATCTGGCTGAATAAATGAATAACACTAACACTGACTTATTTCCTGATCCAACTATATGAATAAATGTACACCAGATATTCCTGGATTTCTAATCAGTACTTATTACAATCCAAACTTGCTACACAAACAATGATGGTAGATATTCCCTATAAAGTGACTGATATAATGTTCCTAAATTAGATGTTTAAGTCAACAGGAATATTTGGTCCAGACCTCTCAACAAATTGTTCAATCTGAAAGATAAAAATGACAAAAATAAGCAATCACAGTAATGAATCTTATAACCAACAAATCACAGTAACAATGTGACAATAAATTTAAGTTTTTCCTTTCAGCACACAGACTACTGTTATATTTTTTAATTAAGCATTTTTTCTGATATTTTCACATCAATGACAGGAAAAAACAATGAATATTCTTATTCATTTAATTGTTTATTTATTTATTGAAAATTACAGACATGACTTTTAGGAAGACGATATCTGAGATCATTTCTCTATTCAAATCATTATATATATATCTTATTCTACTATGCTGCATATATATTACTTTACAACAATTAAATGTTAAATTATTGAATAGACAAAACATCATTTATAATTATTTTTCAAAAAATAAAAACACCGTAGCCTAGTGAAATGTTCATTCATCATTACGAAATATCATCATTATCATAATCTGAGGATTTCTCATTGAGCAAAGGAATCTCAACGTCAGACAATAAATCATCAGACTCAAAATCAGAAAAATCAGACTCATCTGAATCACTTTCAAAAACATTTGTCATAATTAAAAAAATACGTAAACTACACATCTACTAAAATTATAGACAGCTGAAGCTTTTGGTGATCGTAGACGTAAGTTTCGTCACGGACCTAAAACAATCGCTTAGTTTCCCATGGCTGCATTTTTTTCCAATCGACATCATAAATAATTTCAATTAACAATTACATATAGTTACGTAACGTGTCACACAGTGTCAGCAGGTTTTATGGCCCCGAGATATACACAGGAAATCGCCTGTTATGACTGTCAGCTTCGGAAACAATCACCGACCCTTAACACGTGTTGTATGGGGAATTCCCGCGTGATCAATGAATTATCGACTTTTCATTGGACGTTTATTTTTGACAACGACCTTGACGCGTGCTTTCTTGTGCAACATTAAAAATAGGTCAATGTTTTGTCGGCTTGAAATATTTGTGACGTAATTTTCATCAGGGATACAAGTATTGATTTTTTGTGGAGAATTTACTGTCTGTGTGGAATAATCGTGTTTCATATTATGGAGTAACACTTTTTAAAGGTAAATTGCGACAAAAGTTTTCATAGCAACTACACATTTTTTTTGATTGTTGGTTTCGCGAATGTTTATTATTTATGTATATGTTTGTTTTAAGGTTCGAATAATAGTTTTTAATGGCTAAATACGCACTTTAAACCAGACGCGTAAATATGCGTAGTTGAGCTGCTATCGATAGACAACAAAAAAGACGTGTTCCAGCGGCTATCGATAGACAACAAAATATGCGTAGTTGAGCGGCTATCGATAGACAACAAAAAAGTCGTAGTCCAGCGGAAATGGGTTAAGATATGGGGAGAAACTACATGGAAAGATAGGTAATCATCCTCATCAATACCAATACGTCAAACAGAAAATACGGGAATTGGGTCATTTTTTGATAGCTGCTAGGAAATGCAATTCAAAAATACACACTATACAAGATAGCATAAATCCAGTGCTATTTACATCTGTCATTGCTGCAGTGAAAGAAGTTACTGGGTTTGACCAGTCAACTGGTCAGTATAAAGTTCCATCACTTGCACTAAAACTAGGACATTCACTCAAACAGTGTGGTAAAATTCTTCTGATCAAGGCAATTATGATTGGTAAACAGGTCTAAAAACAATCTGCAGAAGAATTGATGACACTTTGTACTGAAGAATGGAGTTCTGAAATTTCTAGTATGGCATTGCAAACTCTACATACCAGAAAATTCAACAATGCAAAACGACTACCAGTTGCAGATGATCTTCAGAAGCTTAAAAGATATCTCAAGGATGTAGCAGCCCAAGAATTGAAGGAATTACAAGAAGACCAAAATCAGAGGGCATGGAGGAACAGAGTTGAATCTAGGATGCGGGATTGGTAAAATCACACACTGTCTAACTAATTGGCGCTAATCTAAGAAATCTATGGGCCACATCAAACGCATGTTGTCAATTAATGACGCAATATAAAAGTTTCTGTGCGTATAAAAATCGCCGGATACCTGCAGACCCGAGATATAAATCCGCACACTTTCAGTCCCAATTCAGATCAATATTGCACATCCTATTTTTAGACCTACTGAATATTCGGGCATAATCGATGTTACGGAATCGGTCGAGTTGCCATGATGTCAACCTACCACGTGTTGACTACGCAATATTTGACGTCATGAATCAAATCACGTGTGTAGAAGGTCATTGTTTCCTGCCATAAAATGTCAAATAAACTCAAATATACAGAGTTTCATAGAAAAAGAACAAGGGACGAAGAAACAGTCCTTCAGAAGAAAGTTTAACGGAGGATTATGACGCATCGTTGGAACAGTCCAAAAAAATTGAGTCCGGAGAATACACTCGGAAGAAAGAATCGCCAGAAAGTGTCTGCAATCTGGTCATTCTGCATAATTATCACTTTCTGAATGTAAATTTAATTAAAAACAAACTGAACTCAATTTTTACCAGTGAAAATTGATCATAATTATAGAAATGTGCCAGAATGGAATAAAAACAAATAGAAGAAACAGAATGCAGGAAAAGACAATGAATACATTAATGACCATAAAAATTGATGGATCATCCATAGAAAAGGCTGAATTTTCTGAGGCCATAAAGTTGTACAAATCAAAGAAAGACAGGAAAATATCTGAAACTCAATTTTTGCTCTAAATATAAGTAGAAATATAAGTAGAAATTTTAACTGAGCTGTAAATATTTCAATAGAGACAAGCCCAAGATATATTTTTTTCAAAATAGTTTTGATCTGTATATAGTGAATGACATATAAAACTTTTAAAATGTTTAGTGAAAAAGCAATTAGAAGATGAATTTCACATCCACTACCACATAGATCCAAGCTAATAGAAAGGCATGGTAAAACTTGTGTTTTTGTTTTAGTTTAATAATTGGAAAAGAAAGAAACATGGAGAATGTTGATGGGCCAATATATAGATCTTCTTTGTTCCGATTCGATTCAGAATGGCCCATAGCAAAAATTTATTGGCCCGCATTTTTGTCAGAGGTGGGGGAGTTGGCCCATTGCTGAGAAATCCTAGATTCAACTCTGGATGAATATTGCGTCAGTAACTCTTGCCCAGTTGGTGTTGTTTAACAGACGAAAGGGGGGAACACAATATCCCATACCTTTGGGACATTGTGTCCAAAAAAAAAAAATAAAAAAAAAATGTAGAGAGAGAGAGACACAGGCGGGTCTAAAACAAGATAAAAATAAATATTAGATAAATTAGTCTCTTTTTGTCTACCAGAAATTAATGAGTGGGGAAATAGAGAAAATAAAATATGATGGTATGGTGATATGTATAATGTTAAAGTATATTTATTTAGAAATAGTAACATGACGCAATACGGATGTATGTATTACATTTAGAAATAAATAAATATTAGATAAATTAGTCTCTTTTTGTCTACCAGAATAATTTAGTATAGAGAAAATGAAAAATAATAATATGGGGATATGGTAATATTTAGACATGATGATGATACGATGACAATGGTAACATTTAGACACTTTGACATGGTGAAATAAAAATTATGTTTATTGGTGTTTGGATGTAGAATGTTTGTGTTTGTGGTAGTATTGGGTTTTTACAATATTTCTACATGTTTTACATTCTGCATCTTTGTTAAAGATTTTAGTTTTATTTTTGTAGTATTGAGTTAAGGGTTTTAGTTGTTTACATTTTGTACATGTTTTATGTTGCATTATTTTTTGTTATTGTTTATATTATGTTTTGGTACTCGGGGAAAGCACGAAAGTAATCTGTGGAATCATCCGACATATTGGCGTTTACTAGCTTGGTTTTGAGTTTATTGGGTATGTTGTCTGCATTTTCAAATGTATAACTGTTAATGAAGACATCTAAACATAAGATGGAGTGTATTTCTCTATTTGTATTGTTATCTGTTGCTTCTGTGATAGCTTTAGTGATTTTGTTTAGAAGTTGTGTACAAGTGCTATTGACATCTGTACTTGGTTTAACATGAGCTATATAAGATCTGAAAGAAAGAGGAAGTGGTTCTACTTGATGTGTTCCAGTGTTGAACACTTTACATCTAAGAACTAGTTCAATTTTACAGAGCTTTTGACGGTTTTCACTTAGAAAGGCTTTATGACCTTGTGTAGTAGTACTACCGTTTATAGTTTGAAGTGTAATACTTCTATTCAATGAATATCCTCTCTGTTCCGACATTTATTTTTTACATTTAAAAATTTATATATTTTTAAATATGATGAGGTTTATACGTCACGTTTTAAGAATTATAGGGTATATTTTGAATTTTGACACGATTTATTTAGCATGGTTAGTTTTAATATGGTACGTTTTAAGTTTTCCACGTAGAAATTTGATATGTTGAGGTTTATATGTTAAGTTTTTGTACGTTTTATAAAAATAGTAACTTACGTTGTATAATCGGGGAAAACTTTAAAGTAGAGTGGTGGATCGTCTGGCATATTTTTTTATTATTTCGTTTTTAAAGTTCGATGTAAAAGTATTTGGATTTTCGAATCTAGATTTTATCGTATATATTTCTAAACAATCTATGGAGTTTATTTGTTTGTTTGAAATGGTTTTTATTATTTCGTTAATCATTCGAGAATAAATACTACTGACGTCTATATTGGGATTAATGTATTCGGTTGAAGATTTAAAAGTGTAGATTTCACATCTAAGAATAAGTTGCATTTTACATGGTGCATTTTGATTCATTAAGTTAATGAGTGTTTGACGTGCTTCGTTTAGAAAGGTTTTGTAATTGTGCGTGTTTGATGGGTTTATGGTTTGAAGTGATATGGTTCTTGACAGAGAATATCTTTTTTGATTTATAACGTCCATTTATTTTATGGGTTTTTTATTTTATAAAAATATTAGTTTATGTAGAATATTCATTGAATGCATTGAAGTAATCACGTGATTGATCTGATATGTTTTTTTCTATCAGTTTATTTCTAAGTGAAAGGAGTAAATCATCAGCGTTTTCAAATTCGAATTTGATAATGTAAATTTCTAGACATTCAATTGAATGTATTTCTCTGTTGGATTCATCATTCACAGCATTTGAAATACATTTTATGATTGTATTGATCATTTGATTACAAACACGACCGACATCAGTAGTAGGGGAAATGTGCGTGACTGGCTCACCCTGGGGAATTTTTAAAAACACCCATTTCACCTAAAAAAACTTTTATATCCAGAATAAAAAATTACAAACAACCTAATTCCCTATTTTTACTTCAGCTGTCCTATCCAAATACGGTAATTCGAAGATTTTTCAATTTTTTTTTCCCAGATCGAGAACACCCAATTCGGGTAAAAATAAAACGAATGTTTGGATGTTCTAAATACACAAAATACACGAAAAATAAGATAATATGGAAATTATCCCACTGGAGGAAAGCCTACCCGGCTCACCCGATTTCTCGGAGAGTTGCGCCCCCATGATTAAATCGTGAATTTTTGGTGGTAATAGTGTTCATGAAGAAGAAGTGAACAATTATATTTTATTAAAAGATTTAAAACTCAGTAATCTGTAATTCTTGTTCATAAAAACTACCCTTAATTTCTTCACCTTCTAAATCATTTATTTTATAAGTAACAGGATCAGTATTTAAAACTTCTTCAATTACAAATATTTCTCTAGTCCAACGAGTGGTATACCCCTTTTCAAATTTGTCTTTCTTTTTTGTTATTCTTACCCTATCTCCAACTTTAAATTTAGGTTTTTTGGTTTCCTTTTCTTTTTCTGGATATAAATTTTCATACACAGTTGATTCATTTTCTAATTCACTTGCTTCAACAGGTGTCATTTTAATTGAAGAATGTACTGTATTGTTATAATCTTTAACTAAATTATCTAATATATTTTAATATTTTGTAGTTTCATGAGCAGTAAAATATTTAAACATACGTTGTTTCATTGTTCCTATCCAGCGTTCTACTACACTTGATTTTTCTTCATTCTCAGTTGAATATAATTTTATGTTATTATCTTTCAACAATTCTTTTACTTGTCGATTATAAAATTCAGATCCTTTATCCGACCAAATAAACATTGGTTTTCTTTTTTTGAATAATGTTTTAAATGCTTCACTTACTGTTACTCCAGTTTTATTTTTTAATGGAATTAACCAACCATATTTACTAAAAACATCTATAACAGCTAATAAATATTTATAGTGTTTATTTTGTTTTGAATATTGTTGCATATCTACTAAATCAACTGCCCATGTTTGATCTATTGAATGAACATGAACACGTCTTTTGGGGAAAGATTTCACAACTCTATGATGTAATTCATCTGCTAATTTATTTGTAAATCTATTTTTGATAGATCCACATTCAGAACATTTACCTTTTAACATTTGTCTATTATTAGTTGTTGTTACTTGCTCTACTGAATTATTTTCAGTATGTTTTTTACAACGTAAACAATATATTTTTGGATTCTCCATTTTTTGGGGGTTAATTTTTTTTCTTTAAAAATGGGTGAAAGAAAAATTTGTACAAAGTGTAATGAATATAAATATTTATATGAATATGACAAAGCAAATGGTAGGGCGATGGGGGTTAAATCTTCATGTAAACAATGTAAAAAACCAATGAAACAAAAACATTATCAAAATAACAAAGAAAAATATAAACAAGCTTATCGAGAATTTATACTTAGAAATCCAAATTACCAACAAAGGTATACACCTAATTAAAAATTATTCCTTTAAAAATGGGAACAAAAAAATTCAAAGATCTTATTACCGAAACTATAATTGATGATATCGATGAAGAAAACTATAGGGACTATATCACTATCCTTAAAGATAAAGTTGAGATACCATACACCCCTATTGGAATATTGATTACATTTAAATGTGAATTTAACACACCTATGGCATTTGATGTGGTTGAAGCTTACTATTCCTCAGCCAGACAAACAATAAGATCAAATAATGATATTAATAGATATTGAAAAATTAACTAATGCTTTTGATAAATGGATTGATGAATATCAAGAAAGAGGAAGTGGGTTCGTATTTAAACGAATAATACAATCGGAAATTAAACTATATAAAGTTAATTATCTTAGAGCGAGTTCTTATATTAAAACACCATTTAAATCAAATAAAATTATTAATGTTAAAAATATAAATGATAATAAATGTTTCTTGTGGAGTTTAATAGCTAAATTACACCCCGCCTCTGATAATAAAGATCGAGTATCAAAGTATAAACCATATGAAAATGAATTTATTATGAATAATATTAAATACCCCGTATCATTAAAAGATATACCAAAAGTGGAAAAACTAAATAGAATATCCATAAATGTTTTCTATTTGAAAAATCCTAAGCATAAATCTTCTCTATGCCCTTTGTATACTTCTAGTATCGACCAGGTGGAATCTAGAACAGTTGATTTACTCTACCTAGAAGAAGATGGGAATACACACTATTGTTTAATTAAAGATTTAAATAGTTTTCTTTACGATAGGAATAATCATAAACCTTTTGTATGTAGAAATTGTTTACACGGTTTTTCAAGAAAAGAAGCATTAGAAAATCATAAAGTTATATGTTCCAATCATAAACATTGTAAAGTTAAAATGCCAGAGGAAGGTAAAAATATTCTTAAGTTTACAAATCATCATTATAAATCAAGATTGCCTATTGCAATTTATTCTGATTTCGAATCCAATAATATTCCTATATCAACATCTCAACCAAATCCCTAATGAATTTTATACAAAGAAAATATTCAAACAAGAAATAAATAGTTTTGGTATATATGTTAAATCTGATTATCCAAATATATATAAATCAGAATACATTTCTTACGTTGGTGACGATGCCAAAGAGAAATATGTTGAAACAATTATTATAATATATAATGATATTATTCGTAATTTATATCGTTATGAAAAAGCTAAACATAAATTAACTTTCGAACAAGAAAAAGAATTTCAGGAAGCAACCAATTGTTATATATGTGGAGTTGAGTTTTCCGAATCCCCCGAGTTGGAAATAAGAAAACATAAAAAAATAAATGTGAAGAAGTTTAAATCTGTGAATGAAAGACATATAAGATTACGAGAAAAAATAGATAAACCTAAACTCAAATATATTGTTGATAATCCAGATAAATTTAATTTGGGAAGTAGATATATTAAAGGAAATCAAATGGATAACGAATCACAACTAAAATTATTAGAAGGATATCTAGACGAAACTAATGAATTTGGAGAATGTATTATGTCTTATCATCAACGTAATAAATTTGGAAGATATTGGACTAATGAAAAAATAGGATTACAAAATATGAGTAGAAGAATTAGACATACACTATGTAAAGATAATATGATTGATATTGACATGAAGAACGCCCACCCTACTTTACTATCATCTTATTGTCATAAAAATAAAATTTTATGTGGTGCACTAGATTATTATATCAATAATAGAGAAGAATTATTGGTCCAATATGGTAAATTGAAAAATTTATCTAGAGAAGATTCAAAAAAAGAATTATTGGCTATTCTCAATGGAAGAGAAATAAACATGGAACATAAATACCCCGATTGGTTTGTTGATTATTACAAAGGGATGAGAGAAATAATAGATAAAGTTTTGAATTTAATCCATCTTTTGTTGAACTTGCAACCAAACAAAAAAAAGAAAGAGGATCAGATTATAATATTAAAGGTTCTGCAATTAATCTATTGTTATGTGATATGGAAAACAAATCATTGATGGCGGCATTTGATTATCTAATAGAACAAGGTGTTGAAGTTGGATCGTTGGTGTTTGATGGTTTGATGGTTTATAAAAATGAAAGAGATATCGAAGAATTGTTGAAAGGGTGTTCAAAAGCTGTAAAAGAAAAAAACAGGAAATGATATAATATTTACAGAAAAAATAATGGATGAAGGATATAATATAGACACACCCCCCGATATGCAAATTGGAGAAACTCCCCAGTCGCAAATGAAAATACGAGAACATTGTCATTATACTGGTAAATATCGAGGTGCATCATGCCAATCTTGTAATACCAAAGAAGGCAAATCGTCTAAATTAATTCCTGTATTTTTTCACAATGGCTCCAATTACGATTTCCATTTTATAATTGAGGAACTGATGAAATACGAAGATGAATATAATAAGGTCGAAGTGTTATCAAAAACATCAGAAGAATATATAGCAATTGATTATGGTTCAACATATAGAAAATTGAGATTCTTAGATTCTTATAGATTTATGTTAAAGAGTTTATCCGATGTTGCTAAATCGATAGATGATTTTCCTATTTTGGAAAGTGAATTTAAAACAGGTATAGGTTTTTTGAAACAAAAAGGATATTATCCCTATGAATATGTTGATAGTTTGGAAAAATTAAAAGAAACAAAATTACCCCCAATAGATAAGTTTTATTCTACTTTAAAACAAGAAGGTATAACGAAAAAAGAATACGAACATGCACACCGGGTTTGGAATCATTATGGTTGTAAAACATTACAAGATTACCATGAATTATACTTAAAAACTGATGTGTTAATATTAGCAGATGCATTTGAGAAATTTAGAAACTTCTTTTTAAAACATCATGAAATTGATCCTTGTTATTGTTTCTCAGCCCCAGGTTTAACTTGGCAATGTGGTTTAAAGTATACAGGAGTTGAATTAGGATTATTAACAGATTATGATATGCTTTTGATGTTTGAGGAAGGTATAAGAGGTGGATTTTCGGGGGTTTTGGGACCACGACATGTAAAAGCTTTTAATAAGTATACACCAAACTATTATGGTGATGGACATAGAATATTGGACGAAAATGAAATAAAAGAATGTTTGGAAATATTGAAGAATGGTGGTGATCTAAATGATTTTCTTATGGAAAAAATTATGTTATATCTTGATGCAAATAATTTATACGGTTGGGCGATGTCACAACTTTTACCAACTAAAGATTTCAAATGGGAAGATGATCCAGATTATTATTTAAATATCCCAAAAGGAAGGGGTTGTATAATAGAATGTGATTTAGAATATACCGATGAATGTAAAAAGAAAACATTTAAATATCCACTAGCACCAGAAAAGAGAAAAGTAACCAAGGAAGAACTTTCGCCGTATCAGTTAGAATTATTGGAAAAGGAAAATAGAACATTGGGTAAAGAAGAAAAACTATTCTTAACATTATATGATAAAAAGAAATATATTGTTCATCACAGCATTTTAAAGGATTATATTAAACGTGGTATGAAAGTAACAAAAGTTTATAGAACCATTTCATTCGAAGAATCAAAATGGTTGGCGAAGTACATTAATTTCAATACTGAACAAAGGAAAAAAGCTAAATCGGCATTCGAAAAAGAATTGTGGAAGTTAATGAATAATGCTTTCTATGGAAAGACATTGGAAAATATTAGAGGAAGAAATGAAGTTAAATTATCAACAGATTATAATGAAATAAAGAAAGCTATAAATAAACCAAATTTTAAAGACTCAATAATATTTAATGATAATTTAGTTGCTATAATTAATAATGTTACATCCGTTAAATTTAATAAACCTATTTATTTGGGGCAGGCTATATTAGATTATTCGAAACAATTAATGTATCAATTTTACTATAATGTTGTAAATGAATTATGGCCAAGGAATGAACTTGTTGCTTCCGATTCAGTTTTAGGTAATACTCCGTTGATACTAAGGCGTCGAAATAAAATACGTATTGATAAGATAAAAGATATTACCGATGAATATGAATATTCAAATGGTAAATTTTATCATAAACCAAATAATAATATTGAAGTTTGGACAAGTAGAGGATTTTCTAAAATAAAAACTGTAATTAAACACGAAACGAATAAAGAAATGTTTAGAGTTGTCACATCATTGGGATTTGTTGATGTAACTGAAGACCATTCATTAATTAAAGATAATAATGAAATTATAAAACCTAAAGATTTAACATTAAATACTAATCTTCTATTAAATGATAATTATAAAAATAATTTAAATCCTCCTTTAAAAAGAGATTTCTTAAAATTAGAACCAACAACTTGGGAAGAGAAAAAAGCTTTTATTGAAGGTTTCTTTTTGGCGGATGGAAGTAGTGGAATTTATGGAACACAATACAAATGGAGTTTAGACAACAAAGATTTAAACCTTTTAAATAAATGTTTAGAATATTGTAAAGAAATATATTATTCAATAACCGATTTCAAAATAACAAATTACACAATACCAACCGGTGATATGTATAAAATCACTCCGAAGGGGGATATTAAAGTAATGGCAGAAAAATTTAAAAAATTTTATACCAACGAACGTGAAAAGTACATTCCACGTAAAATTCTCAATAAAGATTATAATTACAAATTATTCTTCTTTAGAGGATTCTATCAAGGAGATGGTTATAAAAAAGGAAAGTATTGTCAATTTTGTTTTGCACAAAAATCCAAAATTACATTTTCATGTTTACATTATCTTGTAACATCTTTAGGATATAATACAAATATTAATACAAGAGAAGATAAAACAAATATATTTAACTTATACATAACTAAAAAAGAACAAGTCGCCAATGTAAAAAAGATAATACCATTGGGAAAACAAAAAAGGATGGTTTATGATTTATCTACAAAAAGTGAAGATTTTAATTGTGGATTTCCTTTAATTGTCCATAATACCGACAGTGTTTTCATGTCAATTAAAACTAAAGATGTTTACGAGGATATGAAACATATAAAAGATTATTTAGATACATCCGAATACCCTGAAGATCACCCACTTTATTCACAAGAAAATAAAAAAGTAATAGGAAAATTCAAAGATGAGTTGAATAGTAATATTATGAAGGAAATAGTTTACTTAAGAAGTAAGGCATATTCTTTTACGTTAAGTCGACCGGAGGGGGCGAAAGAAGAAAAAAAATTAAAAGGAATAGGGAAAACAACAAAAATTAAAAAAGATATAAAATTTGATGACTATAAAGATTGTCTATTTAATAATAAAACTAAAATAAATAGAATGTATACAATGAATTCTGAAAAGCACAATATGTACATTAATGAAGTAAATAAAATAAGCATGACACCATTTGACGATAAAAGATATATATGTGAAAATGGAATAGATACTTTACCATATGGTTTTATTTAATTCCTCCCATACCAAATCTCATTTTTGTTCCAATCACTTTATTAACAATCGATCTATCTATTTTTTCTTTTAGAGTAGGATTATAAATCCCTTCCATCTCTGCTAACATATTTTTGTCGCAAACTTTATTTCGGGTTTCCGTATCTTTATTTTTTAAATAACATACATCATGGTGATAAGCAGCTTTATCAACCCTGTTTACCGGTTTACTCCAACTTTTAGGTGTTAAATCTTCATTTAGTCTTTTATTTAGATTGGTGCCCGGTCCCGTAAAATTATGTCCCGGTAAATGCATTTCAAAAGGTAGATTATTTATAGCCTTGTTCATCAAACCTTTTCCACGAGCGACGAATTGATATTTCATTATTCCACACACTTCGCATCTACCCCGTTTCATTGGTTTATTATTTTTTGAAACAATATCCTCAATATTGAGAGTATCGGTGTGTTTTTTACACTTTACGCAATACATTTTTATATATAAAAAATCAAGTTAAAAAACAGGTTCAAAAATCGAGTTCAAAAATTGAGTTAAAAATGGAGATGAAAAATGGAGGTAAAAGATTTATCGTGGAACGCGATGACGGCTAAGCGCAATAATCATCCTCTTTTGCCAAAAAGTATTAGAGGTGTGATTATTGGGAAATCCGGATGCGGTAAAACTACATTATTACTTAATCTCTTACTTGAACCGGGGTGGTTGGATTATAATAAATTAATGGTTTTTGGAAAGAGTTTATTCCAACCGGAATATTGTATTTTAAATGAAGCTTTTAAAAAAAATTGACCAAAGACGAAATACTTCAACTTTTCGACAACCATGAAGAAATATCCAATGGCGAAATTTCTACATCGGATATCATAAATGAAATATCTAAAAACCGAGTATCTAAAAATGGAATAGAAAGTAATTTTTATGAATCTGCCGAAGATGTTCCAGATCCCAGGGAATTAAATCCTAAGAATAAAAATTTAATGATATTTGATGATTTAATTTTAGAAAAACAAAATAAATGCGAGGCTTATTATATTCGTGGTAGACACAGCAACGTGGATTGTTTTTATCTTTCACAAAACTATTTCAAATTACCTAGGCAAACTATAAGGGAAAATGCCAATTTTATTTGTCTGTTCCCCCAAGACTTAAAAAATATAAATCATATTTATAACGATCACGTAAGTCATGATATGGAGAAGGAAGAATTTAGAAAATTGTGTAAAACTGCTTGGGAGAAACCATTTAGTTTTGTTGTAATCGATTTATCGTCTAAAAAAGATAATGGAAAATATAGAATCGGTTTGGACGAATTCTATTTACCTTAAAAATGGATAAAGAATTATTAGAAACACTTGTTAAAAATACAGAACCTAAAAGTTCATTTCAGATTATAGTATCCGATAATAAAACAAAATTTAAAACTATGTTCAATCCCCCAATACAACTTGATAAAACGAGAAAGTATGAAATAGCACTCGTTAACCTTGAAACGTATTATTCTTTTCCAAATATCACCAATGAGAATAATCATTTTAAATATTCCAAAGATAACGGGGCAAATTGGGAAATAATTAGAATACCTACGGGAAGTTATGATATAGTTGATATAAATGATTTTATACAAGATATAATTATTACCGCAAATCCAAATACTTTAAAATCCAGAATAGAGATAAGAGATAATTTCATTGTTGCTTTTAATCATCCAAAATCTATAGGTAGAGTATTAGGTTTTGATCGTAGTAAATATAAATCTGGAATTCACGAATCTGAAAACGTTGTTGATATTCTCAGTATTAATAGTATACTTGTTAATATAGATATTATTTCTGGTAGTTACGTAAATGGTTCTTCGCAAAATACTATATACAGTTTTTTCCCTAACGTAAGTCCTGGATATAAAATAATTGAAACACCCCATAATTTGGTTTATCTACCAATTACATTGGATACAATACGTGGTCTAGAAACAAAACTTACGGATCAACATGGTGAATTGCTAGATTTAAGAGGAGAAAATGTTACGATAAGATTTCATATACGTCAAATATAAGCTTAAAAAATGAGTTACTTAAATGCAAAAGTTAATATTTCCGAAGGACAAAAAAATAAAATTAAACGTGCTATAAAAAATGGCACTGCTACGAGTATACGTTTAGATAAAGAGGATTTCGAAGGTGAAGATATTATAGCTATTACCGAGACGCAAATGAATAAAATAAAACATGCTTGTGAAAATGGTGTGGGGGTAACGATTAAACTAAGTAAGAGACAATTGGAGCATAACGCAAAAATAGAAGGTGGTTTTCTCCCCATGTTAACAGGATTAGCCGCAAGTGCTTTACCTGTATTAGCAAGGACGGTATTACCAACTATTGGAGTAGGAGCACTATCAGGTTTAGCTAGTACTGCTGCGCAAAAAGCTATCGGCTCGGGTTTGTATCTTAAAAAAGGTGGATGTGTTTGTCAAGTGGAAACCGACGGGGAAGGTTTATATTTGAAACCAGCCTCGGGTTCTGGATTTAAGTCCCTCGGCGATGGTTTATATTTGAAAAAAGAAGGTGGAAAATTGTACGATGGAACGGGTCTCCTTTTTGGAGAAAACAGTCCTTTTAAAAATATTCCACTTTTGGGATTCTTGTTATAAAAAATGGAAAAAGATTTTAAGATTGAAGTCGGAAATATTTTACTTCCATATAAACCATTAACTAATTTTGAATTGATGGATGCAGTTAAAAAATTAAAAATTCCTAATTTCAGAGGAGTGTTTATGAGAGATCAACTCCCCAACCACCCATTAAAAAATGAATGTGGTATATTAAACTTAGATGATACAAATCCGAATGATGAGTTTGGTTCATCAGATGCCAGAGGTACCCACTGGGTATGCTGGTATGTGCAAAGCCCCGAAGTTATTTATTTTGATAGCTATGGAATACAACCACCTTTGGAAATAATAAACTACTTACAGTCACACCCCGAAATAATATACAATACAGAACAAATACAACCAAGGGGAACAATAATATGTGGGCATATATGTTTATTTTTTTTATTTCATTCGCTAAAAAATGCCTGTAGATAAATTTGGAAGAATGCCCAAAACTGAGGTTTCGAGATCGGATGTATCTTTAAATTATATAAATAACAACTTTTTGAAAAGAGGGGAAATCAATATGTTTGGAAACAAGATCACGAATCTCGGAACTCCTACAGATGCCGGTGACGCAGCACCTAAATCATTTGTGATAAGGAGAATAAACAAGATAGCAAAGGATTACGATTTAGAAAATTTAAAACAAGTAAAAACAGATATCATAGAAAGGATGAGAAAAAAATTAGAAAAATATATCGACAAAGAAAAATTGGAAACTGAAATAAATAAACTTAAAAAAGAATGGGCGTTGGATGATAAAACCAGCGAAGATGAAATTACTCAGAAAATAATGACGGATATCGAAAAGGGTGTAAGCATTCTCAAAAATGATTTAAAAGATCTGATAGACGAAAAAAATGAAGAGACATTACAGTTAGTAATAAATAGAATGCAAGTCGATATTGGTGAAGTTATTGCGGGAAGAAATGAGAGAAACAAGAAACTGGAAATGGCTATACATGATTTTAAATACAATCAATTATCCATTTTATTGTTTTCTCTAAATATTGATAAAAATTCATTTATCAAAATACATAAAGATTCGCGGAATCGAATTCATATTACAGGTAAAAAAAATAAACGATATAATTATTTTACAGAAGCTTTTGTTATGTCTCCGAACGAGTATATTAAATATAATGATGTGGTTGAATATCCATATCGTATAGGGTATATGGAAGATTGGTTACTTAAAAAACCCGGTATTTACACTCTCGAAGTTTATTTAAAATATATATCTAGTGTCCCCGGACAATCTAAACAATTATTTCAGGTAGGCCTCGAAGGTGGATTGCTTAAAACATTTATGGAAGGTAAAGGAAAAGAAGAAATTAAGGAAACATGGGCATTTGATAATAATAATCGAAACACCCGTATAACACTCAACCCTTTGGCATATAAGGAATTTACTTTTACCGAAAAGGGATATATAAAATTATATTATAGACCGGGAGTTTTGGATGATTAACTCTACTCTATTTTAATTTGACCAAATTCTGATATTAGTATTTTTTCGAAAGCCGGATTATTGGGGTGTTTAATTCCTTTATATTTATTTTCTTTTTCGGTTGGTGTATCTATTTTGGTTTGACAAAATTCTGATTCCGGCTTTTTATCAAAATCTAAATTGTTAGGATGTTTAATTCCTTTGTATTTATTTTCTTCTACCATTTTTTTATAGAAAAAAAATAAAAGTTCTTCATTCTTTCGATTATTAATAAGCTCGCTTAACCATAAACAACACTCATCTTATTTCCATCTGATTGAAATTTTATCATTTTATCGCTGATAACAACTGCATAAGCTTCCGTTCCTGCTGCGACGTTTGCACCGAATGTTGCTTTCACTTGAATATCGGTGACCGAATTCTTTAACCTTTCACTTTGTTTACTTACATCAAATACGAAGATTGGAAAAAGAATTTTGTAATTGGGTGGATTTATATTTGAGTTGGAAATTAATTCATCCATATGGTAAAATTTTGATCTGAATGCAGCTGCGTCACCGTAAGCTCTACTAAACCGTTGTTTTGCAAAATCCAATTGATAATCAACTTCAGGATATCTATTAGAATTGAGCATTACGTACATATTCTTTAGATTTACATGATCAAATAGAGCAGGATTCTTTTCTTGATCACCATTTTTTTCAGTTTGAAAACCAATAATAATCCAACGAGGTTTTTCTGGACTTGATTTAACCGAAAGTCTCCAAGAGAAACTGGTTGATCGTGGTACCGTTATAGTATCACATTGACGCATTCTATATCCTACGGGAAGGCTGACTTTATCTTCTATCGTTTTATATAGTTGAAACTTTTCAGCATCGGCGGGAAGAACGTGTGGCATATACCATGATAATTTTAAGAGAGAAACTTTACCTGCATCAACACCATTAGCTCTGAAAATTGCGTCATCATCAGCCTTTCTGGTTAGAGTCAATGTTTGTTTCATACCGTATAAAATTTTATTATAATCTTCACAAAATCCAAAAATATGTTTTAACGGAACTCTAAAACTAAACGTTCCCTTGGGGTTCGGACGCTGAATTAGATAAGATTGACGAATACCAAATCCAGAATTATTACCTCTGTGTGCGACGTCAGCTACATCTTTGTACCAGAGTTGATTTAAACCTTGAGATTTTGAGAAATCATCCGGATACTTTAATAAACCTAACATCGTACTAGATTGGCCGGGATAAAAGACAGATTCAACCTCTTGTCCAGAAAGTTGATACTTGATATTATTGAATAAAAACATAAGTCCATTATTTATTAGTGCAACTTCGTCACCATTCGCATAATCCGTTCCATTGGCTTTTGTCAATCTTCCTTCAAACAACAAATAACTTTCACTCGGATGGGTAAATAAATCTTGTGTTTCTATATTAATTCTAATTTCTCCGGGGTTATTTAAATTAGTTCCTGTAAT
Organism: Lutraria rhynchaena; assembly: GCA_008271625.1. Taxonomy (NCBI): domain Eukaryota; kingdom Metazoa; phylum Mollusca; class Bivalvia; order Venerida; family Mactridae; genus Lutraria; species Lutraria rhynchaena. Next base: position 24,689 of record VIBL01000273.1, on the reverse strand, counting down.
AGGTTCGTATTCATGGTATTCATATTTTTCAATACTTTCATCTGTCATGGGAACTTCGGTAATTTTTAAAATATCCTCCATTTTATAATAAAAAAATTAGGTCTTTTTCAATCTATGAACCAAATCTTGAATACTTATAACCTTTGATCCCCCGGCATCAATAATTGAAGAAAGACTCGGTTCGTCCTTGGGGTGTGTATATTTTTGTATAATTGATTTGGATTTCGGGGTTAAAAGTTTACTAGCGTGGGACATCGCTTTACAGGCGATATTTTTCCCCGCCTCATCCAACGCTTTCTTTCCAGCCGATTTACCGGCATCGAGTGCTGTTTTACCTATTGATTTTGCTATATTCGTTGCAGCTGTTTTAGAAAATATACCGCTAAATAAATTTGCCATAGTGTCAAATATTCCACTTCCTCCATACTTGTATCGTCTTTTAAATCCATATTTTTTTATTATCAACATTTTTCAATATTAAATTTTGAGTATTTTTTCATGTTCTTTGGAATTTAAAATATTTTGTTTTTTAAGATTATCACAAATAGAAACTATCTCTTGATCAACACCCGTATTTCCTGCCTTTTTACTCTCCACCAATATGTCTAGTCTTTCAATTAATTTATTTGGATCTGAAAGACCCTTACCCCTTTTTCCCTTTATGGAATCCCAAACTGGTTTAATATAAGTTTTATATTTATCACCTCCACTGGCCTTTGGATGATTGGTTTCTGGATTATTATCCCGGTAAATAGCGTTCGTTATATCCATTATTTCTTTGTATTTTTCTATATCCCCATCCGTGATTTTTCTTTCATCTGGTACCTTTGCTGTAATAAGTTCCCACAATCCTGCGGTTCCTTTATATCCTTTTTTATCTACAACTATATATTCACCTATAAAATCAACAGGTTCATCTCCAATATAAAATTTTTTATCTTCGTCGTTGTAATTTAATCCAAACGTCAAATTAGCTCCGGGTTTTTTACCAAAATTATCTAGATACTCGAGGGAGATGGCACCTATTTTCCTTCTTTCATTCTCGGGGATAGGTTCTGGTAAAGCTGGTAAAACCACGGGCCCCGGAATAGCTGCGATAGCTGGAGCAATTTCTTTCAACGGTTGAAGTTCTTCTTTTATCTCTTCGACCGTTTCCCTCTGTATATCTGTAACGGGTTTGAAAAATTTCCCGAGATCTTTTTTTAATTCTCGTTTACCGGCACGCTCGCGAAGTTGACTTTCTTGAATATTTTTCTTTGTTTCAAGAAACTCTTTTACCATTAAATCTCTTTTCTTGGGATCGGTAATTTTTAGAAATGACATTCTTTTTTATATATATATAAATAGATATACCACTCAATTCGTTCGCAGTTCTCTAAATTCAATATCTGATTTTTCAATATTTTTTCTTATTAACATTCTTACTTCGTCTTTCAATTTATAATATTTATCCAATTCCGAAGATATAAGTTGAAATTCTTCATCACTTATTTTTCCATCATTTAAAGCTTGTGAAATATACGAATTTATAGTATTAAGTTTTGTAGTTGCGAGAGTTCTTATTTTTTCATGTTTCTCAACTTTGGATGAAAAATGTTTATTTAGATATTTCCCCGGAATACCTATTGCACCACAACCCGCTGATATAGACATAAATACTTCTGGAAAAGGAAGTATAGGTGAAAGTGCACCAAGAAGAATTGTTGAAACATTAAGTATAACTTCGATTAAATATATAATATTTCTGAATGTTCTATATTTTTTGACAAGGGAAATTCTTGTATTCTCCTCGGTTTCAAGAATACTTTGAACTCTTGTAATCTCATTCAATCGAAATTCTTGTGATTCCATTTTTAAAGCAGAAAATTAATTTTCCAAGGTGAGCCGGGTAGGCTTTCCTCCAGTGGGATAATTTCCATATTATCTTATTTTTCGTGTATTTTGTGTATTTAGAACATCCAAACATTCGTTTTATTTTTACCCGAATTGGGTGTTCTCGATCTGGGAAAAAAAACAAAATTGAAAAATCTTCGAATTACCGTATTTGGATAGGACAGCTGAAGTAAAAATAGGGAATTAGGTTGTTTGTAATTTTTTATTCTGGATATAAAAGTTTTTTTAGGTGAAATGGGTGTTTTTAAAAATTCCCCAGGGTGAGCCAGTCACGCACATTTCCCCTACTACTGACATCAGTGTTTGGTAAAATGCATTCCGTGTAAGATTTAAAGATGTGTGGATATGTTTCCAATCTACGTGTACCTATATTGAACATAATACATTTGAGAAGCGCTTCAATTTTACAAGGTGTATTTTGAAGAAATAAATCGGTAAGTTGTTGTTGTATTCTGCTTAAAAATATTTTTGGTCTACGTATACCATCACTATTTATGGTTCTTAGTGATATGGTTCTTGACAGGGAATATGATTTTTGGTTTACAACTTCCATTTTGTTGAGTCGTTTTATTTAATATTTAAAATTTTATATTTTTTATGTTTTTTATTTTATAAAAATATTAGCTTACGCAGGATATTGGGGAAGGGAGACAAAATATAGAGATGAATCGTCATCGGACGTATTTGTTTTTATCATTCTATTTCTAACTGCAACAGGGATGTTGTCGGCGTTTTCAAATGTATATCTAATTGTGTAGATTTCAAACCAATCGATTGAATGAATTTCTCTGTTAGATTCGTCATTTGTAACATTGGTAATTGCTTTCATGAGCTGGTTCATCATTTGTGAATAAAGGAGACTTACGTCGGTATTTTGTTCTACATATTCTGAATAAGTTCTGAAAACATATAGATCCTTTTGTAATTTATGTGTACCACTATTGAACATTGTACATTTTAAAACAAGTTCAATTTTACATGGTGTATTTTGAATCATCAAATCAATAATTTTTTCACGCGCTTCACTTAGAAACGTTTTGTGTCCCCTTGCACCGTCACCATTTATGGTTTGAAGTGATATACTTCTTGACAGGGAATATGATGTTTGGTCTACAATTTCCATTTGTTGTGCCATTTTATTTTGTATTTAAAAATTTATATTTTTTGTGTTTGGGTGTTGGGACGTAGGGACGTAGGGATGTAGGACGTAGGGACGTTTAGAAGTATAGGTAATGATGATAATCTACTGGAAGTTTATTTGGGGTATGAAGAATTTATTCAATCCAATTCTATATTTTCCACCATCAGGTTCGGATAATGTATCGATTGTAATGAAACCAAATGGTTTCTCCCAAGCAATTTTACGAAATTTTCTAAATTCTTTTTTCCTCATATCAAGACTTACTCTATCGTTGTAAAAATGATTCATTTTTTTACGTCTTGTTTGAAGAGGCAAAAAAATTAGCATTCTCTCTTACAGTTCGTCTGGGTAATTTGAAATAATCTTGAGTCAAATAGAAACAATCAACATTGCTATGTCTACCACGGGTATAGTAACATTCGCATTTATATTGTTTTTCTAAAATTGAATCGTCGAATATCATTAAATTTTTATCGTTGGGATCCAATTCCCTGGGATCGGGTACATCTTCAATAGATTCATAGAATTTAACTTCAATTTCTTTTTCACTTCGTTCGTTCATAAATTCATTAATTGCATCACTCGGTGACAAATTTTCATTTTCAAAAGTTTAAGTACTTCTTCTTTGGTAAATCCTCTGTCAAATGCTTCTTTTAGAATACGATACTCGGGTTGAAATAAACTTTTCCCAAAAACAAATAATTTATTATAATCCAACCATTCCGGTTTGAGTAATAAATTAAATAAAAGTGTGTTTTTTCCACATCCAGATTTCCCAATAATTAAACCTCTAATACTTACGTAAAAGATGATGGTTTTCTCGTTTAGTCATCGCATTCCAAGATAAATCTTTTATCTCCATTTTTTAAGCGAACGAAGTGAGGTCATTAAGAAATATTATAATTTTTTGGCCTCGTTTCACTCGTCAAGCGAACGAATAATCGTTTTAAATATTTTATTATAACTCAATTTTTGAACTCGTTTTTTAACTCGATTTTTGGAGTTTATTCTCCTTCCAGTCGAACTTGATTTTTGGACTCGTTTTTTAACGTGTTTTCGAACCTGTTTTTTCTATTTTTTATATATAAAAATGTATTGCGTAAAATGTAAAAAACACACCGATACTCTCAATATTGAGGATATTGTTTCAAAAAATAATAGACCAATGAAACGGGAAGATGTAAAATATGTGGAATAATGAAATATCAATTTACTCCAACCGCTCGCGGAAAAGGATTATTAAATAAAGCTATAAATAATCTACCTTTTGAAATGCATTTACCGGGACATAATTTTACAGGACCGGGCACTAATCTAAAAAAGAGATTAAATACAGATCTAACGCCTAAAAGTTGGAGTAAACCGGTAAACAGAGTTGATAAAGCCGCCTATCATCATGATGTGTGTTATTTAAAAAATAAAGATACAGAAACTAGAAATAAAGTTTGCGACAAAAATATGTTAGCGGAGATGGAAGGTATTTATAATCCTACTCTAAAAGGAAAAATGGATAGATCGATTGTTAATAAAGTTATTGGAACAAAAATGAGATTCGGAATGGGGAATTTTATTTAGGGCATGGTTCTTCAAAAACATATTCATAAACTTTATCCGGTCTAATAAATGCATCCCAACCTGCCGGAAATTTAGATAACTTTTTACCTTCAAACTTTTTCATTATTTCAAATTGTTGAGGTGTTAAAGGACATTCCCAATCATCTTTTAAACAAGCCATCTGATATATTGATAATTGTATTCTTCCTAATATAACTTTAGCATCAGGATCATCTTTTTCAGTGTAAGCTTCGATCACCATTTTTAAAGGATAATTAATAACCATAAGGCAAGCTTCTTATTAGATTTTCATTTTCATAATGTACCATTCTTTTATCAAACATATAATCATAAGATTTATCTTGTTTAACTGTTTTAAGTTGATGATTTTTTCCTATTTTTATATTGGTATAATTAACAGTTTCATATTTTTCATTTTCATCAGTAACTAATTTAATAGTTTTGTCCATTGTAAGTTTTTCTTCTGCTTCTGCGTTTAATCTGAATCCTTTACAACAACTAACTATTTTACCAGTATCTAATTTAAATTTATAATCTTTTGGACACGCTGAAACAAATTGTTCTATATGGTTAGCATTATGCTTTGAAACAATTTCATCTGTTAAATCTCCTAATTTACTACCCATCATACTTTCTATCTTTTTACAAGCTTCAGATCCATCATCATGATAAATACAACTATCACTGTCCATATACAACACTCTTTCTTGTAAAGTGTCTAATAATTCGTATAGTTTTAATCTTGCGTGTGCTGTTGTAAATAATGCTATATAAACATTTACACTTTTATTAGGTTTAGAATATTCTTGTTTATTTTTATATTCAGCTAATACAATATCTTCATTCAATATCATAGTATTCACATCTTCATATTTATCATTAAATACTATATTTGTTAATTGTTCTAAAATAAAACAATATTCTTTTTGGGTAAAATTATCTCTCATTCCAAAGTGTCCCCTTAAGGAATTTAAACATATTTTGGCTATAAATGTTAGCCCCGGATTATATTTAACTTTATCAATATCTAAATCATAAGCAACATTGGCTATAAGATAGTGTATTTTTGTTTCACAATTATTATCATTTTTACAATCTGGTTTACAATATTTAGGGTTACATTTACATCCAGATGCTTCTAGTTTATATTTCATAAATTTATTAACATAGGGGGCAAATATATCTGTGGATGTTTTTTTCAAAATGTTATAGTTCATATATCTCTCGTAATTTATATCCCTTTTCTATTGCTTTATCAACTTCTATTGTTGGCCATGTGCCTACTAATGCTCTTTCTTCGTCCGAATGTTTGCATTTGGTATTTTTCATATTTCTACATTCTTTGCAATGTTTAATAACATGTGCTTTATCATATTTAGTTTCGAAATTCTTAGATTCAAAATGTGTACATTTAACAGATATTTTATTCATACATGTTCTACATAAACCAAAAAGTAATTTATGAGTATTATCACAAGTTAATTGTTTATAAGGGAGTACTGGGTGATATAATCCTCTAGGAAGTAATATTTTGCATTTCATTATTCCAAAATATTTAGATCTAACTCCAGGAGATTCCTGAAAGGAGGATTTCTTCCCACTCACTTCGCTCGCAAAACCACCAGTATTTTCATAAGAGAGACACTGGCAATATTCGTCTACGTCTACATTTGTATATGTAATAGGGGCCTATTGGATATTTACAATATTTATTTACCGCAGGATATAATGAACAATAATCTACATATTTACCTTTTAAATTAGGAAGATTATTATACAATTGAATTGTTTCTGTTCTTCCACCATAAAATGCATCTCTTTTATCAATAGGCTTTAAATGTGGGTCAACTTCAGGATATTTTTGTTGATCAAATTCACATTCCCAAATTGTATGTATTTTAACCGACCGAATGGAACCACTTGCTTCGCTCGTTTTGTTCTCAAAATAATCTTTAATAATTTCTAATCTTTCCATGGTTTTATCATATAACGCTTTCATTGTTTTTTTATTTCTATCCTTTTTGCATATTTCTTCGGGGCTATAACATTTAGGGCACCCATGCCAATAACATCCTAAAAATTCATATATATTTCTGGTTTCTGTTTTTCTGTCATAATAATAACCATCTAGTTTATAACATTTTCCCCCAATAAATATTTTCTTTTCTCCACCTCTTTTAGCATGTTGTATTCTAATACCATATTCTAAACAAATATACTCTAACCATTGAATAGCTTTTTGTGAATGTACTTCTTTAATTTCCATCTTTTTTATGAATACCTATTGTTTCTTCTTTTAACATTAATGTTTTAAATATCCTAGTACAACATTGAGCAATTGTAATAGATTGAAAAGGATCAATATAATTATCTGTTATTTTAATAAATAGATCTTTATATATTGTACATCCTTTTGCTAAAATTAAAACATCTAATAAACAATAATAAAATATTTCTTTATGAAAATTAAAAGGTTTATCTTTAACATTATTATACCATTTATCAAATAATTCTTTATTTTTAATTGTCATATTATTATAACCATAATATTCTTTTGCAGGATAAACACCTTTATAGTTTTGATTGTCAGAAGTATTAAAATAATGTGGAAAGTATCCTTTATTACCTTTAAAGTCAAATGTTTTAGGAAAAGCTGATAAAGGGCATAATGTAAAATTAATAGAATCTATAAATCTTAAATTTATTCCATTAACATTAATTGATGTTAATTTTAATCCTGATGATATGAAACTATGTTCTATTTTATTTTTTATTATCCATCCTAAAATAGGTTGCATGTCATATCCTTTACCATAATGTGAAATAAAGGTATAATCTTTAAATTTATCCGATATAAAATATTTACAAAAATTATCTAGCGGTCCTCCCATACGGTCGGATTCTATCTTTTTCCCACTTTTAAAACAATTATCTATATTCAAATTAGATAAATCCACATCATAAATATTAAATTCACATTCTAATATTTCAATATAATTCTTTCTAAATCTATATATTTGACCAGAGGGAGCTCCATAAGCTATACAAAAGTTCATTTCATGTATTCCCGTTTCTTGATTAGCTTCAAAATCAAAGTATATGTATTTATTGCTTTTTACTTCTTTTGATGTTAACGACTTCATATAACATAAGTGTTCTTCAGTACTTCCCATATAATTTTCATAACATATTGAACATGCTTTTTCACCACATTTATGATTTTTACCTGTATATGTTTTATTACATTTCTCACAAATATGTTGTTTTCTAATACTTGTAACTGTATTATCTTTACATTTATGCTGTTCGGTATATCCTATTAAACATACTTTACAAAAATTTTCAAAAACTTTTAAATCATCTAAATCATTACCTTTTTCTTTTATTTCTACACCTGATGTTTTATGTAAATCTATAGATAATCTTTTTTGTAATGGTCTACCTTTTTTAATATAAACTACTTCATTCTCTGATAAATCCTTTAATAAGTTATTAGAAGCTAAAGCAGTAACAATTGCCCTTGCTAAACATATTGTATCACTATTTTTAATTTGTATAATACTTTTTTTATTTATTGCATCTAATATTTTTAAACCTTTACCTTTGCCTTCTCTATTAGGTATAATGGTAATTTTAAAAATAACATCTTCTACATTTAATTCTTCCTCACTGTTTAATAATCTTACCATTTGATCCATAAATAACTGTTTGACTGTATCATATGTTCTTATAGGCCATGCCTTATGTTTAGTAAGTATAATGTCACGTTTAGGAACTATTCTAATTCTACCATTAGGAAAGTCTATTATGGAATGTTCTACCATTGAATCAAAAGCATTTATAAATGCTTCACGTGTTCCATCTTTTAGGATAATTTTATATTCAAATACATAAATGCCCACTTTATGTTTATATTTTCTTAATAGCCCATATGACTCAGATAAAATTTTATCTTTTTTTGTTGCCATTTTTAAAGGAAACAATTTTAATTATATTAAAATGGATCACCCAAAAATATATTGTTTGCGTTGTAAAAAACATACTGAAAATAATTCGGTCAAACAAGTAACAACAACTAATAATAGGCAAATGTTAAAAGGTAAATGTTCTGAATGTGGATCTACCAAAAATAGATTTACAAATAAATTAGCAGATGGATTGCATCGTAGAGTTATAAAATCATTTCCTAAAAGACGTGTTCATGTTCATTCAATAGACCAAACATGGGCAGTTGATTTAGTGGATATGCAACAATATTCAATGCAAAATAAACACTATAAATATTTATTAGCTGTTATAGATGTTTTTAGTAAATATGGTTGGTTGATTCCTTTAAAAAATAAAACAGGAGCAACAGTAAGTGAAGCATTTAAAACATTATTTAAAGAAAGAAAACCAGTGTATATTTGGTCAGATAAAGGATCTGAATTTTATAATCGACAAGTAAAAGAATTGTTAAAAGATAATAACATAAAGTTATATTCAACTGAGAATGAAGAAAAATCTAGTGTAGTGGAACGCTGGATAGGAACAATGAAACAACGTATGTACAAATATTTTACTGCTTATAAAACTACAAAATATTATAATATATTAGATGATTTAGTTAAAGATTATAACAATACAGTACATTCTTCAATTAAAATGACACCTATTGAAGCAAGTAAGAAGGAAAATGAATTAACAGTGTATAAAAATTTATATCCAGAAAAAAGTGAAAAAACTAAAAAGGCTAAATTCAAAGTTGGCGATAGAGTAAGAATAACTAAAAAGAAAAGTACATTTGAAAAGGGTTATACTACTCGTTGGACAAGAGAAATATTTGTAATTAAAGAAGTTTTAAATACTAATCCTGTTACTTATAAAATAAATGATTTAAAAGGTGAAGAAATTAAAGGTAGTTTTTATGAACAAGAATTACAAATTACTGAATTTTAAAACACACCATGTTAAAACACACTATGCTGGAGTATTCCAGCGCACCCGCACACAAACTTTTCCCCACAGGACAAAAGGCGATGTTATTTTATTTTACAATACCGTAATGATATATTTTACAATGCCCCAATTATATCTTATTTATTTTCTCTCATTTTCCACACCAAGACTTTCCCGGTAGACAAAAAGCGACTAATTTCTAATTTTTATTTTTTAATATATGTGTGTTACACCCGCGCTGCGTGTTCCCAACATCCAACACTCTATTTTTTTTATTTTTTATTTTTCATTTTTCCCACCCTTTCTTTTCCAGCGGACAAAAGGTGACTAATATCCATATTTTTTAATTTCATCTTGCCCGGTACTAAATATTTTTTAAATTTTATCATTTGTAAAATTGCAAATTTTTTATGCTTGTGTTTTAGACCCGCCTGTGTCTCTCTCTCTACATTTTTTTATTTTTTTTTTTTGGACACAATGTCCCAAAGGTATGGGATATTGTGTGGGGGAGACAGAAAAGATGGAGCTTAAACAATACACCCAAGTCTTAAGGGGCAACCAAGAGATGCAACAGGAGATAGCACAGTGTTTGTCACCTTTTGAAAGAAGGCTTGCTCAGAGTTTAAAGAGGGTGGAAATTCGTGGCAAGAGGTCGTCGTGTGTCTGTGTTGTTGACAAAAACATGTACATCAGCTAGAAGCTATTTGCAATACACGAACCACTTGTAGAATTCTGAATGATAATAGGTTTGTGTTTGCTAGGGAGGGAAAGGCACAAACTCCTATCCATAGTTCAGATGTTTTAAAGAAATTTGCTATTGAAAGTGGTGCAAGGAATCCTGAACTGATTTCATCAACCTCTGCGAAAACATGTAGCAACCATATCACAAATTTTCAGTCTGAAAGACAATGAGTTGGACAGCTTGGCAAACTTCCTTGGACATGATGTAAACATCCACAGAGAGTTTTACCGTCTGCCAGATAATACCATTCAGCTGGCAAAACTGAGCAAATTGTTGTTGGAAGTTGAGAATGGAACCATTTCGCAACACAAAGGGAAAACCCTCGATGACATACAACTTGATGCTGAAGGTTGGTTATGTTTCTTTTGATAAAATAGTTAATGTAAATCGAGGAAAAAGCTGATATTTCATATTCAAGGAAACTAACATGTTATTCTCTATATCTTGTAAATGGGATGGTCATGACCTATAGATCACCCGTGTTGAATTTGAGATCAGTGCATGAGTTAAAGTCTGACTTAAATTTAATATTAAAGTCATTGCAATGTGACCAATTGGCTTCCAAGAGGGGACATACATATTTTAAAAGCATCTTGTTTCTTATCTCATGTTGGAGGGATTGAATTTATGAAACCACCAACGATTTCGAATCATGTAACTGACAAACTTGGAAGGAACATTGTAAAGGCCCATAGATGACCCTTACTGATTTATTGGTCATTAAGTCAAAAGGCAACACTGACACTGCTTTTATCCTTGTCTAATCAATAACGTCTTATAGTAAATATAACTGAAAGAAACTAGAGCGCACGTTTCCATTAACCTGAATTACAGCGATTTCCAGGAAAATGATTTCTTTTCAAAATAATTCGTGAGAATGACGACCTGCTACAATAATCCATATTAAAGTGAATTTTGTGCTTCATCTATATTACTTAGTACAAAAATGCATATAAGACTATTGCTTATGATATTTGGTATACCTAACACATTTGCTGTAGATTGCACAGATTACTATTGTGTAACTCCTGTGTTGTTTTTACATTCTTGCGTTACGGAATATACATGGTGAAACTGTTGTTGCTTGAATACACTGGCAAGTTGCTAAAACAGGTACTTGTATAATCATAACTTCATACCTGTTCAAGATCTTGTATTTAATGTGAAGTAACTGTCCAATTTTAAAAAACTGAACAGCATTTCTTAGAATTATGGCCCTTATGTCTTAAAAATGTGGTTAAATTTGTAGATGCATGTTCAGTGACTAGTGAAGAGAATGAATTTTAACCGCTTAACATCAAATTCTAATTAGAATGCACCATTTTAGAGCCACTGGAAGAGGAGTAAGATAAGGAGGGGGAGGAGATTGGGTCAGTTAGCGTTGCACCATCAGATACCGACACTTTTGGGTACAGATACACCACAAACATGTCAGAAGACAGCAGAACACCATGGAAAATCAGCAGTTAAAAACAACTTAGCAAAAAAAAACAGCTGTCAAACGTAAATTGTGGACTGAAGATGAACATGCTGCAGTCAATAGACAGCTTGGTAAATACTTTGTGTTAGAAAAACTACCTGGAAAACACGAGATAGAACAAGCCAGACACAAGGAACCAGTTTTATTGAATAGAGACTGGGTACAAATGAAAAGCTTCATCAAGAACTGTAAAATCTCAAAACAAAGAAGACTGAACAAAGCAAGTGGCCCTTATGCTAAGTAATATATAGTCACTACTTCCATTCTCAACAATTTGTACCAACCTTTTTCATGATTTTTCTTTTAATATTGAAATGATCATAATAACCAGCACATTAATGTAAACAGTGATTGTTCTCCAGTTTTTGACAATCAGGTCATAACAGTGGAATGACTTATGCCATTTTGATACTTTGATTACTTGCATTTAAGTCTAAGTCTTTGCAGAATATGACATTTTTCAGAAATTACAACAGGCAATTCATTGAAACATAACATTATGTCTTTGAAGTCACTATGTGATGTTTTGCTTGCAAGTTCACTGAAAGTACTTGTGGAAATGGATTAAAAATTTGAATTATATATTTGATGTCAATCAGCAATTATTGGGTATCTGGTACAGGCAAAGATTGTATTTTGTTTGTATTTCTTTTATTACACTTGAAATATTACAAATTCAAATTTTATTAGCTCACCTTAGAACAACATGTTCAAGTTGAGCTATTGTGATGGGGCTTTGTCGAACGTCTGTCATCAACTTTTACTTCACAATTACAAATATGTAATATTATAGTGTATTTTTTTTCAACATGTAGCAAATTAATGTTTTATCAATTAAAGTGACAGTACTTTTTTACATGGAGATATATATAGTCAAAGTCATTGAAAATCATGTCCAGAATCATCATGCCTTGAGCCAAGATATATTGGAAATAAGATTGTTAAGTGGACCTTTACCAAGTTAGTTCAGATCATGACTCCTGGGGTCAAAATTGCCCCTTTCTGGGGCGTATCAGTTTTATTGAAAGATATATAGTAAAAACTTCTCCACAACCATAGGGCCTAGAGCTCAGACAGTTTGCATGTTGCTTTGTCCAATTATGATCCCCTGGAGGTCAAAATGGTCCCTCCCTATCTGTGTATCTGTAACTTTGAAAATCTTCTCCAGAACCATATGGCCTGGAGCTTAAATATTTTGCATGTAACATTGTCCATTGTCATGTGAACCTCTACAAAATTTGTGGGTGTAAGGTTGTGATCTAAGTGACTGTGTGCATTATTTTCAAATAAAGTTCTCAAATCTAGGTATTACCATTGAACATCGGGTGAGAGATCAGTGTCATCACGGTCCTCTTAGTATCAATGAAAAAAAAATTGTAACCCCCAGTCTAGTTCTGCCGTGTTTGGCCTAATCAAGGATCTGTCTGAAGTAAGATTATCAGTTATGCCACACACCTCAACGATTCATGTACTTAATAATGCTTCCAGGTACATAACATTTGAGGGGGGGGTTATAAAAGAGTAAATGATAATGTCTTTTGATCTTAAATGTGTTTAAATATTTAGAAAGCTTTGTTCACTTATCAAAACAATACTTATTTTTTTGTTAAATTTCTGTTTATACATGTATGTATTATGTATGTGATTGTTATGCCACTTTGTGGCCAATTTTTAGTAAATAAAATTTGTTCTTTTCTGTAGTATTCTCTTCATTTGTACAATCTTCAGTTTAGAGTTCATCATCAAATTTGATTCCTCTGAAAAATTGCAATGTTCTTCTCATATGGGTCTTGTCATGAAAACAATTATGTTAGAACATGTTTTATGAATCCAGAAGTCTTCAGTAAGAAAGAAACATTTGTCAGGGTGCATTCTGCAATGTCCTTCTAAAGATGGCGTACATTGAATGTTTGACACTCGGTGCTGCGCAGTCCTCATGTTGATAACAAGTGTAGACAAGTCCTCCTTACCTTCAGAAACATTGACAGAAATAGAAATGACAATTTCATTGAAAATATTTTAAGGAACTCGAATTAAAATTAAAAACTAAAAAATGATTTCCTTGGAGAATGTCCAGCGGAAATGTTGACTTTGTAGCATGCATATTCGTTATGGGTCCTCCTGACGTCGGGCTATGTCAATGTCCTCAAAGTGGGTGGGTGTGTGTTTATAGTCGTTTGTATTCCTGTCAGCCCTATTAGCTCAGTTGGTAGAGTAGGAGACTTCCAAGCAGGTCATGGGTTCATGCCCCGCGCTGGGAACTTTATTTTCTGCCTCCTACTATTGGGTGAGTGTGTGGCTAGCTTTGGAATTCTAGAGCTAGGGTGAAGCAGTGGCTGGGTTAGATTAAAGAACCTGTGGTTGTCGCTTAAATAATTAAAGGAAGGAAGAGTGTAAGAACGCTATACATATGTGTTTATAGCAGTTCATATACCCATCAGACCAATTAGCTCAGTTGGTAGAGCAGTTGACTTGCAAACAGATGATCATGGGTTCGAGCCCCCCCCCATCGGGAACATTAATTACTTATTAAATTTTCTCTCCTGAAATGCGCTCTTGAAAATACTGCAATTTTCTCACTTCTCAGTGAGATAAATGTCACATTTACTCAAAACATATAAATGTCCTCTATATAATTAAAAACGACATTTGACAAATTTACTAATTAATAACAAAGAGGTTAAATGTACAAGATGACCGTTTATTTCTACAATCCCGTAACTCAATTTTTGGCAACATTGAGATTTTGGCATCATTCTTTTTGTCTCAAAGAGCTCTTTACAATGATCATACTAATCTGCTTGTAGATCAGTCCTAAATAGGGTTAATCCCAATTCCACCAACCTTAACTCGCTTAAAGTTGCTGCAATTCAAAACTTCAAAGGTGATTTTTGAACAAGAGGGCCAATATGGCCCTTTTTTGCTCGCCTGAGTAAAGATTGCAACTTCTATGGTTTTCCTGTGATTTGACCTGGTGACCCAGTTGGTAACCTGAATTGACCCATGTTCAAACCTGTTCATGATCTTATCAATACCAACATTCTGACAAAGTTTGGTGAAGATTCAATCAAAACTGTGGCCACAAGAGGCTTAACAAGGTATTCCAGTGATTTGACCTGGTGACCTAGTTCTTGATCCCAGATGACCCATGATCAAAATTAACCAAGATATCATTGAGACAACATTTTGACAAGGTTTGGTGAAGATCCAATAAAAACTATGACCTCTAGAGGGTTAACAAGGTGATTTGACCTGGTGACCTAGTCTTTCGCTCCAGATGACCCATGTTCGAAATTGTCCAAGATATCATTAAGACAACTATTTTGACTTGGTTTAGTGAAGATCAATCAAAACGGTGACCCCTGGAGCATTCTATTATTTGACCTGGTGACCTAGTTTTTGACCCCAGGTGACCCATGTTCAAACTTATCAATATATTATTTAAAAAAAATATTTTGACAAGGTTTGGTGAAGATCCAATCAAAAACCCTCAGAGCATTAACCTGGTTTTCCAATGATTTGACCTGATGACCCCAGATGACCCATGTTTAAAGTTTTCCAAGATATAATTCAGATGAACATTCTGACCGGGCCTGACGAAGATTTGTTCAAAAGTGAAACCACTAGAGCATTAACAACCCCCAGGTGCGGACAACGGACAACAGACATTATACAAGAGAAACTTCAATAATTTAAGAAAAAATTAATCTGCAACAAATTTCATTGTGTTTGTATATGTACTTATCCGTCACTTTCAGAATTTAGATTTTAGCAGGAGAAAATGGTTGTTACCTAAATTGAATCTATTGTTTGGAATGATTTATCCGAAAATGCAATATCCTGATATGATCGCTTTTAGTTTGGTCGATAAAAACTTTGAGTTATTCTTCAATTGGCAATATATAACCATTAACTGTGATTGAACATGCTCGTAAGTATAAAGACATACATAAATACATTGTTCTTATAGTAGTGAGAAATTAAGCATTGTGGCATATTAACCATAAGAAGGTTCAAACCTCAATTTGAACCTTCCCCCCTCCCAGATGGGGAAACTTCAACACCACACCATCTCCGAGGTACAAACTCCACCCCAACCTCCCCTTTTCGCGGAATCCCAAACCCTCACCCTCAACCCTCACCAAAAACCTCAACCTCTCGAAATTTTTCAAAATATAATTTTTCGAAAATAAAAAAAAATTTATAAATATGAGATTTTTTTCCCCATATTTATAAAAAATCTTATCCACCCGGTTTATGATATAATTTTACATGCCCCTTTTCTTGAAAGGTAAATTTCTTATACGCCAAAGGGGTGATTGATATTATAGCGTTTGGTTTAATAATATTAAATGAGAACGTTTCCGTCACACTCTCTCTCCCCTGCTCTTCCCAAAATATTCTCGTCGTTCTACCTTCAATTACCTGAAACATTCGTTTCATTCGGCCCGGAGCGTCAGATTTATATTTCAAGTCGACGTCGAGCGTGTAAATGCCCGGCTGTTTGTGGAGCCAGTTTTCTATACCGCTCGGGTAATCACTACTCGCGTGATGCGGATACCCAACCACATCATCGTGTTTAATATACTCGTTCGGCGACATATTAAAGGCGGCCGTGAAATGCAAGAATCGTTTACTTTTCCCATCGGTGACCTCAATTCGATTTTTCGAGTCTTGACGCACTTTGATAATATTGAGCGAAAACAATAATACGGTCAATTGGTTGCTTTCAATATTTAGAATAACCGAATTTAATTGCCCAATTTTCTCATTTCTTCCCGCGATGACTTCGCTAATATCAGCTTGCATCCTATCGATAATTATCTTTAACGTCTCCTCATCTTTCTCATCCATCAGCTTTACTACATCCTTTTTAAGAATGTTCACCCCCTTTTCAATATCACTCATTATTTTCTGCGTAATTTTCTCTTCGGCGGTTTTATCATCCAACGCCCATTCCTTCTCGATTTCGGCTTCCAATTTTTCCTTATCGATGTATTTTTCCAAAATTTTTCTCATCTTTTCCACGATATCTATTTTTACTCGTTTCAACTCTTTTTCGTCCAAACAACTTTTTACTTGTTCTTCCACACCGTCCAACGTCCGTTTTAAATTATCCAAGTCGTAATCTTTTATATCCTTATTTATTCTCTTTATCACAAACGATTTAGGCGACGCATCTCCCGCATCCGTAGGAGTACCGAGATTCGCAATCTTTTCTCCAAACATGTTAATTCTCCCCCTTTTCAGGAAATTGTTGCTTATATAAGCCAAGGGTACGTCCGACTCTGAAACTTTGGTTTTCGGCATTCGGCCAAATTTATCAACAGGCATTTTATTTCTATCAACTTTCGTTTAATACGTATAAAACATAAATGCCCACAAATAACCGACCCCCTCGGCTGCACTTGATCTTTATTGTAAAATATTTTCGGCTTTAAATATTTTACCAGCTCTTCGGGTGGCGGTACGCCGTACCCATCGAAATAATACTTGTTTTCCTTTTTAATCCAACAAACCCAATGCGTACCGCCAGCGTCGGGGGACCCAATACCATCATTTAGGTTCGTGTCGTCTAAATTTAAGATTCCGCACTCCCACTTTCGCGGACGCGCTGGGAGTTGATTTCTCATAAAAACTCCGCGAAAGTGGGGAATTTTTAATTTTTTTGGCCGCGCCTTCCAATTCAAAATTGGTTAGCGGTTTATTCGGTAAAGATAAATTTCCAACGTTCATTGTTTTTAAAACGATATCCCTGTGATTTCTAATATTTTCCATCGTTTTTCCAAAGACGGAGTTGTTCATAAGTTTGAAAAAAATCCTTCTCAAACTCGTTGGTCGCCTTAGCCCTCAAACTCGTATTTAGATCGATATATTTTTTCATCCAGGGCGACTCTACAAATTTAATTCCCCTGTGAATTTTCGTAATTTTCAATCCCAGTTCCACGTACTGTTTTACATTTTTATAATGAATTACGTAATTTTTCTTGTTACCTAAATTCGGAATTAATTTTTTCACTCCGTTTCTTTCTATATGCTCGGGGGCGAGAGTATAATCGTTGTGTAAATCGTGTAACTCGCGTGGATAGTCTAAATCGACTTCCAGGATACAGGAGATATTTCTCCAATTTTCTAATTCTGCCTCCGCCATCCATTTAAACCCACCAGTGGGCAACGACCGGCACATTGCCCAGCCGTACAAATTGTTGGCGTCCAAATACGAAATATATTTCGAAGGTTTACTCGGGTCAAATCGATCCCCCATGTATTTATTATTTGCCACGGAATACCTCTTTGTGATCGTGGAAACCCCACCCCGAAAACCTTCCTCGAACATGAGTAACATGTCCGGATCCGTCAACAAATCTAGTTTTACTCCAGTAATTTTCAACGTGGCGTCGTAAGCCAAACTGGGCGCCGTATAATACCACGCGGGATCCAACTTGTAATTTTTTAAGCAAATGTCTCGGAAATTCTCGAAAATGTCAGCCAACAACAAAACGTCCGTTTAGTTATATAATTCGTGATAATCTCTAAACGTTTTACATTCAAAGGCCCTCCACACCTCTTGGGCGCGAGCGTATTGTTCGTCGGCAATTCCCTTTTTATTTAACCTCGTATAGAACGCCTCTTTCGAAGGCAAAGACGTTTCTTTAAATCTTTTCGCGGAATCTACCCATTCGTACGGATAGACGCCCTTTTTCGAGATCAATTTCCGCAGTTGTTCGTTCGGAATATACGTTTTTATCGTCGAAAATTGATCTTTTTCCAAATTACCCGCGAGCTTATCCAAACTAGAAACCATAAATTTAAAGCTGTCTATAAATCTAAGAGTATGCCTTATTTCCGTTTTCTTTCCTTTATTTGGCCCCTTTTTTCGGGATATAGGTTTTGCCCGTGGGTATCGTTTTCGAAAAACTAATGTATTCTTCCTCCGTTTTCGCGATACAGTTGAGCTTTCCCGGAGTTTTTCCCAAATTTTTGACGAATAAATGACTGTCGCATCCGGCTAGATTGTGAGATATCACGGGCGTGAAATTCGGGGTTCTGTATTCGAGATTACACGACTTATGCGCCGCTCCTCTATATTTTCCGGTAAAATGACAGTGATCGCGAACCTTGTCGCTTTCGAGCTTTCTATCACAGATACAACACTTTGTTGCTCGTTCGAAATTTATTTTGTCCTCTTTGCTAAATATCATGTATTTCTTTTTTACCTTACAAATCTCCCTCGCGATTTCCTCCAGCGTCTCTACAAATTTTTGGCCAACGTCTTCGTCGTCGTTTTCCGCGTTATAGACGATAGGATCCTTTTTGTACACACGGTCGTCGAAGCACTTGACGTAAATGCAAAACCCGGCCGGGGCGTGTCGATGATATTGTTTGGTATAGCTCTCTCGTGGGTTCGGGGCGCACGTGTGGATCGGCACAAGAAAGGATTCGAAATCGGCGTAAATGACGAGAGGAACCCGCATCATACTATTGTGATTTTTAAACTCGACGAGAGAGCCTTCCTTGGGCATCACGATCGCCACGGTTTTTTTCTTTAATCACCATTTTTTATGCGCGTCCAACGCCGTTTGTCTGGTGAATGGATTTAAACAGTTCCAACAAAAAAGTTTTTGGCCGTGCGCTCTCGAAATCTGCGAAGATAATAATCTACTCGGATTTTTTACCAAAGAATAATGAGTGTTTTCGTCATCGCTCATCAAGAAAAGTATTATCGGGTTTTCGACTTCAGACTTATTGGAATAAAGGGGATAAAAACCACCTTCATATCCCCCCAGAACGACTATGCCAATTCCCGGATTTTGTTTTTCAAATTTAGGTATATCCTTGAGCGACACGGGATACTCGATTCCCTCCATATTTAACGTATTCTCTTTACTTTTTAAATTATTATCTATAATGTGCGCGTGTTTGTCTTTCGGGTTTAAAGCCCTCAAAACGCTCCATAGAAATATTTGTCATCGTCATTTTTCATATTGACGATGGCTTTCTTGTCCGCTATCGCTTTCGGCAATGGAATATAAGAATTTCCTCTCAGCGGTTCATAAACCGTCGTATGAATTTCGAGTCGCTCGATCGAATGAAATATCCAACCGCTGCCCATATTTTGAAACGTCGCCATATTTTCCAATTATTCTTTCGACCATGGCATCGTACAATTCTTCGGCGTTTGTTGCCTCGGAAATGATTTCTATATGAGAGGCAAAAGGCGCCTCTCTCACGATTTCCTCGCCGGTCGCGAGGTTGGGTTTTTCCATCCAACATTTGAAACCATTTTAATTTTATGTTGTCGATGTCCTTCGAGATGGGACATTACCTGCAGTCTAACCGTCTCAAAAACATTCGGGGATCGTAACCCGCTCGCCCTTCTATCGTATGCGTAGTCGCAAATCCCCTCAAAGCGGATTGACTTTCAACCATCACAAAAGACGGTTCCCGCCTCCTCCTCGTTTCTTCCGAAATCTCCTCCAACACTCGATTAATTTGCCCTTCGACTACATTATCGGTTAACCAATTCGTAAAATGATTAATATTTTCTCGCGCCCTCGCGCCTAAAGCACGAGCGCCTGATAAAACGTTTGACGCGGCGCGTTGCATTGCGTTACTGATTCTTCCAAAGAAACTCATATTTTTTTATTTTTAAAAATTGTTTTTAAGTAAAAATCAAAAAAGATTATATTATCCGTTTTATTAAAATAATATAATCTATAACTCTTTTTTAAACGGGCTCGTCTATTATATCGGCCAATTCGTTAATACGATAATGCCCGAGCGCCAACGTGTTAATTCCATCCGGTAAAATGTACCTTTTATCATTTTCCCATTCGAAACATTTCGGCCTATCTACGCGCCAAAAACATTTTTTTGGAAGTCGTATCAACGAACAATCTTCTCCTTTTTCGAGTTCTCGACAGTACTCGTAACAAGGCAAATTATCCCTACGATAAAATCGTCGCCAATTTCGGTGATTTTCATATATCCGTCTTGCCAATCCCCGGCGCCGTGATAAAAGGAAAATTGCGCCCCATGCCCGACTTTAAAGTCTAAATCATCTTCGTTATCGCAGTACACAACGAGGCCTCCCGCATTTTTGTACGCGCCTTCCTCAGACCATTTCGGAATATCGGAGAATGACGTAAATTCAAAACTGTTATACCTCGGGTATTAACCATATCATTTTTATCCGTTTTTTTTTCGTTTCCATCAAAGATTTATAATCTCTCATTTTTTTATTTTAAAAATTGTTTTTAAGTAAAAATCATTTTTATCGGGCCAACGCACGTCGATCGCGTATTTATTTTTATAAATTTTACCGTCGTGCAATTTTACGCTCTTTGGCGCCAATTTTATATATTGTCCCGCGGCGTGAATGGAACGTAAAGTTTTCGTTTCGCCGGTATCAACGTCTTTTATAACGACCGGAATCCGAGTTTTATCAACCGTTTTCAAATAATCGTATCTCGACGGATATATTTTTTTCTCAATTTTTCTCTCCTTTTCTCGTTTAATCGGTTCGGGAATTATATCTTTTTCAATAAACAATTTTATCAACGCGGGTTTATTCAACAACGAATGCCCGTGAATTTTATTTTCTTTTGCCAATTGTTTAAGTTTCGGAAGAGAATAATCCATACTTTTTTAAATAATTTTTTTTTTAAATTAATCAAATTATTCAAGTTAACGGAAATTTTAGAGAATTTAAATCAGTTTCGTCTAAAATATTTCTTTCTTTAAAAATTAAAATTGTACCCGGAATATATTTATCTTCAGTGCTCTTCATTACCTCGCCTTTAACATTACCACTTCCGCGACTAATTACTTGCAACAGTGTATAAAAAGCCAAAACCATACCATCATAAGCAAAACCCCGTCCGCGATGGGGTGGTGTTATCTCACAAATCATGGCGATTCGTGAGTCGTATTTATCATTCAACGCAATCTCGATTAGGTCAATAGTTTTTGGTTGGAAAAAACCCTCAAGGCCGCCAGGTAACCGAGCATGGTTTTTGCGCCCACGATATTGATCTCTCGTTATTATAAAGTTATTTTTACCCATATTTTATATTTTTTTTAAAAAAATTAAAAGATTTTTTCATTTTATTTTTCGCTGTTCAAACTCGTTCGTCGACGGTTTATCAAACGCGGGGAGGTATGCGCAGAAAACGACAATAATAGATGGAAAAGAATAAAACTCTCGCGTTGCTATATCCACAATCGTTACTTTCGTTTCCGTATTATGAGAAGCGGTTGGCAAAAGATGATATTCTTGAACTTGAATCAATTGGTGCTTCGGGAATGGCCTTTTATTCCGTGTTTTTTAATAATTTGTCTCAACTCGAGCAACGTAAACATTTTTTATACGCGCAAGATAATTTTTTTTCGATGTCGTATTCATATTATTCGTTTTGAACGAATAATATAAAAACTTACGCAGCTGCGGGGCTATCGTCTCTTTCCACAGTAACCAGATTTGTTAAATCTCCCAAACCTTCATCATCAGGTTCTGAATCGCTCAAATCTTCATCATCAGGTTCTGAATCGCTCAAATCTTCATCATCAGGTTCTGAATCGCTCAAATCTTCATTATCGTCAAGTTAATCCAAAAAACTCTCGTCTGTAAACGTGATAAAGCGGAGTGAATCGAAATAAATATAATTGTTGGAATTGATCTCGCACGCGTGATCATTAACCATGCTATCCAAGGCGGTTGCGACCATTTTTTTATATAATTTATCTTTATCTATTTCTTCGCGGTCGTTTTCTATTTCGGAAAAACATCCCCACGGATCATCAACCGCTTTACAGACTAAAAAAAGGATGACTTTGGTGTTGTCTCTCTCGTTTAAAAAATTGATCACGGCCGGATGCATCTCGTTTAAAAAGACCCAAAAATCGGTGGGGCAACCAAAAAGCGAGCAGCTTCCGAATGATTTCTCGTACGGGCATGATCGTTTTATCAGGCACTCACCAACAAAATCGTCTAAATAATATTTTTTTTTCTACCGTAAATTCACACATTTTTTTATTTTATTTTTATTTTTTTTTATTTAATTCAGTTTACGTTGCTTAAACTCATTCGCCGATGGTTTATCAAACGCCGGATTTTGCGGGTGCTTAATCCCCTCAAAATTTTGAGCCGTGGTTATTTTTTCTGAATCGGACATTTTATAAAAAAAATGTAATTTTTAAATCAACCGTAAACGACGCTTATTTTATTCCCGTCGGATTGAAACGTCATTAATCTATCGCTAATGACGACCTCAAACGCCTCCGTGTTAGCCGGGACGTTGGCGCCAAACTGAGCTTTGATGTTTATATCCGTCACAGAATATTTCATTCTTTCGCTCTGTTTACTCACGTCAAAGACAAACAGAGGGAAAAGATCGCGATAATCTTCCGGCGAAATCTTGGGATTGGAAATGATTTCGTCCATGCTGTAAAAATTGGATCTAAACGAGGCGACGTCTTTGTACGCGCGAGGAAATTTAAATTGAGTGAAATCCAATTGGTGATCCACTTGAGGATTTCTATCGGAATTGAGTGTAACGTACATATTTGTCAAACCGACGTGATCGAAAAGGGCGGGGTTTCTTTCTTGATTGCCGTCTCTGTCGGTTTGGAAACCGACTATGATCCAACGAGGCTTTTCGGGACCAGACTTGACCGAAAAGTCTCCACGCTGATAGAATCGCACTGCCTCATACGGTAACCTACGGGAAGACTGGCTTTGGATTCGATCGTCTTGTACAAAGTGGCCTTTTGCGCGTCGGCGGGTTCGACGTGGGGAATAAACCAAGCCAGCTTGCTGAGGGCCACTTGACCGGCATCCACCCCGTTAGCCCTAAAGATACCGTTGTCGTCGGATTGTCTCACCAGAGTTAAAGTCTGTTTCATCCCGTACAAAATTTTATCGTAATCTTCACAAAATCCGAAAATGTGTTTTAGCGGCACGCAGAAACTAAACGTGCCTTTTGGATCCGGCCTTCGAATCATTAGAGCTTGACGAACCTTAAATCCGTTGTTATTGACCAGATTGGCATATCCCTCAACCACAACTGATTTAACCCTTGCGCTTTGGCAAAATCGTCGGGGTATTTCAACATTCCCAGCTTGGTGGTGGCTTGACCGGGGTTAAAAATAGATTCGATCTCTTGCCCGGAAAGTTGATATCGACTGTTGATTGCCAGAAGGGGCTATCAGCAGTTTTTAGTTTTGAGAAAAACGCGTTTAAAACTTCCGACTTTACTGAAAAATCAGTAAGTGTTATTAGCAGGCTTAAATTTACAGAAAAGTTATTGTACATGTAAAGGTCAAAACACACAAAAAATATTTAACTTGAAAGTCAATGGACAAAGCCATATTAGGTATTTTTTTGTTGATAGCCCCTTCTGGCAGCCTGATTAATTGGACGTTCTTAAATGCTGATAGGGGTCTATCAGCAAATATTATGATGATCATTCACAGTAAATCAACGGTTTATGTTAAACAATGCTTTTATTTGCAGTATTTACAAACAATTCAGGTCACAAAAATGTGTTTCCTCGACACAAATAGTATTTGGAATCAAAATTTGTCATCCATGTCTGACTCGGAACTGTTCAGGAAGTCAGTGCATGGCAGACAATCTTTAACCTTTTTGTTTGTTAGCAAACAGACACAATATGGCCAGTTTTTTTTATAAGTTGTTTAACGGGCCATTCGACAGTCATTTCAGACCCACCCTAGAGAGAGGGGAGCAGATACAGGAGAACCGGGTATAAATCCCTACTCTTTCTGAATAGACCTCCTGGTTCTTTATTGTGCCCGGTGTAAAGCACCGATACACACTTCACATGTGTCCTTTGAATTTCTAAACTAGGTGCTAGGCTTAATAGTGGAGTGGGGGACACTGAAAAACGTCCCTGAAATAT